>JAGFNQ010002538.1:0-249066 GCA_024364735.1 Boesenbergia rotunda
CACTGAAGCGCTGTACTTACTGAGGAAATCCATGCCCAGTATGATGTCAAGTCCTGCATCGCAAGGACTATCAGATCGACATATAGCTCTCGGTCTGAAATCTTGATTGGCACAGCCCGGAGCCTCTGGGTGGACTCCATGATTTCCCCTGAAGGGAGAGTTGTCAGGAATCTGGACTCCCAACTCTCTGTAGGCACCTGTAACTTACTAGCAAAAGGTACTGATACGAAAGAATGGGTCGCCCCAGTGTCAAACAGTGTAGTAGCTAAATGCTGTAAAATAACTATTTGACCTGTTACGACCGTGGAGGCGCTGGCAGCTTCTTCCTTCGTGAGGGAAAAGACTCTGGCATTGGTTGGAACTGGTGCTGCTTCCAACCCTCTCTGACTGATCTGAGGTCCCTCCAGTATAGTAGGCATGTAGTGTAACTGAGGCTTGCCTCCATGCTGTACGGACTGCTGAGGAAGTACCTTAAACTTGGTTGGGCAGTCTCTGGATCTGTGTCCCTCTTGTCCACATGAGTAGCATCCAGTTGCACCCAAAAGGCACGCTCCCGGATGGTTCCTCCCACACTTAGGACAAGGTGGATACCTAGCTTGCTTATTCTCTGGTTTCCCTTTTTGGCTGCCAGGCCACTGCTTCCTTTTGTGGTTCTTATTCTTCCAGTTCTGGCTATTTGGCTGAGGCTTCTGTCCTCCTATTGTCTTGTTCTCAGTCAGGACTGGCTTCTGCTGTGCTTGCTGTGCCTTGATGCTATTCAGGTAGTGCTCTGAGATTAGAGCACTACTGACTAACTCCTCGCTGGTCTGGGGTCGGTGCATCCCGCTGTTCACGTTGAGTGCTATCTCCGGGTTCAGCATGCGAAGCATCAGTCTGACTCGCTCCTTCTCTGTGCTGACTAGCTCTGGGCAGAGGCGAGCTAGTCTGTTGAACTTTGCAACTGCTTCTCCCACTGGTAGGCTACCCTGTCTGAACTCCATAAAGTCCTCGAAGTGCTTGTTGGTAACCTTCATGTGGAAAAATTCCTCATAGAACTCGTGCTCAAAATCTGCCCAGCTCATCTGGTTGACTATCTTCTTACTCTTGACTCGCTCCCACCACATACGAGCATCTCCAGTTAGGCAGAAGGAGGCACATTTGACCTTCTCAACCTCTGGCCAGTCAAGAAGCTCCATCGTGCTCTCTAAAGTCTTGAACCAAGCCTGGGCATCCCAGGGCTCAGTCGTGCCTGAGAAGCTTTCTGGTTTCAGCCTCTGCCACTGGACGAGGTATGCTTCTTGTCTTCGGTTCACTGCAGGGGTCTCTTGTGGGACTGGTGGAACTTCAGCCACTACTGGAGTTCCCACCCCTGCTGTGGGTGGTGTAGGAGGCTCTGGGTGCTGATTCGCCATCAGAGTGGCGATGGTCTTCTGTTGTTCTGTAATCTGGGCTTGCATTTGAGCAATGACTGCCATCAGGTTTGGCTGTTCTGTGCCAGGCTCACTGTTATCTTGAGCTGGAGTTCTGTTATTAGCATTAGGAGCTCGGCCTCTTCTTGCCATCTAATAATGCATAATGAAACAAAAATCACTACTACATCTGTAGGTATAAACTTGTCTTCTTACTTAGAAATCTGATATCCATTCTAGGGATTAAACATGATTCCGTGATACTAAGGGATTAAACATGCTTCCTTGTTCTATGCACATGTGAGTAGTACTTAAGCATTTCTTTATACTGCAATTAAATAAAGGAGCAATAGAAAAACTGAAACTTAAAGCTTTCTTACTTGAAGACGGCAAGGTTGATGCTGATGTGTGTGTGATGCTGGAGAATGGGACCTGCTCTGATACCACCTGTAGCGACCCGACTTCTCTCTACCTTAGACGGATCGTTACTTTACTCTACTTCTCAACTCTTATACATGACTAAAGAAAATTACGGAAATCTTTTTTTTTTTCTTTTAAATTCTGCTAACAATTATATTCTAACTTAGGCAATCATGTATAATAATACCATGTCATACTTCCTTCTCAATCTCGTAGTTGAATCTTATTGGAAACAGCCTTACCAACCAAAACAGCCCGTACCAGTCGACTGATGGCGTCATCAGTCGACTGATACGGCTGTAACCTGTTTTTACAGGTTTCGGCCCCTTGCTTCCCAAGTCCACCATTCCTTCAATTTCGAGCCATATCAAACTACAACATCATTTCTATACTCTATATCAGTTTCCTAAACAATTAAGCCAATCAAACGAATCCATAAACTTGAATTTAGGACTTTTATGGGAGAAAATAAACCAAACAAGTTTATCTAAACTTTAACAATAAAGTTGTATCAATCTTATCTTCTAACCATTTAAACTCATCCTACAAAGTTCTATAACATCACTAAGGCATTATGGAATGAGAAAGCAACTTTTCTAGACATACTTAAGTAATAAAACTTGATTCGAAAGGGAAATTGATACTATCTTGGCACAAACACCTTTTTCTCTATCAAAGTATCAATATTTCTAACTACTCACTTTTCTACTTATCCAATGCAATCATAAAAGTATATAAGCTAAATGAAATGACATGGAATCTTTACTCTAAGCAATTGAGCATGTAAAACTATCCAAAACTCAAATACTCTATAATCTCCATAGGCAAGAACTTGAAATTTGAATAAACTTAAACATTGCAATTCAAATAACTAAATAGTCTCGTCTCAAAGATCTCTCCATAATCAGCCACCACACACACTCTACTCAGCACCGCCTCGTCGTCTTCCTTCAGAATTGCTTGCCTTTACCTTTATCTGCAATAAGAGGAAATACATCTATAAGCAAAAAGCTTAGTAAGTACTATCTAGCTCACAAAAACTCGAAATATGCAAACATGCTTCTAGATCAAACTGAAAATCATATGAGATACCAATATGCTTGAAAGAAAACTAAGAACATGTATAACTCAAAACATGCATACTCAAGCAATAAATAATCTCAATTTACTTTTCTTGGCTCAACTTGAAACTTTAGCTATTCTTTAACTTTTGAAAACTTTCTGAAACTTTAGAAAACTCTGCTAAAGCATATACTTGAAAATACTAATCACTTGGATCCACTGAAGACGTAAGTACCATCTGAATGCGCGTTCCCTAAAAGGTTGGGGTAGCGAGCCACCAATCCTAATAGAGCAGACCTTGGTCTACCAGGGCCAAGACCTTGGAATTGGACACCTGGATTTCTTTAACGACGCCCTTGGACGCCGGGTACTGGCCTTATAAAATAAAATAGCTTTTCTTTCTTTTCTTTCTTATCTGTAAATGCCTTGGCATTTTCTGGAGCACCTTGCGTGCTAAAATCCCTAAGTCTTGACTTTTGGGGATTTTCTTAAGGCCTTGGCCTTCTCTTTTCTTATCTTTATCTTCTTTTCTTGTCTCATAGCTTTTCTTGGTCCCTAATCTCATATAGGGTGCTTATCAAACATATACAAGCATATAAAAACTAAGATCACATGCAAAAACTAAAGCAAAAAGGAAAAATTCTCTTTTAAAACTTTTAAAGGAAATTCTCGCGGTAAAACCGCCTCTTACTGCAGGTGAGCAGTACTTACATTGATATCTTGGACTTACAACCAAGATTGAGGTCTAGAACTCGGGAGAAACTCGAGATCTCGAAGAATTCTTCACGTCTACGCGTTCCTCTCGTCGCGGGGATCTCGAATATAGTATTATCTCTTGGAGAAAGGGTCTCGGCCGACCCTCTTGGCCTTGATTTGCGTGCGCACAAGAGAGGAGAGGGAGAGGGGTCGGCGCAAGGGGTGTTGGCCGAAGGGTTTGAGAGAAATCCCAACTTCTCTCTTTAAGTTTTCTATTTATACACTTAAGGATCGGATCAACCTAACTACAGCTTAAGTATTTATTTTTCTTTCCTTTTCTGTGCTTGATACCCTTAGCCCGGCTGGTTGCGTGCGCTTGCTGTTTCGGTGGTGGTCGCGGGTTCGAGCCACCGCTGCACTTATCCGGTTTTCCCATTTTTGGCAATTTTCCTTTTTTTTTCTTTTTCTTTTTCCAAAAATAGCAAACGGACTCGGAAAATTCCATAAAAATACTCTAAAAATTCCTAAAAATATCTAGAATATTTCTAAACCATTTCTAAATAATTATGAGGACTTTAAGAACTAAAAATGGAAATTTTGGGGCGTTACACGGACGGGCCTCCCGGGAGCCACGAGCCGATGAGGTGGCCATTCGCCGGCCATGCCTCGCCTCGCTCCCGCAAAATAGGGACCGCCAGAAAACCCGCCGGGGGAATTCCCGGTCAGGCACTCCGACGATCAAGTCAGTTCCCAGTATAGATGAGAGGAAATTGAATGGAAATGGGGCAAAGGATGTGAGAACCGGCGTGCGCGCGTACTTGCGATAGGACGAGTGCAGAGCTTTTATGACCGGGGGGGCTGACAGCCCAAGTCCGCGCAGATGGGACTGGGGCATGATGACTGTCAGCCCGTGTGGAGCATGGAGGAGTGGTGCGATATGGCGCGGGGTGCTCCGGCAGTACGTAAGTACTAGGGGCGCAGTACGGGGGTACCGGAAGCACAGTACGAGAGTACTGGATGCGCGGAGTGGCCGCATGAAGATGCCAGAGGCAGGCAAGGTGTGAGGAACCCGCTGGCAGGACCGTACCCTGGAAGTAAAGATGTGAGGGGGTGTCTGGGCGGGACGGCCTGTACCCCGAGCACCGCCTGGCCGGTCCGGGTGCCGGGGACCAAGTCGGGTAAAGATCAGGGAGTGTGGACAGCCACGCATCTGCCTGGAGGGGAGTGGATGGTGAGCGCAGGGTACGGCCTGGGGGTTGCCTCGATCATCGACCCTGCCAATGGCGCCGAAACTCTGTTCTGGGTCGGGGTGAACTAGAGTAAGTGACTAGGCCTTTTTCAGAGTTAACCGACTAGTGAGGGGGTGGAAGGAGAGCGCAGGCGTCCCCTCGGAGGATCTGGTGGACTCCCCCCCCCCCCCCCCCCCCCCCCCCCCCTCCCCTTTCTTCCCTTAGAATGGGTCCCTGGTCGCGGGGCCCTATTCGCTGATGTGGTCGTCGACCGGTCTGTCAGGCCCTCATGGCGCCAGGCTAGCCGATGGCCCGGCCTACGCCCTTACTCGTAGGTGAGGCCGGGATCAAGTGGCATAGATGACGATATGTAGTTGCGAGGAGGAAGCCAAGAAGTCAACAGATGGGAAGCTCGCGAGAAAAAAAAATTCAGAAAAAAAACGAAAAGCAGGGGAAAAAAGAACACAAAAAAAGAAAAAAAAAGCAGGGTCGAAAAACGAAAAGCAGGAATAAAAAGAGAATAAATTTTCCTAAACTCCCCACTTACTAAGTCAATTTTACATGTAGTCTCTACACAAATATTTTTTTACATGCAGTCCCTGATGTGATGTTTGGTGAGTATTATTTGAAGAAAATTAAGTATAAAAGTTAGAAAACTGAGTATGGCAGTTTGCATCCACCACATCAATAACCATGTACTTAATTTTCACTCTTTTATACTCATGTTTCACCCTTTTATACTCAGTTTTCACTGATGTATATTCAATTTTCCCCCTTTTATACTCAAATCCATCAGGGAGTAAAAACAATGAAAAACATATGTGGGGAGTGATTGCAAAATTTAAAGGGCTATTAGGGATTTAATGACAATTTACCGATAAAAAAAAGCATAAAACATGATTTTTAAAAAACGAAAAATAAGATTAAAACAAAATAAAAGGAGAAAAAAATAAGATGAATATTAAAAAGAAAAGAGACATCACTGGAAAATAGAATGAATTGAATACGATTTTTTACAAAAGACGTATTCAAGAATTGATATTTATTAAAAGACGTATCATATTTTATTTTTATCAAAGGGCACATTTATTTTAGTGAACTTTCTCTTATACCCCTTCTGTTAATTACTGTCTTTCTTTTTCTCTCTCAAAAATAAATTTCGAGAAGTCTGCACATGCTTTTTAAGATATTTATTTTAAAATAATATATTATAGAATCGACGCTAAACTAAAAAACGTAAGGTAAAAATCGAAAAAAATATTTCAGTTAAAAAATATCTCATCTAACGTGATTTAAAAATATAAATAAATAATTTTTTATATTTGATTAATATAAATTAATATATTAAATAATATTTAATAAATAAATTAATATATAAAAAAATTTGAAATGAACATAGCGTGGGCCTGAAATAAAAATATTTCAAGCCTAATATGGGCCTGAAAGTTTTTATTTCAGGCCCACGTTGAGCCTGAAATCTTTTGATTAAGGCCCAACGCAGACTCAATTTTTTATCTATTTTAAAAATATATTAATATACAAAAAAACCTATCAAAACACTTAATTTTAGATTAAAACGCAGGGTCTGAAGTTACGCTAGGAGGGTCTGATAATAAATTATGTTACAATAGGAGATTTTTAGGTCTATCAGTGGGTTTTCGTCAAAACTCACTGATGGACCTAGGATATTTGGATTTCTCAAAATCTAATATTAATAGTTAGAGTTGAGCTAGGATATTTGGATTTCTCAAAATCTAATATTAATAGTCAGACCCTATAAATAATTAATTTAATAAATAATAATTAAATATAAAAAAAATATTTAAAATAAATAAATTTTCAGTGCCCTTAGGTCTGAAGTCATCTGACTTCAGGCCCAAGGAGGGTTTGAAGTCATTTGACTTCAAGCCCAAGGCTTAACTTCAGCATTGCATGAAGTATCAATAGAAGCACACAAAATACAAGAAAAATTCTTATGCAAGCAAGCAGAGGTTGAAGACTCTCATTCTCAGATTGAGAAATATTATTATTATATTAATTTAGATTAATCAAATATAAAAAATTATCTCTTTAAATTTTTGAAATCATGTTGAAAGAGAGGTTTCTTTTAACTATGCCCAAGATACAGTCATATTTATACATCTTTGTGTGCGAACTAATACGGTTAGAGAGCATAACTGAAAATTATTGGTACTAAGTTTGCCCATCAGAAAAAATATCTCCTAAGTAAATTCTAAATAGAGATATCAAGTATGGAGAAATCTAAGTATCCTAGATTCATTAGTGAGTTTTCACCGAAACTCACTGATTCATCCTAGAAAACTCTTATTGTAACATAATTCATAATCATTAGAAGTTTGGACACCAAAAATATCATCTCCTAGCTCAACTCTATGTATTGATATTGAATTTTGAGAAATCCAAATATCCTAAGTTCATCAGTGGGTTTTGGTGAAAACTCACTGATAAACATAAAAATTTTCCATTGCAACATAATTTATAATTATTAGAAGTTTCGACACCAAAAATATCATCTCCTAGCTTAACTCTAACTATTAATATTGGATTTTGAGAAATCCAAATATCCTAGGTCCATCAGTGGGTTTTCATCTTTGATGAAAACCCACTGATAGACCTAAAAATCTCCTATTGTAACATAATTTATAATCATTAGAAGTTTGGACATCAAAAATACCATCTCCTAACTCAACTCTAATTATTGATATTAAATTTTGAGAAATCCAAATATCCTAGGTCCATCAGTGGGTTTTGGTGAAAATCCACTGATAGACCTAAAAATCTCCTATTGCAACATAATTTATAATCATTAGAAGTTTGGACACCAAAAATATCATCTCCTAGCTCAACTCTAACTATTGATATTGGATTTTGAGAAATGCAAATATCCTAGATCCATCAGTGGGTTTTGATGAAAACTCATTGATAGACCTAAAAATCTCCTATTGCAACATAATTTATAATCAGACCCTCCTAGGTGACTTCAGACCATGCATTTTAATATGGAATTAAGCCTACGTTTGATAGGGGTAATGTAATCGAGTCTGTAATGTAATCAAGTTTGTAATGTAATGTAATCAAGATTACATTACTATGTTTGGTAACGAGTTGTATGTAATCTTTGTAAACCATAGGTTGCGTTTGGTGAAGGGTAATTCATCTTGTAATGTAATCAAAGATTGGCCGGCGACCGGCGACGGGCGGGCGACGACCGGCGGCGGGCGGGCGACGACCGACGGCGGGCGGCCGGCGACCGAACACCGGCGACGGGCGACCGACGACCGGCGGGGGGCGGCCGGCGACCGGCGGCGACGACCGCACGGCCGATCGTCGACCGGTGACCGCCGCCGCCCGGTCGACGACTTTACAAGCTGTAATGCAATCGGATTACATGCTTTTAGTTTTGTAATCGAGATTAAAAATCGCGAGCCACTTTTGTAATCGAGATTCCATTACATTACAATTTTAAAATTGTTCCAAACAAAGGAATTAAACTTGTAATGTAATCTTGATTACATTACAGGATGGATTACCCCCTAACAAACGCAGCCTAAGTGTTTTAATAGGTTTTTTTATATATTAATATATTTTTAAAATAGAAAAAAAATTTGAGTCCGTGTTAGGCCTGAATCAAAAGATTTCAGGCCCACGCGATGTTGATTTCATATTTTTTATATTAATTTATTTATTAAATATTATTTAATATATTAATTTCTTTTAATCAAATATAAAAAAATTCTTTATGTATATTTTTAAATAATATTGGATGAGATATTTTTTAACTGAAATAGTTTTTCGATTTTTATCTTACGTTTTTTAGTTTAACGTCGACCCATAATATATTATTTTAAAATAAAAGTCTGAAAAAACATGTGCAGACGTTTCGAAATTTATTACTGAGAGAGAAAAAAAAAGGCAATAAGTGGCAGGAGAGGTATAAGAGAATGCTTACTAAAATGAGTGTGCTTTTTGATAAAAATGAAATCATAGTATGCATTTTAGTAAATATCAATTTTTAGATATGTGTTTTTGGTATAAAGAGGAAGTTGAGATGTCACCGACCAAGATTTTGACGAAGAACAATTTAGAAAATTGAAGAAGTATTATGGTTCTGATATGATGAAAGAGTAAAACAAAAAATTCTGTATCATTTTATTATTGATCCTTATTTATATAAATTGTACAAATAATAATGAAAATATTAAGCGTTAATACTTATAATTATAATAATAAATATAATAAATTTGAAATTATTACTATTGATTTATATTGATATCAAATATAATAAATTTTTGATTAATTAATTCAGGATTATTATTCATTATTATCATTAATCCCATTATTAATTATTGATTTATTTTAGAAATTGAGATCGATATTATCATTTTATTAAATATTCTACTGCAGGAGCGATTTCGAATGATTCAGCATTGCATATAAATTATAAAAGATATTTTACTTTAATATAACGAATTATTTATATTAGAAACATCAAATTTCTAATGAGATATTTTATATTTTTGAAAATAAATCTCAAAATATATTATAATAATTATTCATATAGATATTAAAGGTGTTAATTTATGGGTTAATTAATCAATTTTTCTAGTATATAGGGATAATAATTTCCTCCAAATCCAACGAAAAATCTGATATCTGATCTGAACGGAAAAGAGTATGAAAGGATTAATGATAACTGATATTTGATATTTAAACCTGAATATTCTATTAAATATAGGGGCAGACCTCCCCTAAAGCCATTGAGGCAACCGCCTAAGGCCCAACTCAGGAAGGGGCGTTTTTTTTAATTATGCCAAAAAAAAAAAAAAGGACACAGACCTTAAACAAGTAACAGACCATAAACTCTATTCTCACACTGACGCATAGTAATTTCTTCTCCAACGTTCTTACCACCAAGGCATAGATTTATCTAACAAGAAATAATCATAATCTTCTCCTACAAACTTCTTCTTCGCCCTGCAACACACGCGGAACGATGACACGAATTGCATCCTAATCGCGCAACAGTGTTACGACGGACCTTAATGTGACCTAATCGTGCCAATTCTCATAGTGGCTGTCAGATGTCACGCAGGATGGTGGTTGGCATGCGAACTGTGACCTAATCACACGATGGCCGCTGCTTGCAGCCACCATATTGGTCTCAGCCCTAGGCACACCGTACAAACTGAACTTTATAATTACTTATCATAATAAATAATCACTTTTATTATTTACTTCAAACCCCATTGAACACAAGTATATAGATATTTAAATCATTTTTAATATATATTAATTTTAATATATTTTTGTTGAACGATGATAGTTATATAGAAAGGGAACTTTGACATGCTTGAATTCATTTTCTATACAGTCTTTATACTTGGTACATTGATTCTGAAGAGTACACATGTTTATTAATACCTAGCATTTTTATATGGCTAGTAGGTTATTTGTATATCATGATTTATGTTTCAGATCAGCGCATATCATTTTAAGGTTTTCATGATGGGTGTTAGTGTCATGCACTATCTTTGTATTATTGCATAACTGCTATCCTTAGCTCTCTTGTGACAGAGACGGATCGTCGGTCATATCAAGATTTGCACACACTGTCACTCATAGGTCAGTGGTATACGATCATAAAGGTGTGTGTAGTTGCCCTGTTAAGGCTCCACTCGATTACTCATGGGTAGTGGTATTCACAGTGTGGTAGCAGACAGGGATCCCTCCTCTTTCCCGTGATACGAGGAGATAAGAGCGGTGCTCTCCCATATAATTTGGGGTAGGACGGATGTGACGTAACATTGTCCACTCGGTCACTCAAGAACAGTGACGACAGAGTATGTATAATTGTCATAGCTCTACCCACTCGACCTCACCCATGACCGGTGACGGTGATGACTGACGTTAGGGATGACCATGTTATTGCAGAATGCCAACGAGTGGATCCGTCAAGGAAAGATAGAGATGGCTTTAGCTTGACGGAGACCATATGGGATTGCGCCTAGTTTTTCCTGCAGAACCTTCTTTCTTCTTTAGGCTGAAGGCTGAAATTATCCATGAGTTGTTATTTGTTGATAATGAGCCGGCCACATTTGGATAAGTTTATCAACGTTGGATTGAGGCAAGAGCAGCTAGTTATTTTGATTGAACGCATATTCGGCAATATCTAACTTTGTAATCTCTTCTAATCTAATAATTTTAATCAAGCAATAAATTATGATTTGAAAATGTGCAAGCTAAATTAACGCGAATTAATCTCGTGTCGATTTTTTTTTATCGAGCCGTATAAATGTCTCATAAATCACCGGTTCTTCGTTTCTTTGACTTGTAAGTTTGTGGCGTGTAAATTGGTAAAAATTCTCTAAAATAAAATTAAATTTTACATGTAATCCTCAACTCATAAAAGTTTTTAACTACACTCCCTAATAAAATTGACAAGATGATTTTATAAGTATTGAGTATTATTTTAAAATTTTAATATAAAATAATAAAATTTTAATATACATTATAAAAATTTAAGTATAAATTATTTAAAATTTATATTATTAAAAAATTTAAATATAAAATTTCAGTGATTTTGTATCATAATTATGATAAACATACCATTGAAATTTTATATTTAAATTTTTTAAAATAATACTTAATCTGAAATAATTTATACTTAAATATTTATAACATTTTTATTATTTTATATTAATAGTTCATTGAAATTTTATATTTAAATTTTTTAAAATAATATTCAATTTCAAATAATTAATATTTAAATATTATATATACTAAAAAAAATTTTATATTAAAATTTTAAAATAATATTTATTATATATAAAATTATCTTATTAATCTTATAAAAAAAGTATAATTAAAAATTTTATGTAAAATAGAATTTCATTTTGAAAAAGCATAATTAAAAATTTTAAGCAATATTTAATTTCATTTTGAAGAGTTTCCGTCAATTTGCCCGTATGCGGAAGTGCGGAACAGACGGCCAGTTTGTGCTTTAGTAATTCCACCACATTTATGACCAGAGTCAGATGGCTTACACCCAGTCGATGAGCAGGGGCCACCCAAGTCGTGTCCCATCTGGTGAAGAAGCCGCGTCAATCCATAATTCCCAAATAGTATCATTTTTGGCAGAAATATTAACAGTACGGTGCAATTTTGATAAATCAGCTCCAGGAGAGGGTGGATATTTCAAGAATAAATTATGAATGAAATATTATTTTTTATAAGAATTTTTAAAATGAATTATTTTTTAGCCGAGCTTGAGTCGTTCATAATCTCTTTAATTTCATTACGAACCAAACTCAAATTTAAAAATTAAAATTCAAATCGAATTCAAACTTAAGAAAAAGCTAATCAAACCAAATTCAAATATCATACTATTCAACTCGATTACACCTCAAATGTCTTAAAGGGATGGACTGATGATTAATACGAATGTGTTATCATCTTAAAATTTAAGATCAAAACTTGACAAAGCTCTGTCATCTCCGTGCATTAGTTACAATATCTAAATTAATAGTACTAGTGATTTATCTTATCCATCCTGATCATGAAACGAATTGACTGGATGTTACAATAGTGAATTATTTTTTACCATCTTGAAACGAATTGACGGTTCCCAGAAGCCTCTATGAGTGCAGCAATAATTCAAACACGAGAAGCATTCAGTGTGAAGGACGACACTGAAGCATCGGCGGCACTTTCACTTTTCTGGTAAGAAACTAAAGCCACTGTTCTGATCTACAGCTATGGTAAGAAACGAAAGCCACTGGTCTGATCTACACCTATCTTTAGACTTTAGAGGATCATACCTTTGGCCCACACAGATCTCACCATCTGCCACCTTGTCGTTTTTTTGCTACTGCAGTTTGCAACCTTTCGCCGCAGAGGATTCCTTTGCCATTTAGATGTTCTTGCTATGAAACAGACTCTGGCAAAAGAAAGCGAACTGAAAGCTACGGCAATGAGTTGGCTGATGACACTAATAATAATAGAAAAAGCAGAGGAGACACGTAACATAGACGAGGATTCTTTAATCAAGCGGCTCAATCGAGATGCCGACTAATGATGCAACTTTGTGGATACTTTCAGAAGGTTGGGAAGAACAGAGTTGTTCTTATATACAGGTGTTTCAGGCTTATACAGTAAGCCTGAAAGTAATCATGCTTGTCAGTACGACAAACTCGATCTTTATCAGATTGCAGAGTTAAAATAAGAGATTCTACATTCATATATTAAACAATAAAAGCTACCTCAACCTCGGAATGCATCCCATTCAACACCCAAAACAAAGTTACAACGGATTTAAACTTTTTCGTTACATTATCTGACGGACTGACTTTGATGACTATGAAAAACTCAAGCATTGCGGCAATGATACTAAGTGACTCTCGGAAGCTTGGACGATGATACTCATGGTGATGGAGGCCAATCGAACCCAGTGACCACGCCACTAAAGCCACCTCCATAGAATCTCACTTGAAACCCGTCCAATTCAATTCCATTCTCATCCTCCCAAATGACGTCGTCATCGAAAGCCTCCTCCTCGTAGCCAGAAGAATCCGAGTAGGAGTCCGCCCAGTCGTTCCAAAAAATTTGCTCATAATGGTCAACAATGTCCGGTCCGAGCACCTTGAGACCGGAATGCCTCTCCTTTAGGTACTTCTCATCTAGTTTCACATCCCAACAACCTCTTAGGTCCAAGTACTCAAGATCCCTGCACTTTGAGAGGATTTCGAGTACGGCTTGTGTCGTCAAGGGTTGGTAAGACATTTCCAAATGGCGCAACTTGGTCATTGTTTTGGCAATGGCATAGGCCTCCTCTTCTTGGCATTTGTAATTTCTGTCAACCTCTAACGGATGCATCGTCCGGCGAAGGACAACCAAGGATCTACAATGCTTACCAAATGCTTCGATCGCACAGGCACCTATCTTTGAGCAGTAGCTGACATCCAAGTAAGTCAAATTGCACAATCTTGGTGCAACGAGTTGGACAATCGCATCATTCATTTCGCTTCTTGGAAGCTCCAGCCTCTGAAGGGAACCAGCACTAGACAGATAGAAGAGCAGCCATAATGACGATCAGTCATCAGAACAAAAGTTCACCCAAATGTACCAAGAGATGTCATCTAGCTAGAATTGTAAGTTACAGTGTGGTAATTGGTGAGAGGAATTTATCAACAAACTAAAAAAATCAGTAAGCATAATATATCCTTTGCAACTCTAAAATCGACCGTCATTAAAAATATGAAATTTCAAAAATTGTCGCCGGCACATGTTACCAACAGTTCGCCTCCTGTTACTCTGCATGATGATACAGAGAAGACACGATGCGAATTTTTGTCATTTTGTACCACGAGCTGGAGCTGAACAGTAAGGTCATCGCATACATGGGCATTTGTTTATCAACAGTTGATAGAGAGAGTGACAGCGATAGGCATAGTGATTAAGTCATCATCATTTCACGAAGCTATCTCCATGCATTAAGCAGATGCAAGCTATAAAATTGAAGATGAGATCTACGTACTGGTCTGCAATTAAGGTGAAGATGGATTCGGTATGGAGGCCGGAAACACTGAGCCTGCGGAAGGAGCCACAGCTACGATCAATGAGCATGTGAAGCATTTTATCGAGTTGCTCTGGCTTGCAGTGCTGGCTCCACTCGTCGATGTCGATTTCCTGCCAGCAGTAGGGGCCCAACACTGCCCGCGACCAAGATTTGCAGACCCTAGGAATGACGGTGAGGATCTCTTGGAGAGGGAGGTTGCGGAAGATGAGGCCCAGGGCATCGGGGATGAGCTCCTCCCACGCCCTCGCATCACTCCCTTCAGCCATGTCGTCGCTCGCCGCCGAGAGGAATCAACCTACATTCCTGTTCGAGCAACCACATCAGGAGCCAGAAACAAAAATCCAGGAAAATTATAAACAAATAAGACAAATGAAGAAATCAACTAACAGATCCACAGAGACATTGAAAAGGGGAAAAGGAGCAAACTAAGGGGAAAGCAAAGAGTTTTATGTTGAATTGAGCACCTCAAAGTTAAATGAAGTGCCATTGTTAACGACAAAATAGGAGAACGGCTTGGAGAAGCGATCTAAGATGCAAAATGAAGAGATTCTGCCCTAGAATGCGCGAAGAACTGATCTTTCCCAACGTATTTTAGAAGGAAAGATCCTACATTAAAGAAGCATGGTAATGGAAGTATGGAACACGCAACCCCAATTTTGGGAAATGCCAGCAGCAGCCAGAGAAGTCAGCAACAAGACGATATTTTGATCCACGATGAACAACAAATGAAAACAAGAAGCGAAAATGGGACAGAAATCGAGCTTTGCTTGATGAGCGTTCGATCTTCGGTTACCCGAACCAGAACCGCAAGAGATCGCCGGCCAAAAAGAGAGAACGCCCAAAGATTGCGTCTTTAATCATTTTCATTTGTCTGATTGAGAAAGAAATGGGGAAATCAAGGGCAAGTACGCTTCCAACTCAAGCGAAGAAGATGCCGGCTTGCCAATCATGGAAAAGAGATACCATCTTGAGTATTGCAACCATTCGAGAGAAGAGAAACACTCGCAGAACCATATTCGTCATGGCAAAAAGAAAGAAACACTGGAAATCGCGTTACAGAGGACGAGAAGGTACCCAACATTAGGCACGCAAGAAGGAATTTTTCGACGAAACCAGATGCGGCGAACAAAAAAGAGAGCAGAGATGAGAGGGAAAACACCCGCGGAGAGAGAAGGTGAAACGCGCAAGGGAAGAAGCTCACACTGAACCCAAGAAGGCAGAGGAAGTGCAGAAAACTGGCAAAACCAAAAGTCGGCAAAGTGACTTCAATATTACAGGGAGGAAAAAAAAACAAGAAAGATGGCAAACAGCTAATAAATAGTTTTATAGTTTCATTTTATCAGGAGTGTAAACGCTGGTTTGTGGTTTTTCAAATCTATTGGAAAAATATTGAATGTATTTAAAGTTATCCAATTTGAGTCGAACTTGAATACGTTCTAAATTTTTTTTAATCAAACTCAAATTTATACTATTTTATTCAATTATTCATGATTTAAAATCAAAATAAATTTTAATTATTTTTACATATTTTTATTTAAATATATTTAAATTAAGAGTTAATAATTTGATAAATTCAAATTTACTTCATTTCGACTATAATTCAAATATATTTGAATCAAAGTTTAAATATTTCGATGGGATAGATTGATGATCAGTATGTCAGTATTATTATTTTGAGATCGAAAAGTCAAAATCTAACAAAGTTAGTGTGTCCGTCCTTCTCATGCGTTAGGCGCAGCATCCGGCATAGTAATTTCGTGATTTATCTCCTTTATATTGATCCTGAGATAAATTGACAGGAATACTAGAAGTGAACGAAATTTTTTTTTTACCATCTCAAATCAAAGTTAAAACAATTCAAATTGAAAAACTATAAATCTTTTAGAATTTCAAATGAATCTTCCAATATCCTCTCTCTATATATATATTTCAAACTCAAATTTAAATATCAATATTTTACATTATAGATTAATGTGTTCCCTAACATTTTACTCTGTTGTGCCAAAATTTCATCCTGCGATGGTAAAAAATGATTGGCTAGTTCTCAACATCCTCATCAATCCTTCCCAAACAATGTAAAAAAAAAAAGGAAAACTATTAATCTAGACATTATAACTAATATTTAAAAGGATGAATATATTAATTTTATTAAATTTTAATCATTAAAATTTATGAAAATAATAATAATATTTATATTTTAATTATCAATTAGTTCGCAAGAACAATACAATTTCATATTAAGATCCTGTAAGAATAATAAAAATTTCATCTTGCCTCCGGGACTATGGTGCAACGATAAGGTAATTAATTGTTAACCTAGACATTCACAGTTCGATCCCCAACTACAGCGTATTTTACAAAAAAATTTCCTTCAAATAAAGCTTGAATTCTGGGACGTTGGACTTCTAGACTGTCCACCGTGAACGCTTCCCGATTTACCCAGGTGACCGGTGGAAACGCTAGGCTTCTAGACTGTCTATCGTGAGCGCTTCCGATTTATCCAGTTGACCAATGGAAATTTCTATAGAATCGATCGATAATTTTAGATTCAATTTGTCTGCTGGCGGTTTCATCTGTTTTTTTTTAATAAAAATTTCATCTCGATGTGTGACCGTGTGGAAGTGACTTGCAGAATCTTGACAATGAACAGCAGTCGAAATTTATTACTGATTTTTTTTTATTTGCTCCTTCTTGGGGATTGAATAACCATTTCTGAGTGGAAGAAAATTAATTGCGTAGAAATCACGAAACTCATGATTGAGACAACTTTTTTTACTTTGAAAATTATCGGCCATTTTTTTTTTCTTTCTTAAAATTGAATAATCAATTCTGATGCTGGAGCCTTTATGGATGGAAATCGATTCCAAAACAAGTACAGAATTCAGGGCAGAATCGATACCAAATCTATTAAGATTGAATAATTGGTAAAGATCATCAAATGTTTGGATCTTGTCTTGCATAAAGAGGATGGATTTCGCAAAAATAATCTGTATCCCTTCCTTTCATTACCTAAACAGAAATTAGATAGACAATTTAAAGCCGTTTTCTAAGGAGATCGCCAGACGAAAATGTCATATTTGCTGTCATCTGTCTCAAACTCTTTTCTTCCTCTCATGAGCCATATGATCTTCAAAGAGGAAGAAGGCAACTCTCCTGAGCCGCCGTTAGTGATCTGAGATGTGATGCTAGTTGAAAAGAAAAAATCACCTAACAGCTCGTCACAAATATTTGGGAAGAGCTATTATAGACTGACGCAGTTGGTTCATGTAATTATGTTGCTATAAATTTAGGATCAATTTTCAACCAGTATGGAATGCCCTATTAATTGTCTCAATCTCTCTTTATATTATTATTGCTAGCAAAATTCCCTGATTTATTTCCATACCAAATAGTAGGGGCAACCTTGAGGGCCCGCCTAGGTGATGATCTCACCTTTGCTACCAATGAATATTTGAGAGGAGATAAAAATACCAGGTGAAAACTAGATGAAATCAAAATGTGGAAATCTAAAGCATAGTGACTTTATCGAAAACTCATAGACGGATAAGACTCCTTTTTCAACTATTCTATAAAAAAATTCTAAAAGGATAAAGGTTGTCATCCCGGCGGTCTCTTCCAATTATCTCACGCCATTAGAAAAAGAGTAAATCAGGAAAGTGAAGTTAACCATCACATGGTAGGATAATTCGTCGGACTTTGTCAGGATTCAATTTGACTCTTATTCAATTCTGTAAATTTATCATGTAATAACCAACTCGATTATACCGAACGACTATAATCACATAACATAGGGATATTTCCCTATCTATGCATGGATTCTATAGTTATTTTGTGTAAAATTTTAAAATTTAACATAATTGTCTATGTAAGTAGACTTCTACCTCAGACGGTCTCATAGACAAAAATATAACAACGTTGCTAATATACTCATGATGGGCCGATAGAAAATTTCGGTCAGATCTGACTGATCACCCAAGATTGAAAAAACCTCATTAATCATTTTTTTTCATAACTGTGTCTCAGACCCTAGTTGATAAGTGCAGTACCTATGCATGTTTGAATTCTCCCCCAATATGAAAGGATGGCTAACCTTCTCCAGTTTATTGCAAGAACAAAGTCAGAACCTCAAAACTATCTACGTCAGACTGGCTGAGAGAATTAGCTGTGTGAGTGTGATACATCTTAGCGTACAAATTTAGTTTCTCATCTAGAAATCAGCTGTGTGAGTGTGATACATCTTAGCATACAAATTTGGTTTCTCTTCTAGAAATTAGTTCGAAGTCCAAATATTGATCCAGCACTGTTGTTCATGTTGAAATTAAATCGATTAATTGTGTTTTTATAAAAGATTAAGTTAAAACCATCTCAATGCAAATCCATTGGGCTTCAAAGACAAGGGACAACGTTCGCTATTCATCTCTCCTTCTCCAGCAAGATCACTATAAGTATATGCATTTCCACTATGGCTACTTGTCTAACATTGATCATTCCTGATTGGGAGGTTAGTCGTGGTATGTCACGTGGGCCAAAAAGAATTATGAGGGCGCCCGTGTGAATTCGTCCGTGAAGCCAAATGGCTTCCCGGTCGGGAACACGAAGAGGGCTCCCAGTCGAGATCTGATGTTGGCCCCGGTCGGGAATCATTATGTTCGGCTAGATTTTGATTATGTGCTAGATGTGAAGGGTGAATATCTTAGATATAGTTGGTGCAGTATTTGTTTCCCAGTCAGGGTGTTTTCCCTGATCGGGGATGCCTGGGTGGCTTTAGGTCAATAGGGTTAGATTCTCTTCAGTCACGGCAAACTTCATTAAGTGCCCCGCACAAACATTATCCATTAACGGGAGCATTTAATATCTTGGGGGCACCATCAATATATTGAATAATGAGAGGGGAGTAACTATTGCACGCTTTAATGAGCACCGGTCGTTATGGGAATATTAACATAATAGTTGCATTGAATGCCATTAAGAGATCAAGAAGGAGAACGGTTAAGGGATAGAATAGAATGTAATTAAAGACCATTGGAAAAGTCAGAATTCTCTCATTTTTTTCAAATATACTATTTCCTTTTCCCAGAGGAACCAGACTGACTTGAGCATTAGAGTGGGATCGCCGGAAACCCTTCCGGTGCCCTTCTAGCATTCCTTTAAGTTTCTTTCTCAGGTCATCTTCACCAGCTCCTCAATCGCATCACTAGGCATCGTCATCCCACCTGTCAACTTCTGGATCATTTTGGCGTCGTCTATGGGAAACAAATTTAACCAGAGGCTGCTGATCGAATGGCGAATCCTAATAACTCAGCGATTGTAGTTCTTATACGTGAGGAATTAGACCAACTTATAGTATCAGTGGTATGAGGAGCTCTTGAGCAACATCAAATACAGCAAACTGCTTCCATATCCATAGGGAAGCAGCCCTCGCCGTCTCTGCCTAAAGTGCAGGAGCGTAAGCAAGAGGCAGAAGGAACATCTCAGAAGGCCCGGTTCTCCGCCTCAAGCACCCCACCCGCGGATGTCATGAAGGCAGGGAGCACTCATGTCTCCCTTCCCTTTGATTATAGGTCCACGCCCATTAACTGGGCAATCATGGAGGATCCTATGCCTCAGCATTTTCGTCCACCCACTATTACGAGTATAATGGTACATCGAATCCAGAGGATCATCTATGTATGCTCGAGAACACGACCTTGTTACATCAATACACAGATGGGGTTAAATGTAGAGTGTTCCTCAACACCTTATCAGGAGCCGCTCAATGTTGGTTCAAGAGGTTGCCAATGGCTTCAATTGGTAGTTTTGGAGAATTTCGAACAATTTTCTTACATCATTTTGCAAGCAACAAGAGATATCATAAGACTGCTCTGAGCCTATTCACTCTGAAGCAAAAGAACAAGGAAACGTTAAATGATTACATTCAACGTTTCAATCGTGTGGCTCAAGATGTCCCTATGGCCAACTCAGAAATCCTGGTGAGTGCCTTCACTCAAGGACTTGTTGAAGGCGAGTTCTTTCGGTTGTTGGTAAAGAAGCCCCCAACTAGATTCGACAACTTACTTGGACGATCGATCAAGCACGTAAATATGGAAGAAGTACAATATGCGAGGCGTAAAAAGTCAAGAGGGACTCAGTCTCATCCCAGTGTCATACTCGAACGAAAGCCTCCTCCAGCCCCATCTTGGGTGAAGGATGGTTGAACTAATAGAGATCAGAATACCGATCGGTGGGAAAAATGGTGCACAAAGTCAACACGGGGTCACCTCTAGAGCAAGAGATGCCTAATCGGGAGAAATACTGCTCATATCATCATTCGTATACGCACTCGACAGAGGAATGCTATTCCCTCTGACCAACAAAGAAGAGGAGTGCTGGAAGAGCATGCAAAGGGAGGTATTCTTCAGAGACTAGTAACCGTTCACCGAGAGCAGGTCGGTCAGAAGAATGGGAAGATGAGCGGAGGACGCGCCCCCTATCAAGGAGAAAATCACCCGAGCGGAAGAAATGTTAAATATGCCAAACTTGGAGGGGGTTTTCATAAAAATGCCAAATATATATATGTATGTGTGTGTGTGTATATATATATATATATATATATATAGCTTTTGAAAACCCCTAAATTCCCTACTCTCCTTCGGCGTGAATTGCTTGAGCCCGACGCCGCGAGCCCCTTTTTCGCTGCAACTCCATTCTTCTCCTCTCCTCTCGATATCAACCCTTCTTATCGCGTGAGCAACTCGGTGGCGGCCCCAAGCGGCGGCGACTTCTCCTTCTCCAGCGAAACTCCACCTCAGGGGAACACTAACGATCCCTTCTAATTTTGTCTTCTTCTCTTTGACCACAACCTCGTCGGATCTCTCCATCGTCGGCGCATCACAAAAGGTAAAGTTTTTTAGACTAGTTCTTGGATGTGGACTTAGATGGGTGGCTTGGCTTTGAGTTGATGTCGTCGGCAACATCAGAAGCTTGCTATTTGTTGTCGCGGGCAACAACAGTACAAAAGAAAAAAGGTTGACTTAGATTTGTTGCCGCAGGCAACAATATATAAAGAAAAAAAATAAAACGTTAAAGGATATATAAAGATTGGTGTCGTGTTCGTATGTTATTGTTGGGTATTGAATCGATCATTCGAATTAGGTTTGGGCTAGGTCTAACATGAATCTAATCTTGGTAACATGGAATAATTACGAGTTAAGACTTTAACTATGGTTAAGATTATTTAAAGGAAATGGGATAATTAGGATGACCCTAATTAATTAGGATAGCTCGTTTACCTAAAAATCATGTATTACTATTGCTAAACATATGTCTTTTATAACAAGACCTTGATTGGATACGGATTAGCTAGACGGGAGATTTTTTCTAGTATATACACGTTATTTACGAGGTGGATACTTTTCCTTTGATTCTATAGTTTCTTTTACCTTAAATGCATGATTATTGTATTCTCTGTGTATGTTGATTTACCTTGACTTCATTTTATTTGTTTCCCTGCTTGGTACTTACTCTTTGCTTGATCTTTGAGTTAAAAACCCAATGTTTCAGTTATACAGTCTCGGCTCTTATTTTTCTGATCCAAAAAGTACCGCTAGTACGTGTGTACTCTAGTAATGTCATATAACCTATCTAGGGTTTGGTTGACATTAGAAATATCATACCCAATATATTAGTGAATGTTTGGTTGCTATGGTTCCGATTTGGGTGCATGTGTTTCTTATTGATTACATGATTGAGCCGTTATGCTCCCCCTTGGGTACTAGAGAGGTTGTGCTCCCCTTCTTGGAGTTAGAAGCTGTTCCTCCTTGTTCTTGGGTATTAGAGCGGTTATGCTCCCCTGAGATTTTGATATAGAGCGGTTGTACTCTCCGTTTAGGTACTAGAGCGGTTGTGCTCCCCTTCTTGGAGTTAGAAATTATTCCTCCTTGTTCTTGGGTATTAGAGCAGTTATGCTCTTCTGAGATTTTGATATAGAGCGGTTGTACTCTCCCGTTTGGGTACTACAGCGGTTGTGCTCCCCTTCCTGGAGTTAGAGGTTGTTCCTCCTTGTTCTTGGGCATTAGAGCTGTTGAATTCCCCTGGAATCTTTGATATAGAACGGTTGTGCTCCCCCTTATATTGGAGTTTGGGATTGAGGTTTTTTCCCCAGCTCTTGGTTCTATATATGTATCCGATTTGAACTTGTTATTTGATCTGGATCTGCTCAGTAGTACGAGCAACTTATTAACTTGGTATGAGAGTTTTTTGATCATGCCCCGCAGGTATGTTTTTGACATTTGTTGTGTATTCATTTTTTTCAGAGACTCTATACCTTGTTTCTATCTGCTTTATTTATCTTGTTTATACCATGCATTTATCCTTTCGATATATCTGCACAGCTTGATCCTGAACTCACCACCGCTTGCTTTTCTTTTTTGTTTCAGGTGGTAGGTAGATGCGTCTCGTGTCGCAGGAGAAGATCCATCAGTCGTCCCTTATTATCGAGTTTCTGGTTTGAGTTTGCTTATTATCTTTCTAGAGATGCTATTTTATTTCCATAGCGGACGTGTCGATATTTTATCGTTCGGTTGTGGACTTGTACTTATGTCATGAGTTTTTGATTTATTTGCATTTACTTTACAGAATTTAAGTTATTTATTATTTATTATTTGGATATTAATAAACTGCGTGGATGTACTCAGTGTTTATTTCTTCTGTTATTGCTAGCCACTTGTGACTGTGATTATGATATGGTGTGAGACGATGTAGTATAAGCTTCACATTGTTTGTCGTATTGGGGAGATGCTGCCCGATTTTCGAGCAAGCATGAGCCTCTGGGGTCATGCCAATATCACTCTCCCAAAGCACACCGTCTCCCACTCGGGACCGATTCAAAGGAAGGACGCCTAACCGAGGTATTCCTAGGGGGACAATTGGTATGATTTCGGGAGGACCGATTGATGGAGACTCTAATCATGCACAGAAGTCTCACACACGACATTTGGTGAACTACTCGGTGGGGACTAGTCGAGCATGACAAACTGGTCCTCTTATTTCTTTGGACCACAAGATTTGGAGGAGGTGGAAACTCCACACGAAGATGCCCTGGTAATAGAAATAAGGGTAGCTAATTATCTTGTTAAAAGGGTATTTGTTGATACAGGTAGTTCGGTAAACATCATCTTCAAGGATGCCCTGGATCAGATGCAAATCAAGGATGATGAGCTCCGACCGATTCTGCCCCCTTTGTTTGGATTTATGAGGCATCAAGTATAACCTTTGGGGCAAATGTATATATCTTTGTCCTTAGGGGATGAAAAATTGGCAAGAACAAAGAGAATTTCATTTCTGGTGGTTGATACTACTTCTTCCTACAATGTGATTCTGATTAGGCCGACCTTGAGTCTGTTTCAAGCCGTGGTATCTATCTATCATCAAAAAATCAAGTTTCTTGTTGGTGACCAGATCAGAGAAGTTAGAGGAAGCCAGCTGGCAGCTCAAAAATATTATGTTAATGAAGTTAGGGAAGATGCTTGCAAGAATGCAAGATTGCAATAAACCCTAGTAATAGAGTTGTCCAATCTCCAGTCCGAAGATGAAGCAAGGGAAGACAGGAGATCCGAGACACAAGAGGAAATTCAAATTCATCCTTTCCTAAAGGATGGAACTACCAAGATTGCAGCTGAACTTCCATCTGAGCTGTGGCAGAAGCTCATACATTGCCTTGCTGGTCACTACGATGTGTTTGTCCAATCGACGGATGAAATCAAAGGGGTGCCTCCCACTCTAATGACTCATCATGTAAATATGGATCCTGAGTTTCAGCCAGTCAAACAAAAAAGAAGGCATTTTGCGCAGGAGCAGGATCAGATCATTCAGGAGGAAGTGGCCAAGTTATTGCAGGCCGGTCATATTCGGGAGGTTCAATTCCCAACCTGGCTCGCTAATGTAGTGTTGGTCCCTAAACCCGGACGGATATGTATTGATTTTTGAGATTTGAATAAAACATGTCTTAAAGACTGCTACCCTCTACCTTGGATAGATCAAATGGTTGACTATACATCGAAATATGACTATATATGTATGTTGAATGCCTACAAGGATATCATTAGGTGGCTCTTGCTCTGAAGGATCTAGAAATTGTCAGTTTTGTCATCTCAGACGGCATTTATTATTATAATGTTATTCCGTTCCGGCTAAAGAATGCTGGAGTTACCTATCAAAGAATGATGGATATGGCATTTAGGCATCAAATTGGGAGAAATGTAGAAGTTTACGTGGATGATATCCTAGTCAAGATAGAACATGATAAAGATTTGATAGCTGATTTAGAGTAGACCTTTGGTACCTTACAGGCTAATCGAATCAAACTCAACCTTGCTAAATGATTGTTCGAAGTGAAGAGCATGCGTTTTTTAGGTTATATGGTTACCGAGCCGGGAATTGAAGCTAATTCAGAAAAGGGGAGGGCAATTATAGATATAACATCACCAACTAACCTTAAAGAAGTTCAAAGGTTGGTTGGTCGGATAACAGCTTTATCTAGGTTCATTGCCCAGTCGGCTAATCGGACTCTTCCTTTCTTCAATGTGTTGAGGAAGGCATCAAAGTTTGAATGGGACGAAAGGTTTAGCCAAGCTTTTATGGAGCTAAAGGGACATCAGGCCGGTCTTCCGATTTTATACAAGCCAAAGGCTAAGGAATCGATGTATGTGTATCTTTCGGCTACTGATGGGGCCTTGGGGTATGCTCTTCTACAGGAGGAAGGTACGGTCTAGTATCCCATTTATTTCTTCAGTCATATATTGAAAGATGCAGAATGTCGATATACCATACTTGAGGAGCTAGCATATGGACTGGTCTTGACAGCTCGGCGCTTAAGACCTTGTTTATCTCATCCAATTGTTGTGTTGACCGATAGTCCGTTTGGGCGAGTCTTGACGAACCCAGAGGCTTCTAGAAGGTTAATCAAGTAAACCACGGAGCTTAGTGAATATGATATTTAGTATCAACCTCAGATAGCCATAAAAGTGCAAGCTCTTTCAGATTTCCTGGCAAGGTCCTAATTGCTCCCGTCGACAAGAAGTCTGGAAAGTGTATGTAGATGGATCTTCTACACAACGAACAAGTGGAGTCGGCGTATTGCTGATCTCACCAGAAGAGGGTGTGTTGCAAATATCCATTCGCTTGAACTTAGAGCTACCAATAACGCTACCAATAAGGAAGCAAAATATGAAAAATTGTTCGTCGACTTACAAGCAACAAAGCAGGTCGGGGCCACTCAACTGATTTTATATTCTGATTCCTAACTTGTGTCTCAGCAAATTAAAGGCAGCTTTGAAGTGCGCAATGATCGAATGGGAAAGTATGTACGAGCTTTTAAACAGTTGAAATCAAACTTTTCGGAGGTGATTTTGCTGAAATACCCAGAGCGGATAATGCCCGGGCGGATGAGTTAGCTAAGTTAGTCAGTTCTTTAGCTTGTTTGACATTGGAGGATCCTATATGCCATGAAGTATTGGTAGCTCAGGTTGATGGAATGGTAGATCAAGATGAAACGCCTAATTAGCGAGCCCTTCTTATAATCTTTTTGCAAACCGGGAAACTTCCGAATGATTCGGGTCAAGTTCGTCAATTTAAGCTCCGTGCAGCTTGGTTTACTCTGATTGGAGATCATTTATATCAGAGGACTTTTGCTCAACCACTCTTAAAATGTATTGGTCTAAGCAAGATTGAGTATGTGATGCGTAAAGTGCATGAAGACATATGTGGTAATCACATAGGAGGAAGGGAACTTGCTCAGAAGATAATTTTGGCTGGGTATTTCTGGCCACCTTACAAGAGGATGCCAATAAGTTTGTGGCTGGTTGTGAATCCTGTCAGAAACATTAGCATATTTCTCTCCGACCAATAGAGCATCTCAGGACATCCACGGTATCTTGCCCCTTTGATCGATGGGGAATTGATATTGTTGGTCCTTTCTCGATCGGACCTCAACAAAAGAAATTTTTTTTGGTTATTGTGGATTACTTCTCCAAGTGGGTAGAATCTAAGCTCCTTGCACATATAACAGAAGAAACTGTCATGAAGATCCTATGGAGAGATATTGTTTGCAGGTATGGGATTCCCTACATGTTGGTATCTGATAATGGCCAACAATTTCAAGGTCGAAAGCTCCGAGAGTGGTGTGAAGGCTTAGGCATCAAACAAGTCTTCACATCAGTAGCTTATCCGCAAAATAACGGTCAAGCTGAGGCTGTTAATCGAGAAATTATTCGAGGACTCAAGATTAAAATAGAACATGTGGGTGGTAGCTGGGTAGAGGAGTTGTCTAGCATTCTCTGGGCATATCGAACCACACCCAAAAAAGGAACAGGTTAAACCCCATTTCACCTAGTGTATGGAGGTGAAGCAGTTATCCTGGTGGAGATTGGGAAGGAATCGACCAGGAGGCAATTGTATGAAAAAGACACCAATAATCAAGAGAGACTTCTTGATTTGGATTTGGTGACTGAGGTACGAGATAAAGCTGCTATATGGTTAGCTGCTTATTGACAGAAGGTGAAGCAAACTTATAATAAAAAGGTAATTTCAAGAAGTTTTCAGGTTGGTGATATGGTCTGGAAGAGGATAAAGCCTATAGGGGATGTTGCAAAATTGGACCCTCAATGGGGCAGTCCCTATAGAGTTATAGGGAAGCTGACTAGGGGAAGCTATTACTTGGAGGAATTAAATGGGAGAAGGCTGGAGCGACCGTGGAGTGCTAATCATCTACAACTGTATCGGACACAATGAGTAAGGAGCTATTATCCTTATTATTTTTAAAAGTATCTTGTATTTTTTGGACAGTATAATACAATCATAGACAAGAATTATTTGCACACTTTGTGAAGGTGCCCTTAACGCTGAGTTTGCCCTTAATGTGGTTCAACCTCCTCGTTCGGTAGCTAGCAGGGAAGGCACCCTTAACACGATGTTTACCCTTAACGTGACTCAACCTCTTTGCTTGGGAGCTAGCGGCAAAGGCGCCCTTAACGCGGCTTTTTCTCTTAACGTGGATCAACCTTCCAGCTCGGGAACTAGCGGGGAAGGCGCCCTTAACGTGGCGTCTGCCCTTAATGTGGCTCAACCTCCCCACTCGGGAGCTAGCAGTGAAGCCGCCCTTAACGCGGTGTTTGCCCTTAACATGGCTCAACCTCCCCACTTGGGAGCTAGCGGCAAAGGCACTCTTAACATAGTGTTTGCCCTTAACGTGGTTTAACCTCCCCGCTTGGGAGCTAGCAGTGAAGATGCCCTTAACGTGGCTTACTAGCGGCGAAGGCACCCTTAACGCGGTGTTTACCCTTAACGTGGCTCAATCTCCCCGCTCGGGAGCTAGTGGTGAAGGTGCCCTTAACGCGGCGTTTGCCCTTAACATGGCTCAACCTCCCTGCCCGAGAGCTAGCGGTAAAGGCACCCTTAATGCGGTATTTTCCCTTAATATGGCTCAACCTCTCCGCTTAGGAGCTAGCGATGAGGCGCCCTTTGTTAGAACATTTGCGTCTAGCTAGAGGGGGAGAATAGCTTCTCTTCGATTTTATCTACAAATGGTTAGCGGAAGCACAAGAAAAACATAGACAAAATAAAAAACAACTGAAACAATGCGAACTCCCTTGGTTTACTTGGTCTTCACCTCCTTGAGGTGACTAATCCAAGGATCCACACCCACATAATCAATCTCCACTATGCTTTTCTCCTTTACAAATCAAGCTTGAAGGTGAACAAACCCTTAACAGATGATTTCTTTCTCTTACAAGATTAGAATGATTCTTGGAGTAGAAATTGAGAACATGAAATCTTGGAGACTTCAAAACGTGCAAGAGAAATGAGAAGATCAAGTTGTTGCTTCTTCAAGCTCTGAAATCTACTTTTGTATTACCCCCGACATCAGTCGGCTGGTATCATCATCAGTCGACTGATGAGCTTCAAAGGTTATTGTAGATTGCGTTTGATTTTCTGCCGTCAACCTGCAATAGTCATATATCAGTCGACTAGGACCTGACTCAATCATCTGATCTTTCTATTTAGTCTGGTGTTGAGTAGCAGTCGACTGATTCCTCTTATCAGTCGACTCAACTCTATGTTCTTGTACCGGTCGACTAATCCTCTCATCAGTAGACTGATATCTCTTGAATCTCAGGTTTTGCTTTCCCTTAGCGTAGACTTATGCTTTCAAACACCTTTCATCAGCCCTGCGCCCTTAGGATACTTCAGAGCCCTCGATTCCTCATCCTTGCACTTGTCTTGAAGTGCATCCTTTAGCTTTGCACTACAAGAAAATTATGATTTCACAACACTTGAAAGACAACATTTTTTTTAAAAAGCGTTGTCTTTTTTTTTAACAACGCTTTTAGTGAAAACCGTTGTCTATGTTTTTTTATTTCTTATTAAAGACAACGCTTTCAAATACGCGTTGTCTATTGGCCTTTTTTTTTAGATCAAAGACAACGCTTTTCAAAAAGCGTTGTGTTTGAGTATTTTTTTAGTATCTATAATAATAAAATTTTAGCAAGTTTTGTCTATGTACAATACAGTGTAAAAAAAAATAAAATAAAATAAATTTAAATGAAAAATAATAATTAATAAATAAATAAAAACATATATATATACATACAAATATATATATACACATATATAAAAATACTATAAATATGAGTTAAAATTAGAAATAACTTTATGAAAAATTTTAGAATAATTTTTTTTAAATTTTAAAAATATTTGCAGGGATAATTTTGAATTATTTAAGAGAAAAATTTGATTTAAATTATCTAATTTAAAAATTAAATAAGTTTTAAATTAAAATTTAAAAATTATATAATTTTTAAATTAGATTTTAAAATTTTATTTTTAACTCCTCCTCCCGTATAAAATTAGAGTCCCTGTGCCCTAAATCTCATCGCACTCGACTCCTCCTCCCCGATCTCTTAACTCGCACATCGCCGTCGACTTAACAAATCTTTTTTGCCCTAACTTCACCGTTCCTCTCACCTTTGTCCGACGCCTCCCCCTTCTACTCGACAACGCGCCTCCTCTTCTGCTCGACGATGTGCCTCCCCTTCTACCCAACGACGCACAAGCGCCTCCCCCTTTAACCGACACACAAGCTCGAGGTTTCCTCTCTGCAGAGCTAGCTTTGTTCCCTGTCTGACCCCCTTGTTTTCTTTTCTCCCTGCTGCGCCGTTAGGTTTCTTTTCCCTTTCTCTCTGCTACGCTGTTAGGTTTCTTTTCGTTTACCCTATGCTGCGCCATCTCTAACCGATTTGAGGCAATTGCTATTCTCCAGTTTATTGGTATTATTTTTTTAACATGAATGTTGAAGTAAAACCTGATGGAGCATGACAAGGATTATGTAGAGATTTTTTTGGCAATTGTTATTTCTAACCATTGTTTCCAATTGAAAGTTAGTCAAGATCTTCATTGCTCATGTATGGTGGGGCTTCATTCAAATTATGTATAGATTTACTTGACACACTTCAGGTGGTTCAAACCTTCACTTCTTCTGTAGCTATATTTTTGTTTTGTGAAGCTTTCTTAAACCTAGACATTTTCAACTTCAGGTGGGAATTCACACCATCAGACTTCCTACGAATACTACTATAGTCGATGTAATCAACGACCTCGAGACCAAGGTAATTACATGTATGTGATGTGGTTATTATCTTCTTGAATATGCAATTTATGATGGAAGAAAGAGAGTTCACTAGTTGTTGCATTGATCTTATTGTTTTAATGCTGCTTTATTTATGGCTTACAGTTTTTTATGATTCTTTTTTCTCATTTAGGTTGAACTCTCTCATTCTGATGCTGAAGTCAGACTGCTTGAGGTTTTCTTTCACAAAATCTACAAGGTAACTTTTTGTTATTGATGTTGTTAGAGGAAAATTCAAAAGCTCACATAAGCATGGTTATCTATATGAGATTGGTTCATAAAATTAACTCTCTGCTCAACTACAGTTGTTAGGTATAGAGGTTGAGCTTTACCTTGTCCAATTTCAAGCCTTTTAGCTGATATTTGTGTCATATACTTTAAATGTGAGAATGTGCTTACACATGAATGTTTTTTTCTAGTGTGTATTGGTTTTTGACAGATATTTTAAAGTTAAATTCTTTCCTAGTTAAAATTGAAAACATTAATGATCAGTATTGGAATTTATGTGCACCGGAGGTGATGTTTTTAATGTATTTGTTGTTTTTATATTTTTTGTTGATGTTTGTTATTATGTTGTTTTATGCTCTAGTAACGAGTCTAATGAAGTATCATCCTTCTAGATTCCAGAAGAAGAGAAAAGCCTTGGGCATGATTCATGTTTATCACTTTACTCTAGAGATTTTAATCAGAATCAAATGGTAATTTTAGTAAGTTTGAGTTCTCATTTTATTATATCTTCACAAAGTAGAATAGATTCATTTTTCTTTTCTAATAATTAAAATCTGGTATAGTTTATGTTCTCCAACAAAATTCCTGTATATTTTCATTTACCTATATTATAATATTTTTCTCAACATGGTTTCTAAGCTTTACAGAATGAAATTTTTTCTCAACAAAGTTTCAGTCTATGGTTGCAACTTAACACATAGGTTAGTCTTTGCCTCCCTTCTGTTGGTCTCTTCCTCTCATGAAGATGTCAAGACTTTATAGTTTTCTTTTGACATATTATAATCTTTTTAGAGTAAAACCACACTTTACTCAATCTGTCAAAACTTATAGCTATTCTTCTCCTCATCTTGTATGTTCTTGCTACTGTGTACAGATTAACAAAGCTTCCAAATTGTTAAATACTTTTTATTGCAACTAGGATCTTCATTTCAAGATACGGAATGTTCTTTTCTTCTTAACTAATTCCCTTTGTTCTTATGCAGGAACAATCAAGAATCAATATTACCAGCAATCCGAATATGATAAGTTATATGCACTAATGGTATGTCTATGCCTAGTTTCCATTGGATTCTCACTGTCATTGAACCTTACAAGGATATTATTTATTTGTTGGATTCCCTAAGTCACCGCATTCGCGATGAAGATTGGAAATATATAGTGGAAATGTGAGTTCATATATGCTCTTTTTTAGTAAACCTTTATTTTACTAAAAGTAAGTAGCAAAGTTCACCACGGATCGAAAAGTAAGTACCTTTGACGACTATTTCACCACGGATCCAACATTTAACTTGCTTATGGATTTTATCGATGTCGTTTATCTCATTCACATAGAATCTCTAACACGATTTTTTATTTTGATGCAGTGTTAAATCATAGTTAAAGAGCTTGAGAAGTTGAGGCCAAAGAAAAGTGTCATAGCTGCCGGTGAAGGATGTTTTGATGATGATCTTGTTAAACTTAATATGGATATAAAGTTAATTTGAGGATTGTGCGATCATATATATTTTTTGTTTGGATAATATGAAGTTGTATCTTTTGTTAAATAGTTATATTTTAAAAAAGATTGTGGATGTTTTTATTTTTTGTTTGTGGATATTCATATTTACTGTTTGTGGATATTTTTTGTATGTTTTGGTAAAATGTTTATGTTTTAAAAAACAAATACTTTTTATCTATTTAAAAAACGTATTATTTGTTAAAAAAGATAACGCTTTTGAAGCATTGTAAAAACTTTGACCTTGTAGTAAATGACAACGCTTTTTAAGCGTTGTAAAAGCTTTGTCCTGGAAAAAAATGACAACGCTTTATAAACGTTGCAAAAGTGTGGTCTTTGTAAAAATCAACAACGTTGTTTAAGTGTTGCAAAAATGTTGTCTTTATAAAAAACAACAACGCTTTTTAAACATTACAAAGCGTTGTCTTTGCACAAATTGACAACGCTTTTTAAGTGTTGTCTTTGAACAGACTTTTAACAACAGTGCTTTTAACAACGCTTTTTAAGTCACATAGACAACGCGTAAAAAGCGTTGTTGTTTAGTTTTTTTCATGTAGTGTTGTCATGCTAAGTCTTCTTTTGCCAAGTCTTCATACATGAAGTTCCCTTTATACCTACTTACTCAAGTTTCATGTTAGATCACCAACATTGCCTAACTTAAACTCATTTAACCAAACATTAAAAGTAAATAATATTTAAAGCATGATTGCACCAACACCCTTAACGTGGCATTAGCCCTTAACATGGCTCAACCCCTTGCTCGGGAGCTAGCGACGAAGGCACCCTTAACGCGGTGTTTGCCCTTAATATGGCTCAACCTCTCTGCTCGAGAGTTGGTAGTGAAGGCGCCTTTAACGCAGTGTTTTCCCTTAATATAGCTCAACCTCCCTACTCGGGAGTTAGCGGTGAAGGCACCCATAATGCGGTGTTTGCTCTTAATGTTGTTTAGCCTTCCCTGCTCGGGAAACTTAAATGAGGTCCAATCACTTAGCATGGATTTATATTCTTGCTTGTGCATCATAAGGTGTTCTAGGGACCCATGGTTATAAAGAGTACAAGATAAAGGTCATTTACTTCAAAAGTTTTACGAAAATTACAACTCAGTTGCCGAGTAGGGTCCCTAAAGACACCGGCATACTCTTTCTCTGACTCAGGTAATTTTGCCCATAGTTTACCTAGGTCGAGAAAGTTCATATCTGCCCCTGGTTTAAGAACCTTGGCCCGACCGATCTGTTTGATGACTCCCTTGAATCATTGGGTCATTCGTTTGATAATTTGCATGTCTAACAAGTCATGATATTCTTGAAAATGTGTAAATTCTTCCTTGAAAACTTAGCAACGAGCATCCTCATTAATCTGATAAGCTTCAAGATCATTTATGTCCCTTTCCCGGTCAGCTTTTGATTCTTCTGTCCGAGCAATTGCCATGTCCCAAACATGCAGTGGTTCATGAAGTTGATCTTTGATGGATGTCATCATATCTTCTTTTGTCACGCCCTGAGACCCAGGAGCCGCTGTTCTAATATAAAATCGGACAACATCTCCCCTGTCCGCCGGACAATTTACATATACAAACAACACACGCAGATAATAATTTGGCCTCAGGCCTCAAAATCAAAACAAAACATAACTATAACACGAAATAAACCATACCTGACTGCGGATCGGTCCGACTTACAACAAAACAACAGACACCTAGTCCATCAGAGGACTCAAAAATACAATACCAAGATAAATAAAATGCGATACAAGTTCCACGACATAAAACAAATCCAAACCAAATAGTACGATGTAAAGGAAACATGACTACGCGGAAGCACCCATCACTGGAGTCGTAGGGACCTGGACTGGCAACTGGGGTTCCTCCGGCGACCAATCATCCTGGAAACAAAAATATAGGCAACGGTGGTGAGTCCAAATAAACTCAGTGGATACCAAAAGCATATATGCACAGCAAGCTATAAATAACAATAAGAATCACGCTGATACAGTCTCGAGTATAGAGGATAAAGCATATCTAGAGACTATGGGTGAAATACATACCAGAGTCCGTCTATCCTGTAGGTAGGTGTAATCAATCCTCTATATAATCTCAAGAATGATACACAATCCAAATGTGTATGTCAACTGTAAGTGCATGTCAAACATATAAAGTACTCAAACTCAACAAGCCCCAACAAAGGTGCAATGCATCCTATACACCCGATGCAATGATCTGATTCTGTACGCACCTCAGCCACCACCAGATCGGCGGTCGAGTGAACAGAAACAGACAAGCCAACCACTCAGGGTTGCATAGAGAAGCCAACCACTTGTGGCGTACAACATTTGAAACCCAATACTCGTGGCTATGCAGATATGACGCCTAGCACTCGTGACAATGCAAGTATGTAGCCCAGCACTCGTGGCTATGCAAATATGATGCCCAACACTCGTGGCAATGCAAGTATGACGCGCAACACTCGTGGCGATGTAAGTATGATGCTCAGCACTCGTGGCAATGCAATATATAGCTCAGCACCTGTGGCTATGCAAAAATGACGCCTAGCACTCGTGGCGATGCAAATATGATGCAGACATGATTGGAGACGGGCTCAGACCTTAGGGGAGCCGATGGTCTCCATCATGATAATAGCATTCGAGCTCATAGCTAAATCAAACCAGAAACCTGACTGCGCGACGGGCTCAAACCCTGGGGAGCCGAGGGTCGCCAGTATGCAATCATACAGAGCCTACAACTCAGTATGCAACCTAGAGGTAAAGTATGCTAATGACACCCTCCTCACTAACCAAATCCTCAACCCATGCCCGGTAGGAAAGGTATAGGTCTAACACATGTATCCAGATCTAACCATTCTACCCTAGGTATCCAAGCAAGGTATATATATAGGAATCAATCCAACTACAGGTACTAAGTGACCTACCACCATATCTAAGCACATATGTATACATGGCAAATATCGAGACTGTATAGAACTAAACAAAAGTCATCTACACAACATATATCTGATCATAATATACAAAGGCAGGTACATCGTATAAAATTACTATTATCTATAACAAACTATGCATAATAGTAAGACAATATCTAAAAAGATAAGTCAGAGATACCCGCCTCCAAGAGTAGAAGTCCGTATCAAATGCGATAGAACCACCCGCCAATAATCCAATTAAGCTCCTGTATTAAGGATGTATTTAATTAGATATTATACAGATATGATAACTAGCTAATTAATCCCCCAAACTAACCAAGGGTTAACCTAATCATTTCCTTCTCAGTTAATTTCATCCAATTAACTGATTGGTTCTTAATTACCTCGCGTAGCTAAGATTAGGTTCAAATCCTTTAGCTCCAATTCATCACGGCTAGGTTTAATATAGTGCCAAATTCTATACTAAACCCTCCATTAGTTCTAATCTAATGGATCCACCCTATTAGATCAGGTTTCATCTTCTAATCTAATTCTATCCATCCAAAGAATACTCAATGGAATCATTCATACTAACCTACTAATCAAGAACCCATCAACATATCAACATGGATCAGATATAGATTTATCACAGAGCTACACATCTACAAGCTCCACAACACAGATCCAAATCCATCAGTCTAATTCAAATTCACAGAGATTACCTTAAGAAGCTCACAGCAGGGATCTTCTACCGCTCCACCACTGCATGATTCAACTCCAATTCCCTGATCCCTCACTGAATAAAAGTTCCAATCAGAGACAACATAAAGAGCTAACAATCAACTCCAATACAAAATTAACAATCCAACTGTGAATCCAAAAGCAATCTCACAGTTGAACAAAACCATTCTCAAAGGCCAAAGATATCAGTATCTTACCTCAATCCCAGGAGATCCGAAGCTCAGATTTTCCCCAACTCAAAACAGAACCCTATGACGTAGAATCGGCTTCTCACGGAAAGGAACAACCATATAGGCTATGGCGGATCAGATGATTAGGGCTCTACTTCGGAGAAACTAAACTGAACATTCATAGATCCAAACTCTTACCCTAATTTGAAAACCGGAGGAGAAGCGCTGAAACGCGACCGCTGGCTCCAACCGGCAAGGCGACCCACGATCTATCGACTGGGAGGCTCTCCAAGGAAAAGGAAGAGATCAAAGTGTTGTCGATCGCCTGAGCAGAAGCCATAATAGGGTCGGCGTCGAGCGGATGATGCGGCTAGGGCACGCGGGCGAAGGCGAAGTCTAGGGCAGCTTCGGTTGTGATTGGGAGAAGGAGAAGAAATGAGTCGGGCGGCTGGCGTCGAGTAAGGTGCGGGTTAGGGCGAATCACACGTGAGGGGAGAGTATAAGTGAGGTAAAGTTTGCGAAAGAGCCCTCCAACATTTAGAAATCTCATAACTGCCCTTACCTAATAAGAACATTTGTTTCTTAGCCCCTCATTTACGATATTTATACATTTCGGCCCTTCCTAGTTTAGTTTCTTCACGCTCAAGCCCTCAAAACTTATATTTCAAGATAATTTAATCCTCTAACTTCGGTTTAGGGTCTTGGAATCCCTAATCTTTCCCGGCAAAATTTAAAAAAAAAAAATCTGGTTCGCATCAAAAGTGTCGGATTTAACATCTTTTCTTTGTCGTTTGGCTTGTTTGTCAGATAGCTGGTCTGCGACTACTTGAAGAGTTATATCTTAGTCGGCCAAGAGTTTTTCTTGCTGCTCAATCTTAGTGGTTAATCGCTCGTTCTCTCCAGTAAAAGTAACAACCTGCCTCTTTGTAGCCCTCAAATTACTTTCTTGGGCCACTATGATGTCGAGAGCATTTTCTAATCTGCTTCTTAGTTGTTCTATTAGCTCAGCCTAAAGATGGGTCCATTCGTGTGCTCGGGCAACTTCTCCTTCGGCATCATGGCTAACTTGGGCCGACAATTGTGCTTCCAACTCGACAATCTTTTTACCATAATCCTCGACCTGGCGGACTAATACGAGGACTCGCGAAGTCATTTCGAGGTGCTCAGTCTAGACCTGTGGGATTACATAATGAATAAGAAATGGAAGTTGATTAAGTTAGAGGAGAAGTGGTTGTTACCTTCAGCATAAAGCCACTCAATCTGGAGTTTACTTCCAATGTACCCTCCTGCTTCAACTTTTCAATGTATTCCCCACTGCGAAGCTTCTCTAATAAGCCCCCCGGGCGGGGAACATGAGTTCTTGATGAGGCTTAGGAGTCAGGGGTCTATGATGTCTCCTGCTTTGGATAAGCAGGATGGTGCTCAGTTGGCTAGGAAGTGCTTGGACTGGAAGAGGCTGGTCTCGACTCCTATGGATGATCAGTTGCTGATGGCTTGCTCCCACTCAACTTGGGATCACTGAGACCTTCCACATGAATCTTTACTCTTTTGGAGGTCTTTTTGGATGTACATAGCTTTTGCCTCTTATGAAGCCCTGTCAGGGTGCTCGGCTCAGTGGCTGTGGGCCTAACTGGGCTCAACTTAGAGTCGAGCGTGGCCTCTGTTGGAGGTCCTCGGTTTCTTCAGTTTTGATGGGAGGATCCAAAGGAGCTTGTTCTTCTTCAGGGTGACTGGTGCCACCTGCCGAGCTTACCTCTGTGTAACCGGTGACCATAGGTTCTCAAGCGGGAGGCAAGTCAGTATCTCCTGCTCCATTGTGCTCTTTTGAGACTTCAAGTGTTAGCAAGGTCGCTAAGTTGACTTTGTCTTACTTTATGAGTTTTGTCATGGAGATATTCAGCATCGTTTCTTCTATAAAATATAAGAGAATCATCAGTTTGTATTGACAGAATATGGGAAACTAACATTTATTACCGAGGTCAAGCTCTAACTCGGCGACATTGGGGCTGAGGCCTACCCGATAGAATAACCATTCTGTGTGGATTATTCTGGGGGCGTCATATTCCATGCCTGCCATGATTGTTTGAGCTCTTAAGAATCCTGGGCTCTTCTAATACTTGTCGAGGTGTGGAGGTGTCGGCATCTCAACTATGCACCCAGTCGAAAGTTGAGTTGCTCGGGAATGCTTATATAAAAGAATTGATCCTTCCATCCCTTGTGAGAGGAAGGCAAACGGCTCAAAATTTTCAAGTTTGATCGAGCCATAAAATGAAAGGACCCTAAGTTAGACTGTTGGGATGGAAAAAAATGGAAAAATAGAGGAGTTAAGGGAATATCATACAACTTAACAATGAGGGTAACACCACTCATTTGAGCGAAAGCATTGGGGGTCATTAGTTGAAGAGGAATACCAAAATACCTAGATATTGCTTGGAAGAAGGAAGAAATCGGGAATCTAAGGACGTATTCTACTTGGCCTTGGAAGAATGCGTGGAACCCTTGAAGGGGGGCGCATGGGACTTGACCACCTCAGGGACCCCTAATCCTATAGTCTCTTATAATCCCGTATTCAAATCGAAAATCTGGGATGTGGTCCCTCTGCACCTTAGAAGATAAAGTCTCGTACCAAGGGGATAAGAGCATAGGTTCTGAAGCCATGGGTTACAATGGAGAAGGAAAACTTACAGAAGGGAGTTGGAACTTAAAGGCTTGGACGGGAAGAGTGAGGTTAAGTAGTAAACTTGGAAGCTTGGATTTGAAAAGTAAAAGAGGACACTTGTAGATTGTCAAGTTGGGAGCGCGCATGCCCTCCTCATCAGACCTACTTATAGGGTTCGCCCTAAATCTCAGATGGTTGGATGGGCGACACGTGGCTCCCCAGGAATGGTTGCTCGGACCTTCTCGGGGTTCACGATAAGAAAATTAGAGCGAGAATGTGACTTTGGCCCTATGTCACTAGTTGGTTTATAGAGGTATGAGATCGAATGGTCGCTGATTGATATGACGGTTGTGTATGGCTCTTGGGAGTAGTGATGCATGACACCTGGCAGTTACTCATTCGGTACAAATGCTTTTCTCTCTCTCCCTATCATTAATACGTGATACTCACCATTAAGGCATATGGGGGTGGAGCGTGTCCAATGGCAGGCTGACAATTGATCTCTATTGTCTACCTTTTCTGGCATGCGCAACATTAAATGCTAAAATCGTTTTTAATTCTCAGGGTACTATGTTGTCAAGGGGCATTCAATGTCCTTTCTTTTTGCATGATTTGTTGACGTGGCTGGCTCTTGTCACTCTGACACCGGTCAATCAATTAGATTCATTCCTTCGATTGGACTTGAGGGGGTACTTGTGATTGGGAGGTCAGTCATGGGTTACCATATGGGCCAAAAGGAGTTTTGAGGCTGCTCGTAACCTGATGAGGGCTCTCGGTCGGGATCTAATGCTGGCCCTGATCGAGAACCATCATGTCCGGTTAGATTTTGATTATGTGCTAGTTGCAAAGGGCAAATACCTTGGAGATATATAGTTGGTGCAATATTTGTTTTCGGATCGAGGTGTATCCCAGTCGGGGATGCCCGTGTGGCTTTTGGTCGATAGGATTAGATTCTCTTCAGTCAAGGCAAGCTTCATTAAGTGTCTCGCATGAAAATTATCCATTAGGGGGAACATTTAATATTTTAGGGGCGTCATCAATATATCGAATAATGAGAAGGAAAATACTGTTACATGCTTTAATTAGCACCGTCCGTTATGAGAATATTAGCATAATAGCTACATTGAATGTCATTAAAAGAGCCTAAGAGGAACGGTTAAGGGATAGAATAAAAAGTAATTAAGGACCCTTAGAAAGGTCAGAATTCTCTTACTTTTTCTCAAATATACTGTTTTTTCTTTCCGGAGAAACTGGACTGACTTGAACGTTGGAGTGGGATCGCCGGAAACTCTTCCGAAGCTCTTCTAATATTCCCTAGAGTTTCTTTTTCAGATCATCTTCACCATCTCCTCAATTGCATCATCAGACATCGTCATCCCAACTGTCATCTTCCAGATCAATTCCATTCATATTTATATAATGTCCTAGAATTACTGTACAATCCAATCAAATAATAGCACGACCCATCGATTGACCTACCCATTCTCTGATTTTTAAATAATTTTGAACACTTTGGTTACTTAAACTTCACACCTATTATCGTCCAGCTCTTTTAATCTGCTGGGGCACTGAACATATATGGATGGCATCGTCACCGTGCTTACAATGAATCTTGCCATTCGCCTTGTCGTCCACCGACTGAACAACGTCGTACTTACTCATGCCGACCGGTTGTGCAACTTTCTTCAGTACGTTGATGAATCCTGCCGTGTACGTAATTGAATCGCTACAAGCAAATCAAGGACAATACGCTCGATCGGAAGGAAATGGACATGTAAAATATATAAAACTAATAGACCATTGGCCAAGTGATCGGGAGCAAAAAATGGAATTCAGAATGGCATTAATGAATGGCCTGCGTCTTCAAGAGCTGTTCCAGCTTTAAAAACTATGGAACATAAGTTGATGATGAAACTTGATTCATGAAATACCCATGAATATATAATCTTAACAAGTTTGTATTATGAGAGGAATATCCAACAGGTTTATGAGATTTATTACAGATATTTTTTTTTTAAAAAAAAATCATTTACAAGGCCATGAATTTATACACGGGCAACGCAGACTTAAACCAGAGTGGAGCAAGTGGAGGTGGAGGGGTCAAACAGAGCAGGAAGCAGGTATTTCCTACCGTCGACCCCATTCGCGTTGTAGCTGGCCCCGGTGGAGGGTTCCACACTCAAGTCGCCGGGGTAGCCCGGATAGGAACCTTTGGCATACACCCCAGGGCACGCCGTGGCCGCCTCCAGCGGCGCCGACTTCGGCCCCTGGTAGAAGCCGTCTCCGAACGGGTTCGTGACGGCGCCGGCCACCATGCTCGCCAGGTTGATCACCATGCCGTCGGCCCCGACGTCGCCGTTGGGGGCTACCAAGGGCGGCGTCTGAGGGCCATAAAGGGGCTGGTGGAAGGGCCAGGCGCACTGGCCAGGGCACTGCTTCGCCGCGTTCCCCACCCAGATGTATGCCGTGCCGGACTTCCTGTTCGACCAGTGCGAGCCGCACCGGCTCATGCAAAAGCCCTCGACGGCCACATCCTCGGCCGTGAAAACCACCGCGATGCCGCCCTTCTTCGGACCGGCCTTGACCGCCAGCTCCGACACCTGCGACATCTTCAGCGACTTGCCCATCGAGCATTCCTCGTCCGACACTTGGCTGGCGACCACGATGCTGGTCTTCTCTATGTTCCCGGCCTTGGACAGGTAGAGTTGGCCGATGGTGCCCCACCATTGGTGCACGGAAGGGGCTAATGTCTGGGTCTGGGAGGCGGGCGTGAGGGAGAGGAGGAAGTCGGAGACGATGGCCTTCTGCGAAGGGCTAAAAGCCCCGTACCACATGACGGAAATAGGGATGTCGCCGTGGAGCACAGCTCCATTGTGGTACGTGAGGAGCTCAGCTGGCTGCCGAACTAAGCTCGTTAGCCTTCTCGCTCCCAGGCTCACCTGAGCTAAGCTCACAAGGACAAGTATCGCTACGGTTGTTTTAGAAACTCGGAGAGAAGCCATTTGAGGATTGAAGACTCGGAAAACTTGAGTTTAATTTGGTGCCTGCCGAGTGAAAGGGCGGAGTTTTTATAGCTTAACGAGCACGAAGCTTCATCTCAGTTTCCTGGTACACAATCGTTGGATTGAACGCCAGGGGACACGTCGAATGTGTCACCATGTCGCCTGTTCCAACCTACACTCTGCTGGCAACACTCGCCTGTTCAAAATATTGAGGTGGTCAAAAAAAGACAGACATCAATTGGGGAGGCCAGGCCGGTCACGCAGATTCCGCCGCCGATTTATGGCGGGCGGCTGAGATTTGCATGTGAGAGCAGAACGTTTCCTACGTGGTGGCATCAATAATTTGATGCCGAGTGGTCCAATATTTTGTTGATATCTTGCATATTGATGTATGGATAAAGATACACGCACGCCAAATTTACCAAGATGCAGAGTCACCAATCCATTATTCTCATAAATATCAATTATAAACAATTAACGTCGGAAACAGAGTAGGAATATAATAAGAGGAAGCATTAAAATCATGGTTAATGGACAGCTAGAACGCACAGTGTCTGCATTCCAGGTCCACTCTTCCCCTTCCCGATGCTCTCAACGTGGGTGGCAATGGCATGGCTGTTCGCTGCCTGCACTTCAGCTCGAAATTATGAATTCACGTTAACACCGCCGCTTAAATCTTGTTTAATAGGATCGAGAATTTGGTGCGGAGAAGTGCAGACCGATCGAGGGGGATCGAGCGTGCGATGAAACAGAGAATTTAACACTCGATATGGTCTCCTTGGAAGGAGCCCACGAGTGCAGCTGTGCAGAGATTCCCTTTGCCTTAAGGCTCCCTCACGTCTGTTAATCCATTCCAATCACTCAATTAAAAGAATGGGACAAATATGCATGCAGCAATTGGTCTTTAATTACGTCGAATAGTTGATGGACAAGGAGACAAATTCCAGCTACAGATCTTAAACCACGGTCGCTTTTGCCGACGTCTAGGGGCGCGCGTCAAAGTGCGTGCATGGCACCGCCCCCAACTCCTCCCTTCCTCTGTATTCCATGAATCATAGTGGAGTGGAGCTGTGGTCGGTTCGCCTCACCTTCCTACGCGTAAATGAACTAGTTTAATGCCTCCAACAAACCTGTCTATATGAAAGTCCAACCTCATCCGTGGCAAGCTTATCATTTCCATCGCCCTACCTGTTCAACCTTAATTAGGTTATATGTTAGTGGTTAAAGAAAAATGATAGAGAGAGTGAAAATGAGAGAGTAAATGGTAGAGTAAATGACGTGACATTTTACATGTAGCGAACTCCGATAGGTTCACCGTACCCCCCAGGATATAGTTTGATTCGGGGCGACGGCCTTCGACCGCCGATGGTATCCAAACGATAATCGGGCGTGTGCATATAAAATGTCACGTCATTCATTCTACCATTCACTTTTTCATTTTCACTTTCCTATCATACTCGTGGTTAAAGTAAGGTAGGATCAATCCATTTTTGAAATTTAAAAATTATAATATATAATTTTAAATTCAGATATATATATATATATATATAGTAAAATTTCATATTTGAAATATACTATTTAATTTTTGGAAGCTCCAAATATCTACTTAACTATTTTTTTTTTTTATTTATGATATTTTTGAGAGTTTTACTTAGTCAAGAGTTTTAATTATATAATATTTATTTAAGTATTTAAGGAATTATTCTCTATATTAAATAATTATCTTAGATAAAATCTAGAAAACTACGAATTTCACTTTTTTTTTCAACCGTTAATTTCTCTTATTCAATCACTATATATACTACTAGCGTCACATGATAATTAGAAATTTATTTAGAATTTAAATGTTTCAAGAATTGAAGTCGAGGATCTATCTCAACGTACTTAGTATAGAGAACCAATTCAAAAGTGATTAAGATAAGAGCCTATCGGTTTTTTCCGTCGCCAACAAATTAGTTTAATTTGAGGCATCAATTTTCGGTTAGAAAAGTGACATTTTTTTAGTTGACATTCGAACTGATTAATTTTAGAAACGACCAACCAAACCCGGTACCATGATAGATCTGACAATAGTTCGGAATTGTAAATTCAGCAGCTCCAGACAGGTCAACATTTAATCTTAAGACTATGTTTGATAAAGGGTAATTAACCTTGTCATGTAATCAGAATTATATTACAAGATTGATTACTTTGTTTGGTACAATTTTAAAACTATAATGTAATATAATATGTATTACAAAAGCTATTTAAAGTATTATAATCTGGATTACAAGGTCAACAACATGTAATCTGGATTACATTACAGGTTCAATTATATTACAAACTGGATTACTTACCTCTAACCAAACGCGGCCTAACCGTCTAAGATGATCAAGATTTACGATTCGAAACTGCTGATTCATAATTCGGTTCATAATTTACCACAATTTAAGATTATTATTGTTGGAGTTTTTGATGACTTGTATCTCCTCGGTATTTGACTTAGTCGATATACAACCGTCGGATCTTCCGGGAGGTTGCTTTCGGAGGAAGCAAACTGATTGGTTTACGTCGATGCTAGTGTTTGACACTATCTCCGTAAAACGATATTGCTCCGCTACTGGTGCTCACGGATAGCAGCAATTCGTTTCCAAGATACAACAACGTCGTCTCGGAATAGTATCACTTCAAATTCCGACACCGACGAACCTTTTCGTAGGCTTTTTGGACTCTCGATGCAGAAGATGGATGAGTGCAAATTCTTTAGATTGCAATGCTTGAATGAATGAAATGATCTAGTGGAGGGATCTATTTATATTGAGTGAACAGGTAAGTACCCTTTGGTTCGGACAGATCTGGACCGTTCATAACGAAAGACTATAACCTTTTAAAAGTCTTTTAATCTCGTCCCTTGATCTGAAGAGTTATAACTCTTCAAATCTCATCTTGATTTCGGCCATCAGATTAGAGCATTTAATCCGATGCCTCAGATCCATCCTTCCTCTTCACAGTCAGATTCGAATCCGACGCTCCAGATCGCATCTTCCTGCGATCTGTCCAGATCTTTGATCCGACGCTCCAGATTGCATCTTCCTGCGATCTGTCCAGATCTTTGATCCGACGGCCACCATCTGTTCGCCCAATCCAGTCATCGTTCTCTACACAGTCACGTGCCACATAGGCACTGTCTCGTCATCGACATGCCACGTGGTGCCACCTGATCATGACACGTCACCGCCACGTGGAGCATAAATCAAAGCTCCTCACGATGATACAAAGTGCTCCAACAAAGCGCTCATTGCGCGCATGCGCGCGTGGCGGGTGGCGAGCTCGCAGGTGCGAGCACCTGCTCACCCAAGGGTAGAGACCTCTTGTGCTTTTGTATTAACAACATTAGCACAAGAACACATATAAGTAAACACTGACTCTCGCCGGTTAGCAATGTGGGACTAAAAGCCTCATCTTTTTTCTTAATGTTCATTTGAGCATATATTTGAACAATTAATTTCTCATTCACCTTTAATCGGTTTTGAGCAAATAAATAGTCCAGATTTATCTACGCGAAACGTAGATTTCGATTTTGAAGTCAAACTAGACTTTCAACGATCGATGGCATCAAAATATTACTTTGCAAAATCGTATCCAACAATTATTATTATTATTAATATTAAAAATAAAAATTTATAAATTTATAAAAATATATACATAATAGCTTGCTCTTATTGAAATTGTCTATGTATCTCCTACGATTTTGAAGGAGTATCTTGAATCTTAGAAGTATAGTCATCAATACTTCTTTGTATCTCAGGTGTTAAAAGTTGTTTGGGCTTATCACCAATCAATTGAATATCGTGATACTCATTTAAATTTTTTCGCCCTTGAAAAATTAAGATGATGAGCCTCCTCTTTCCATTATAATTAGAATATTAAAGTCAAAAATGATTATATTTCCGAATTAAAATATGAAAGTAGAGAAAATGGCGTAGACATGATAAAATGAGCTCTTATTTTTAAAATTTAGAGAATAATAACTATTATTATTGATAAAAAAATATCAAATAATCTAAATCATTAAAAGCGAACTATCGAAATTTTTGATGAACTATCGGTTTAACCATCGAAATTGCGTTTTACTTTTGTCCTCTAACTCTTAAATGATTATGAGCGAACTATTACAGAGTTTAAAAAAATTATTTAATCTATATATATATATATATTATTAATTAATTATTAAATAATTAACTCACACATATAGACGTAAGTTTATTATAGTGTATGATTCTGTATGAAATTGGTAAGAACTAGATAATTAATGAGCTATCGTTGTTGTTGATCAAATCGTCGTGATCAAGAGGAAGAAGAGGGGTGAATTGTCTTTTAAATTGACTGAATCATTGGACTCCAAGAAAAGGTCGGGAGCAAGGAGGTAAAAGTGCAAGAAATCTCCCGTCAATAATATCCGCAAGTCTGCTAGAAACAAGGAGAAGAGAAACGAAACATTAGATAGACTACCGGGGATATCTCAGTTTGTCTATTCCGACGCTCAAATTAGTAGCGTAGATATAAAAGAAGTGACAGATGAATAATAGATAAACAATAGTATCTTAATGGAAATATAGATGTGTGTATCTATGTATGTCCACGTATCTTGTTCCCCAGGACGGAATTTTTTATAATATGAAGGAATAGATGTCATATCCACGGTGTTAGAAAGGATTGTGTGCTTCTGAAAAGATGATGTGTCCCAATAAAGAGGATGTCATGTTGTCGTATCAAAGGGTCACATCACTCATATTTAACACTATCAGAGATATGGTGAAATCACACTATGTCAACATGCAACTACAAATGTCATGTAAGTTCATATACTATTGAGTAGCTGAATATTTGAGCCCGAGACCACGTCAGGTTGTAGTAGAAATTAGTTTGAGAGTCCGAACCGCGGAACTGATCGGAGATGAACTAGGTATCCAGTCAAGAAGCTGATCCCAATTGGATTAGGATCAACGGAGTTAAATAGAGAGCTAGATCTACGGGGCCGATTGGTGCGCTAGGTACGTGGTGTTGGTGCTGGAAGCATGTTGGCAAAGATTCAAAGTTAAGGTTTGTATTGATCTAACAATATTAAACTAAGTGTGCAAAAATATACTAGCTAGTTGATTCTAGTCACTAAGTCATGACCATGGTGACTAGGCAACGAAGACCTGGTTTAGAGAATTGAGCACTAAGACCTGGCCGTGGGTTGGCCATTAAGTCCTGATTTAGAGGATTGAGCAACGAAGACTTGGTTTAAAGGACTAGCACTAAGACTTGACCGAGGGTTAGACATGAAGTCATGGTCTGGAGGACTGGGCAATGAAGTCCTGATCTGAAGGATCAAGTAGAAGACTTGGTTGATCGAGGATAATGGACCGGAATCGAAACGAGTCGATGATATATAGGATGTCGCGAGTTCCGGAGTCAAGATGGGAGGCTGAGCAAAAAACCAACCGTGGATTGGCAACTGGTAAACTCTTCTGAGAGTAGTAGGTGATGATACGTTCCTCGAAGAGGGAATAATAGGCGTTGATCCAATTTAGGGAATACAGGTACCTAGGTCAAGCTTTATAAGGGGCTTTGATCAAGAGCTTCAACAATCAATTCTCGACAATCTTCGCTCTTGTGTGTTATGCCAGAAACTGTTCAACGACAATTAAACGTTGCTCCAACGACAATGCATTTGATCTACAACTCTCCTTTAGGTCGTCGGTATACTTTAATTTTAAATTAGGTGCCTAGGTCAAGCTTTGTAAGGGGCTATGACCAAGAGCTTCAACAATCAATTCTCGATAATCTTCGCTCTTGTGTGTTGCGCCAGAAACTGTTCAACGATGATAAAACGTCTCCAACGACAACGTATTTGATCTATAACTCTCCTTTAAGTCGTCGGTATACTTTAATTTTAAATTTGTACTCATTCGATTTGATAGTGGATTGCCCAAAATAGTGGATTGCCCAAAATAACTTTGTACTCATTCAATTTGATAGTTGATTGCCCAAAATAAATGATCAAGGATCGTGGGTCTTAAAGTAGGAATTGTCACATACTGCAAATCAAGTAAAAAGAAACTCATGTTAGCATTGTTTCTTTTACTCTTACTTTTCCGCTGCATACGTGACTTGATTTCCGACTCGATTTCCGAAAACACGAACGAGTGTTATTCACCCTCCCTATCGCTCTCCTCGATCCTACAGACAAGGCGACAATGCAGTTGTGAGAGCTTAGAAGCCAGAGGTAGAGTAAAATGGAGGTGCACGACAACGAGGGCTCAAAAACCTAATCGGTGACGGAGGCTCAAATGTCAAATTAGTGACAGAGGTAGCAAGGGCAATTGAATCTGCGGGTCAGTGAACCCGAATGGAGATGTGCGGCAACGAGGGATCCGTGAGTGAAAGAGCTCTATGGGGCTCGGAAGCCGGTTGTGGCTCAGACGCTGAAGTGGTCCGAGAGACGAAGCACGACCAAATGGTTTTGGGAGACGGGGCACAACTAGATCGGCAACAATGGGGCCTGCGGCAATAATGGCTAGATCTACTCAAATGGCGACAAAGGCGACAACGACAAGAGGCGGCTGATGATCGGGCACGAGGGAGGAGTCGGTCATCTGGCTGGCTGCGAGAAAGGGGATCGGAGATGGCTGTGAGGCCTTCAACAAAGGCGGCGTCCGGCAGCTGACGTGAGGTCGATGGTGTCAGAGAGAAAAAAAGGGGGCACCGTTGGAGGAGGCCATGGAGGCGTCGTGATTAGCGGCAAGGATAGGGCGACATGGGAGGAAGGGGAGTCTGGTGTTGGTGTCAGGCGGAATCAAAGGCGTGAGTTGCAATGTCGACGGTGAAGACATGGGTTGTGAGGTTAGGCAGCGCTTGCCCGGTAGTGGCAAGAGAAGAGGGAGATTGCCTACGAAAAAGGGAAGTGGCCAAAGGTGATTGGCTTGCTCCCATCACCCCATGCCAACTCGTCCTAGGACCAATACAAAGGAAGCAAATCATGATAATTGAGAGGTAGGTAAATGGAGGGTGAGTTATACATGCAGGGATTTACATTCTGCCAACCCCCACAGTACGACCTTGACCTTAAGTGGCAAATTACCATCTCAGCTGAGCTCGTGGAGGATCTTGCTAAAATAGAAAATCCCTAAGCATGAGTGAGAGGGAGAGGGAGGCGACGTTTGTGAGCACAGGGAAAAAGGGGGCCCTAGAAACCCTCAACAGCGATAAAATCCCCCAAAAAGCCTTCCCCTCCACATGGCTAACTATCCACCCCACATCAATGTTTAGGGTACTTTGTTGCCACCCGAGAAATCTAGGTTTATGTTTGGACAACACAATTCATTTTAATATTTTCTTATTTATAAAAACATTATCTATAAAAAAAATTCATTAAACTTTACAATTTATGTATAGTAATCCGGTCAATGGGTAACCAACCTGTTGACCTTGTTATGGTTCAGGCTTAGTTTACCCAAGAGACCTAAGTTTAAATTCTCACAACTACACAATTCATGTTAACAAATTTTCATCTATAAAAAAAAATTCATTGAACTTTACAATTTATGCCTGATAATCGAGTTAATGGGTAACCAATCTATTAACCCAGTTAAGGTTCAGGCCCAATAATAGAGTAAATGGGAAACCTTAAACTGGTTGCGTGCTTGGATCGGATCTGGTCTGAATCAGATCCATTTCATGGGAAGGCTACCCTATGAAAGTTTTGCTATTAAGGTAATAACGTTATGATGTTTCATAATTTTTCTATGAATTTTTGAACTTTTAGTGTATGACCTGACCATGAAAAATGCCCCTATCTTGGATACATAAAACATCCTGGCCGTTCATCACTATCCCGTGTAAATTTATTGTATATGATGTAACAAAAGGTAATTCGCTCATCCCCCGTACTTCCAACCCGTCTCAGGACTAGCACAGAAGAGATAAATCACGAGTGCTACTAGCTCGGATGTTGTGGCTAACGTAGGGGAGAGCGGGCATACTGGCTTTGCTAGGTTTTAACTCTTAAACCTCAAGGTGACACGTGTTAGTCATCAATCCATCCCTCGAGGATAAATTTGTCGTACACAGTGGCGTAGCTAGGATTTTAGATCACATGGGGCAATTTTTAAAAATTTAGTAGATCCATTTTCACCTTTCAAAAGTCTAAATTTCAAATTTAAAGAGTTAAAAATTACTTAAATTTAAAATTTTTGACTTTTGTCCTTGGTTTTAGTTGAAACAACAATTCATCGATCTTCGGACCATATCTATGACTTAAATTGAAGAATTATTTATGACCTCACTTCCTCATAATATTTAATATTTCTATATCTGAGATCTTCACTCTGATCTAAATAATCATCTTAACTAGCAACCTAATAAAATAAAATTTATAACAATCTTCCTTTCAATCATATTATACTCGAAGATGTTTTTTCTTAATCCAAGATTATTAGAATACTCATTCGCGTCAACATAAAGAAATGATGGAGAGGGCATAGGAGGAGGAGGACATGGTGGAGGGGAAATGCTCTATTTGAAGTTAGTTTATCTCTTTTTTTAAAAAAATATCTCAATATTACTATTTCACCTAATTTATCATTAGCATAATATTTTAGACATATAATCACCTAATGTAATCACTATCTTTTTCTAACAATTCAAAAACAATAATAATAAAAATTGACAGCAAACCTGTAATAAAAAAATTAATATATAAAAAATTAATAAATGGTCCAACACCTAATGTTCTCCCGGCTTGTTCCAACTAAAATCCGCTGTAAAAGCTGTCAATGCCGTAAAGAGATTCCACAACAAAGCTGTCGCCACCGAAGAGCCTTCTAGTCTCCCTGTCACGCCGTACCATGGCTTCCAGACTGCCAAATTGTGGTTCCATTCCATGACAGTTCATGAGTTTTGAGATTAATTTTCAATGAATTAGCATGGTTAATATTTATATGGATGATTATTTTAATAAATTTTAAAATTAATTTTCTGTAAATATAAAATATTTCATAAATGGTCCAACATATCCCTGTATATAATATCACCGTGCTAAGCAAAATATCCCTAATTTACTTATATGTGTTTAATAAGTGGTCAATTTTTGATATCATCTTACATGAACATTTTCATCTCAGTGAGTCATCCAAACCACAATCCACTGTCAGTTTGGTCCACCAGCGTTGGGCGTTGACTCGGATAAATAAGGCAGTTGCCAATTTTTTTTATAGCCCTCTTCTCCCTGAAGTTTGGTCCAGATGCTTGTACAACTTGCAAATCAATTTGTTTTAAAAAAAACACTTTATTAAATTTAGAGTATTTGTTTTAAAAAAAATTTGTTTTTCTATCCAATAGTATTTTGTCTCCCTGTATTTAAAAAAATAATATTTAACACACTATGTCCAAAATTAGATGTAAGCAAATTTATTAAAGATAATTATATTCTTATTTTTTTATCATTTTTCGATAGACCAACTCATTCATTAATTAGATTATTTTTTTTAAGATACAACTAACATAATATAGATAAAATAGTACTAAAATTGTTAATATGAATTTTTTTATTTTGATGTATTTTTTTTTCGTTAAAACTTTTTTTATATTATCAAGAGAGTATTTTTCGTTAAAACTTTTTTTATATTCTCAATAGAGCTATTCATTTCTTTTATTAAGTATTGTAATTTTTCAATATAATTTTTGAATTTTTTAAAAGATAAAATTGTTGAAGTCTTATGTTTTTTTTTCTATTTAATCCATCTATTAAAACTCATATTCATCATTTTTCTGTATATAAATAATAATTAAGATCCATTAGATATTAATAATTTTAGATTTATATGATATATAAATATGTTCAAGCACTAATTTTATAATCATAATAACTTATATAAACTTCTTAGATTTTATAATAACTTCACTTATTTCAATGTATGTCGAAATTGTTAATGATTATTTAAATTTTAATAAACTCTCCACATACTAAGTCAACTTTACATGCAATCCCCATATAAATTTTTCTTTGTATGCAGTTCCTGATAAGATTGACAAGACAATTTAGTGAGTATTATTTGAAGAAAGTTGAGTATAAAAGTTAAAAAATTGAGTATGTAAGATTGCATCCACCACATCAATAACCTGTGTACTCAATTTTCACTCTTTTATACTCAAGTTTCACTCTTTTATACTCAATTTTTACTGATGTATACTCAATTTTCACTCTTTCATACTCAATTGATCAGAGAGTAAATGTAAAAAAAATCTTATATGGGAGTGCATGCAAAGATCAAATGACTATTGAGGAGTTTTTTATAATTTACCGTTATTTTATTTTAAAAGTATTTTTACTTTAAGATTTGTCAATTTAAATAACTCATTCTGAGAATAACTAATGCACCCAACACTGATCCATATCCTAACCCAATATAGTGATAATTAAGTAGTCAATATCTGCGGCTGCCTCGCCCACAACCGGTCAATTTACATTAATTCCTACAAATTAAGCCCACTACTACGCGGCATCATGTCAAGGAAGCCAACTCGAAGGCTTCTTCTAGCCTAGTTCCTTCTGCTCTGTTCTCTCGACCGTCCGCCTATTTTTAGTCCCCTGCCTCCATTTCGATCGTCCACCCATCTCCGATTCAAGCTTCATCGTCCCATTCTAGCTTCGTACTCTTAACTAATGGCTTCTTTTGCCTCAATCCTGGCACTACTTGTTCTTGCGAGCTTAGCTCAAGCGAGCGTGGGAGCAAGAAGGCTAACGAGCTTAGTTCAGCAGCCAGCGGAGCTCCTCACGTACCACAATGGGGCTGTGCTCCATGGCGACATTCATACAAAAATTCTATGAGGAAGAAGCCTACCTCAACCTCATAGAAGGCCCACCAAGCCTCTCCTCATCCTTTGCTCAAACAAGGAGACTACTACAAAGTTCACGAACATACAGACAGTATTTACAACAGCAACTTGAGGATACATCACCCTCTTCCACCAATTTCTTATGTACCTTCAACAATACTGATGATGACTATCTCAATTATTTACAATACTTGGCAGCACCCGATACGCAAGCGGATGATTTTACCAATCCTTTTGCGAAAGGTGGTGGGAGAGAGTACATCGCCACTGCATCAGACGACAAAAACAGGTGGGATACTCTGGGGGAACCCAGTGGCAAGTATGATTATTATGTTAATTATGCAACACCACCGATACAACCCTTTGTCCCTGCAACCAAGCCATCATGGGATGATGATGATGACTGTGATGAAGAATCAAAAGAATACATTGCCCCAATACGGGAACACTGGCCTACAACCCTTCATAAAGACAACCCCACTATTTCCAGAATGAGGGGGTATTATGAGAAGCAAATACAGGAAGAACAACCATCTGAAACCTTTGATGAACTACTTGCAGTAGCCTCTGAAGACTGGATTAGTGATTATCCACAGCTAAGGGCTCTTAGTGAACAAGTATATTCGCAGGAAGCAAATACTCAATACAGGCCACCTGCGGATGAGACGATGAATCCTGTTGGTTTTTCCCCAAAACCACCAGGCCCTAAAATAGAACCCGTGAGCTATGCACCAGAGCCATCCACCAGACCTAGAAGGTTTACTGGAAGAGATACTTCTGAATGGTGGAACTTGCCAACTGCTCACCAGCAAACCGGTGCAATTCTAACATTACCCATCCAGCTGGGAAAAATTGATGATGTCCTTCTACGATGGGAAGGTATAACAAAGAATATTGTTGCTTTACAAAACTTTTCGGATGTGCAGGACAAAGTAGATTTTATTGAAAATCTACTCGGAGAAACAGAAAGGTGCCTCACGAAACGTCCTCAAAAGCATATGGGAGCTCAAACTCATTATGGGAGCCAAAGAAGCCGATTTCACAGCTTGAGGACAGCTCAGAGGGGGTCTTTACTTTAAAGATTCCCTCCCTGAAGTGACAAAAGCAAAAGAAGAATTATTAGACCTTTTCATAAAGGCACAGAACGTGGCACAGCGCATCAAAGATGTGTCACCATAAGGAAGCATGCTGGACCCAAAACATTCAAATCCTAGCCAGCTTTTACTTTTTAGCCAGACTTTACTTTTTAGCCTTTACTTTCTAGCCATGCTTTCGGCTACTTTCTTGTAAAGATGATTGTCTCGTAATAAGGCTTGCGTGTAAAGGACGAAAAGAAGGAGGATACTTTCTTGTAAAGATAATTGCAAAAAGAACTTGGAAATGCAAAGACTTGAATTAAAAGTTTAGGAATTACAAGCTCTGAGATCTTACAGGGAAATCTTCGAAGTAGAACTTGTGTCGGTTTTCGACTTGTGTTCTGCAACGAAATAGCTATGGACTTATATAGAGGTGTGGAATGCTGAACAGGGTGCTCATTGGGCCCCATCTTCATTCGAGCATCCTCCTTCTTTTCGTCCTTTACACGCAAGCCTTACTACGAGACAATCATCTTTACAAGAAAGTAGCCGAAAGCATGGCTAGAAAGTAAAGGCTAAAAAGTAAAGTCTGGCTAAAAAGTAAAAGCTGGCTAGGATTTGGATGTTTTGGGTCCAGCATGCTTCCTTATGGTGACACATCTTTGATGCGCTGTGCCACGTTCTGTGCCTTTATGAAAAGGTCTAATAATTCTTCTTTTGCTTTTGTCACTTCAGGGAGGGAATCTTTAAAGTAAAGACCCCCTCTGAGCTGTCCTCGAGCTGTGAAATTGGCTTCTTTGGCTCCCATAATGAGTTTGAGCTCCCATATGCTTTTGAGGACGTTTCGTGAGGCTGTCCATTCAATGTCCCCAAGGTGCTCCCGGAGGTCCTTTTCATAGGGTCCGTTGATTCTTTTACACGGGCTCCCACTGAGTTCTTCATATTGGTCCAGGAATTCATAAGGCCCACTAGGTACTGGGACGCTCTGGTATTGGGCTTCCTCCTCAATTGTGCTAGCGTCTCCTCGGTTTGGGCTAAGACCAAATAGTCTTCTTCTTGCGGATGCCATGGACCTGTAATAAGGCAAACAAGACGAGACAGGGTGTCAGCGAGATTATTATCTTTACCTTCAATGTGTTGGAACCCATAGGGTGCTGCTTTCGAGTCTAGTGTAGCTCCTGCTTTTAAGTATACTGTTGCTGCTCTATAGTACACTGTTGCTCATGTTAGAGGTGATAGGGCTGCCGCTCTTGTTACTGCTTTAGAGTCCAGTGTTGCTAAAGTTGTTGGTGAGTACATTGGGGCTGCTTGCACATCAAGTCCCAACCCAGTAATATAGTCCGTGAAGGATAACCATCGGACTCTTGAAGGTTTGTTTTGAGCAGATTTATTGAAGAAGCTGATAATGGCTTGGCAATCAGTTCTGATAATAAGCTCCTTTTTATCAAGATAATAAATCTTAAAACTGCTCAGGCTGTTCATGACGGCATGAATTTCTGCGTCAATGGTTGATTTAAGGGGAGAGAATTTCCCGCTTGCATAAGCACAGATTTTTTCTTCAGTTCGGGGGTCATCCTTTTTCTTTCTCCACTTGCAAATACCACCCCAACCTTCCATACAGCCGTCTGTTTCAAGAACAATAAAGCAATCTTCTGGGGGAATTGCTAAGTCAGGAAGTCTGGAGATTGTTTCCTTGATCTTTCGAATTAGAAGCCAATCTTGTGAATTCATTTTCCGTTCACCAGTTGGAGAGGTTTTTGAATATAAATGTCCTAATAACCTGCCAAGGTTAGGAATGTAGCTACGGGCATAGTTGAGAAGCCCTAGCCAGGACCTTAATCCTCTTATTGTTTCCAACTCAGAATCCTTGAAGTCCGCAATCTTAGATATGATATGCGTTTGGAGTTTAATTGTAGATGGTCCAATTGTTGCTCCCAAGAATTCAACTTCAGGGGTTCCAATCTTCATCTTAGTGGGACTCAATATTAATCCATTCTTTTGGCAAATCTGTAGCATGACCTCCAGATGTTCTTTATGCTCCTGTTCTGTTTTTGAAAATACCAAAATATCATCAATGTAAACAGCAATGAATTTTTCAGTACCTTTAAAGCACTCATCCATTTTTCTCTGAAAGATTGCTGGAGCATTTTTGAGTCCGAATGGCATAACAAGCCATTCATATAATCCATCAGGAACCCAGAAGGAGGTCCATTCTATGGACTCAGGATCCATTGCTACTTGGTGAAATCCGGATTTGAGATCAAATTTGGAGTAGATGCTGCTTCCTCCAATCCTCTTGATGATTGTATTGATACCAGGAAGACTGTATTGATCTTTATGGGTATTGTCATTCAGTCTCTTGTAACTAAAGATCATGCGTTCCTTGCCTTTTATTTCTCGCTTGGTCTCTGGATCTATAGTGGTTCCGGAATGAACTATAATAGCCGTTGTTCGGTGCCTGCTCTTGGATGGGCGAATAACCTTCAACTCCAGAAGAGCCTTAATGTGTTTTTTAAAAGAATCTTGCATTTGAGGAGTGATATGCTTCAGAGGCTTGTCCTCAATTGTTAAATCTGGATTTTTAATCTCTAGCTTGCACTTGATTCGATTCTGGCTCCAGTATTTCATAGGATCATTCCCAATATAACCAGTGTCTGTCAGTTTCTGAAGAATACCTTCTATTTTTGTGGTAGTCTGCCAGGTGCAGATTTGCTCCTTGATTTGATAATATTCTTCTTCTTCCAACTCCAGTTCTTCAATAGCAGGGGCTGCATTCACAGTTTGACAAGTTTTGATAGTTGTGATATTTTTGTAAAATGTTACCTCATCACCTTCAATCCTTATGCCTCCATATAGGGATCTGATGAAGTTGCAGCCAATTATCATATTAATATTTCCTCCAAGTGTGAGGGGGAAAACATATGTATAGGGAATGCGAAAAGAATGTTCCCCTATCTTCATGTTCCCATATTTGAGCTTCTTGGTGGCAGTAGTCTTGGAGTTAATCCCACTGAAATTAACGGCAAATGTATTATCTTCGATAGCCTCAGGAGGTATAGATTGTTGATCTATGCAACACGTTGTGGCGCCGGTGTCTAGGATAGCATTTACTCTGAACTCTTTTACTCCTGGGATATTAAGTTCAACATTTAAGTTAAACAGGCCATTTGTCTTTCTTTTGGGCTGAATTGCTTCTTCTGCCGAGAATATCTTTTCTCTGCCTTCTGTTATGATAACATGTATCTCTTCTTCATCTTCTTCTTCTTCGATATTTACCGGGTCAGGGACATAGACTCCCGCCTGATAGTCTTGTAATTGCTTTCTGAGATCATGATTTTCCAGTTCCAGAGCTTCAATTTTTAAGCGGAATTCTTCATTCTCTGTATCCACTTCAAGTTTATCTGCAGAAGCATTTCTAATTAGATCTTCTTCCCTTGCCTTGTATTCTTTCTCTAATTGCTCCATCTGCAATTTGGCCAATAATTTGTTGGATTCCACTTCTTGCTTTAATCGTTCTATTTCAGCTTCTGCCCAATTGGAATATACTTGATGTTCCTTTATAAGACTCATGGGATTGTAGGGAATGGTTGCTTCACGCTGCACTGGAATTGTTACATCAAAATAATTATCAGTGCACATACCACAAGATGTTATTTTGCAGCTTGTACAATGCATCCTGTGTTTTCTCATGGTCTCCCTTCTGCAACAGTGGCATCTTTCATATGAAGGGGGCACTTCATCATTTATTAACCAGATATGTTGACAATCATGTTGTTCCCTTGTAACTCGGACCATGGGCTGCCAGCCTCCAGTCTTGCCTATCATATAGCAATTTCTTTGTTCAATAAAAACATATAGATATTCATGAGCAAGTACCTGTTGGCCTTCTCCTTCAGAGATACTGTAAATAGCATCCGATTGATCCTCCCCTTCTTGTACTGACATAATTTCAAAGTCTTCGGGAAGCTCTAATCCTTCAAACATTGCTACTCTTCGCACATTTTTGTATTCTTTTGGGCAATCTCTAGCAAAATGCCCTTCTTCACCGCATAGGAAGCACTTGCATTTCTTGTTACGGATTAAATGCTTTTTCTTCTCAATCCGAGCGTGAGATTCATGTGGTTTGCCCTTGTAGGTGGTAGATTTTCTAACACCAAATCTTTTGCCTGACTTTTGATAATACCCTGGGATGGGTATTTGGTTGCAAAATGATAGATCCTTGAGGGATCTACTGAAGGCTGCTCTTTTGCATTCTTCTTCAAGGTATCTATAAGTAAATATTATCCGAGGGTGAACCCCTATAGTATTGCCTTGGTACCTTTCTTCAAAAGCTGTTTTGACTCTTCTTCCAAGATCTCCAGGCAGCTTTAACCAGAATTTTTCCGATAACTCTGATCCAGTGAATAGCCTTCCTGTCTTGGCTGCCAGGTTCATATAATCAATCATAAATGGGATTATGTCTTTTACCTGGGTACAGGAAATTCTTTCCAGATCTTGGTATGCCCTGTCTTGTATATCTGTTGATCCTTGGAAGGGATCTTCCAGAAGAAATATTCTTTTGATTTGGGAAATTATATTTTGTGTTCCATTTCTCCCATCAGCAGAATTCACTAGTTTTTGGTACTCAGCAGGATACGCCATCCTCCATTGAATCCAGGTTAACCTTTCTGTTTCTCCGAGTAGATTTTCAATAAAATCTACTTTGTCCTTGTAAAGTCCCGCCCTAAATCCTCTAAGGATTTGTGGCGTTACTTTAACATTCATAACATCTTTACTAATGCTTATATTTATACTACTTTATGCATCATATAGCGGAAGCATAACATCATTCACGTAATGTTAACATGACTACTTCATGTATTCATTTCCATCTAAGCTTTAGATGCATGCGATCATACAAGAGCGGAAGCATAAGACTTGAAAGCATGTAGATCATGCTTGTACGTGAGAGCATGAAGCCTAGGGTTTAAAAACAAATTTTATACATGAGTAGGCCGAAACATGTATGGGCATTATAGCATTTAGGAGCAAGTTTCATGAAATGCATAAAGTATGTGGTGTCCATGCGCATGATACAATATTGACAAGTAAGGATCTAAACATATGGAAGGTTTTAACATGATCGTGGCATGCAACATGGGGAGCATAAGGGTGTTGAACATGAGAGGACTCAAACCAGCAAGTGATGGCCGAATATCATAAGTGATCTAAGCATAACTAGGCATGGCAAGTATGATAGAGTTTTAGTGGATCATGAGCATAAACAAGATAGTATGTTATGAGGGAAGTATCATATCAACTACTTTAGCATAATCGAATAGAGTGGTGTATCCATACAATCAAGATGAAGACATCATTTGTTCACAAGTATAGCAAAAACTTATCATGAAGTAGAGTAATGCCAAACATAAGAGCAATCTTAGAGTAGTGTGCAGAAGAAGGTGTATAACATCCTTAGGTTTCAAAATTGAAAACAAAACATAGAGCGAGCAAGATCTTTAATCCACCGTCACTATCACATTTCCCTTGCTCTTCTTCCTGCAGCTTCCTTAGTTAGTGTCCTGTAGCATAAGAACACTAAAACTATAAGCAATGCTTAGTAAGGCCTTGTCCTACTCACAAAACGTCGTCAATTCGTAAGCATATCAAGTATAGCATAGAAGCATAACATGTTAAGCATAGAAGTCATTAAGCATGGTAAACATAACGTGTTAAGACATGGGATCATTAAGCATGGTAGACATAGTGAGCATAGTAATTTTATGAAAAGATTTCCTTTTGAAAACATATACATAGTACTTGAATATAACATAGTCATCTTTTGGGGGCCCCGGCTTGTACCCTTAGTTTTGTGCACATGAACCCTATTTAGGCACAAGGTAGCTAGCCTTGACCTAGAAGGGTTCCTTATTAGGCCTTCTTGAAAATCCTTCAGCCTGGGGGTCTCTAGGCCTTCTCAAAAAGTCCTTCAGCCTAGGACCCATCATGAACTCATTTAAGAGTTTGTGGTACAAGCCAATCATAAAGTAACATAGTTATCATGTACATTTCCCTTTTAAGCATGCTCTTAGTCCCTTCCTTTCAAGGGAGCATTACTTTAGGCCTTGGCCTTCATCATACATAAACTCATAATCCATGATAACTATTTATGCATTACATAGGTATTCATTCATGCATTTCATTCATATCATAGTATAACATGCTTTCATGAAAAGTGAACATAAATAAGGTCCAAGGGTTCCCTTGGCCGAAAATCATCATCATGCATTCTTCACTTTCCTAGATCATACAAGCATGGTTCATGTCATTCAAAGCATGCAATATCATAAGCATTCATTAGGGTAGCATGGCATGTAAATAGGTTTAGGACCTAACCCTATTCTTGGGTTGGCCGAATGTTGTAAAGAGGTTGGACCTCTTGCATTGAGTTGTATTTCCTCATAATCATATCAAGCATCATGGAAGCAATCATAGCATGGGGTTTTGTCCAAGGCCTAACCCTAGTTTAGGGTTGGCCGAAACATACATGTCATCAAGAATTTATCATACAACATTCCATACATTATGTAGCATTTAATCAAACATGTAGTAGCATATGGCACACCCTAACCCTTGGTTAGGGTAGTGGCCGAAACTTTAGAGGACATCATGCAACTTATTCGCAAACAATTATGCTACAGGCGAGGGGCACTTACCTTTTTCGCTAAATCCTTAGGGTATACCCTTAACTTGGAGGGATGGTACCCTTAACTTGGAGGGATGGTACCCTTAACTTGGAGGGATGGTACCCTTAACTTGGAGGGATGGTGCCCTTGGTCCTTGCCCTTGAGATCCTTGAATGCTCCTTGTCTTGCAAGAGGTACTCAAGGGAGTTTAGGGAATGTCAACCCTAACCTTGGGTTTCGGCAACCACAAGGGGAGAGTGTTGCTTGGCTTCGGTGGAGAAGGGGAGAAGAAGGTGGCTTTCGGCCACTTGGGGGAGGGGAGGAAGATTAGTGTTTGGAGGGAGGAGTGGAAGGGGGCTCTCGGCAATAGCAAGAGGAGGGAATGAGTGATTGTGCTCTCACACTCTCCTCCCCCTTTTATACTTAGTGAAGAGGCATGGTGCCTCTTCACTAAGCACCCTTTCACCAAGGGGTGTTTCACCAAGAGTTTTCTTCCACCTCTTCACCTTCCCTAACCCTTAACAAGGATTTCCCTACTTCCTTCTCAACATCTTCTCCCCTGGTGAGATGGTCACCAAGTCTACTCCTCAAGGCTTTGCTTGCCAAGAGTACCAAGGTTCAATCCTTGGTGAGAGCACATTTTTGCTCCTCTTGGTTTTAATCAAGCATAAGCCCACTAAGCCCATTCCATTCCATATGATTTCATGAATTCGAATTCATGAAATCACATATGTGATTCATGAATCACATTTCACTCCTTATGTAATTTCATAATCCCTCTTAATCAAATCTTATAATCAATCATGAAATTACATACTTCGCATTTTGCATAATCACATCATAATGTAATCACATGAAATCATACTCTTATGCAATCACATGAAATCATCAATTAAAATTTATGCAATCGCATATAGGGGTTTTATGAAATCACATATTGGGACTTTTATTTCTTATCAAATAAAGTCGTACAATTGCATTGAGAAAAGAAAAAAAAACAAGCCCAAAAATTTGGGGCGTTACAGTCCTGCACATCCGAAAAGTTTTGTAAAACAACAATATTCTTTGTTATACCTTCCCATCGTAGAAGGACATCATCAATTTTTCCCAGCTGGGTGGGTAATGTTAGAATTGCACCGGTTTGCTGGTGAGCAGTTGGCAAGTTCCACCATTCAGAAGTATCTCTTCCAGTAAACCTTCTAGGTCTGGTGGATGGCTCTGGTGCATAGCTCACGGGTTCTATTTTAGGGCCTGGTGGTTTTGGGGGAAAACCAACAGGATTCATCGTCTCATCCGCAGGTGGCCTGTATTGAGTATTTGCTTCCTGCGAATATACTTGTTCACTAAGAGCCCTTAGCTGTGGATAATCACTAATCCAGTCTTCAGAGGCTACTGCAAGTAGTTCATCAAAGGTTTCAGATGGTTGTTCTTCCTGTATTTGCTTCTCATAATACCCCCTCATTCTGGAAATAGTGGGGTTGTCTTTATGAAGGGTTGTAGGCCAGTGTTCCCGTATTGGGGCAATGTATTCTTTTGATTCTTCATCACAGTCATCATCATCATCCCATGATGGCTTGGTTGCAGGGACAAAGGGTTGTATCGGTGGTGTTGCATAATTAACATAATAATCATACTTGCCACTGGGTTCCCCCAAAGTATCCCACCTGTTTTTGTCGTCTGATGCAGTGGCGATGTACTCTCTCCCACCACCTTCCGCAAAAGGATTGGTAAAATCATCCGCTTGCGTATCGGGTGCTGCCAAGTATTGTAAATAATTGAGATAGTCATCATCAGTATTGTTGAAGGTACATAAGAAATTGGTGGAAGAGGGTGATGTATCCTCAAGTTGCTGTTGTAAATACTGTCTGTATGTTCGTGAACTTTGTAGTAGTCTCCTTGTTTGAGCAAAGGATGAGGAGAGGCTTGGTGGGCCTTCTATGAGGTTGAGGTAAGCTACTTCCTCATAGAATTTGTGCTGGTCCACTTGGTAGTCTCTGGTCTTTTTGCTTAACTCCGCTAACTCCTCTTCAGTAGTTTGTAACTGCTTGCCCTTTTGATTGGGTGCAACATGGTAGTGATACTCTTTGAGGGCCCTATCTCCTCTTCAGTAGTTCTTCGTAGGATTAGAATTAATCCTCAATGCTCGGGCTGTTATTATTGCAGTAATGATGATGGTGATGCTCCAAATTTTTTAATCACGTGGCGCCAACTCATCCGCCAACCGATAAGCAACGCGTGTCATTAAAGAAACGACAATGACAGTATCATAAACCTCCCATATACGCCTCCCCCGACGACATCAGCGCAAACTCAGTGTGTTAATTAAGCCAACAAAAGAGCGGGTTCTTGATAGTTTACGGATCCCTAAGTGGATACCTCAAAAGAGAATGTCCCCTCATCCGTAACAAGAAATGTTTGAAGGATTAGAGCTTCTGCTCTGTTCTCTCGACCGTCCGCCTATTTTTAGTCCCCTGCCTCCATTTCGATCGTCCACCCATCTCCGATTCAAGCTTCATCGTCCCATTCTAGCTTCGTACTCTTAACTAATGGCTTCTTTTGCCTCAATCCTGGCACTACTTGTTCTTGCGAGCTTAGCTCAAGCGAGCGTGGGAGCAAGAAGGCTAACGAGCTTAGTTCAGCAGCCAGCGGAGCTCCTCACGTACCACAATGGGGCTGTGCTCCATGGCGACATTCCTATTTCCGTCATGTGGTACGGGGCTTTTAGACCTTCGCAGAAGGCCATCATCTCAGACTTCCTCCTCTCCCTCACGCCCACCTCCCAGACACAGCCATTAGCCCCTTCCGTGCCCCAATGGTGGGGCACCATCGACCGATTCTACCTGTCCAAGGCCGGGAACAAGAAGACGACCACCATCGCGGTCGCCAGCCAAGTGTCGGACGAGGAATGCTCGCTGGGCAAGTCGCTGAAGATGTCGCAGGTGTCGGAGCTGGCGGCTAAGGCCGGTCCGAAGAAGGGCGGCATCGCGGTGGTCTTCACGGCCGAGGATGTGGCCGTCGAGGGCTTTTGCATGAGCCGGTGCGGCTCGCACTGGTCGAACAGGAAGTCCGGCACGGCGTACATCTGGGTGGGGAACGCGGCGAAGCAGTGCCCGGGCCAGTGTGCCTGGCCCTTCCACCAGCCTCTCTACGGTCCTCAGACGCCGCCCCTCATTGCGCCCAACGGCGACGTTGGGGCCGACGGCATGGTGATTAACCTGGCAATCATGGTGGCCGGCGCCGTCACGAACCCGTTCGGAGACGGCTTCTACCAAGGGCCCAAATCGGCGCCGCTGGAGGCGGCCACGGCGTGCCCCGGTGTGTACGCGAAGGGATCCTACCCTGGATACGCCGGAGACCTAAAGGTAGACCCCTCCACCGGGGCCAGCTACAACGCGAACGGGGTCGGCGGTAGAAGACACCTGCTGCCTGCTCTGTTTGACCCGGCCACTTCCACTTGCTCCACTCTCGTCTAGACTCTGATCCCTGTACATACTGCTAGCTATATCAAAGATTGTTTATTTCTTTTTATCAGCTATTAATGAAATAATCTCTATTCTCCATCGAATAAACAAGTACTCCTGTTGAATTCACCACCATCGCCACTTTATGGAACACATCGAACAGATTCAAATACACAAGACATTTTCTGAACTATGCAAGTTCATGTCGAAGAAATCAAGTTCAGTCTTTAAGACCTACAAGTTCATTTTTGAAAACAGACGATGTTAAAATGTGGTTTTAATCCTGGAGGACGATGTCAGGCGGCCGCATTTACTCGGTCAAACTCCAATTCCGAAGTCGATGCCAGGGTTAGAGTCCTCTCCCAATCCCTGAATTGATATGGTGAGGCATCTGTCACCTGCATGTACCTCTATTGATGTGGAAACATCCCATTTGTTGCCATTCCTACGCCTTGCTCTTTGGACTGCACTGTCTCCTTTCCTTTCTCCTTGGCATTTACAAAAAGACAGAGTAAGGAAGGTCGTGAAGTAACTGAGTCCTACCCTCTTCGCTCCATGACAAGTTCACTTCCCAGACATGGCTTCCTAATTCTCACGCTGCTAACTCTTCTCCTTGTGCTTCTCCGGCCGGCCTCCTCGCTGCTGATTTCCTCTTCCCAGGTACACGTTTGGCTCCATTACTTGTTGCCCCCCGGGTCTTCTTCTGTGCTTGCTACCGTCGGATTCATATCATTGGCAGCAGGGAGTGCTGGTGGATCAAGACAAGGCCCGGCTGGGGTCGGCGCCGCCCAACTGCCGCAACCGGTGCAACCAGTGCACCCCATGCACAGCGGTGCAGGACCCCGCGCCGCCGGGCGGGGCGCGGCCGAGGGATGGCTGCTCGTTGCCCATCGACAAGTACTCCAATTACAAGCCGTTGGGGTGGAAGTGCAGCTGCGGCGATCGCCTGTACAACCCTTGATTAATTTGATGCATGGCGGCTAGTTGGAGAGAATTCTCCCTGATTGTACTATTTTTCTTAATTTAAGTTGCAGAAAGCATAAGAAAACAAGTGGCCTATCTTTAGCATATTTCCAAGCATTTGCAATCACCTCCGTAAAATGGAATGACTATTTTCTTGACCATCTGAAAACAAAGGATTTACCAAAGGGAGTTCACTTACAGGGAGTTCTTGATTTGTATCAGAAATTACAGGAAACCAACATTTATATACAGCAATATATGGTCGAGAGCATATAAGGGTATACAACTTTCACAACGAGCAGCTGGGTCTTAGGAAACTTGGACCTTATTGCGAGTAGTTATACAATTTGTTTTTTTTAAACAAATTCAACCATTATATAAGCATCTTCTTCCATGTTTGAGTGAAGCCTAACATTTGAACCGAATCACAATGCATGATATGTCATCTTTACTTCCTCTGTGGAAGGCTTCCAAAGTCAGACTCCTAGCTGATGATAGTGGATCCTTGATTTTTCTGGCGAGATCAACAGCCTCTTCATTGCTCATAACCTGGCAAAAATCTACAAGAGTAAAGTTGCATCATATGTTGTAAACTAATATGATTACAGGATGCTCGAAGATTGTTAAACAACCTTCCAGAGGCCATCACTAGCAAGGATGAGCAGCTCTGTATCAGAGTTTGTATCTTGAACTTGTACATCAGGATCTGATTTTATAAGTGTTTTGAGGTTCTTGTCCCCAAAAGCCCGGGAAACGGCTAATTGCCCGTTAACTCTGGCACAGTCTCCTGAAAGGTCATTAACAATCCGCTGAATTCTCTTTTGTAAGCAAGATAACATGCTGATGAAATTCGCCAACCACAATTTTGGCCAAATTATTGTAAAATTTAAATATACCAACTTTCGAATAGTAGAAATGAAGATAAAATCTGCAGACCCACTTTTAATTAGACTAAGTTACTTTCAATGTAGAGAAAAAGATAGAAGGCTATATTACTACAAAAATGTGCACAAAAGAGACCTCATGACTCAAAAGGTTAAGAGGTTCCTCATGCTTTAAGCAACAAATGTTTAGAGCATAAATCTTAGACACTTTTCCTCTTGAAAAAGTATGTTGCCATACAACATCTTGGACGGTTCCTCATGATTTAACCTACAAATGTTTAGAGCATGATGACTCTAACATTGCTCCTTTAGATTTAAGTTTTAACATACTACTTTAGTTTCAAATTCAGGGTGGTAGGCTAATGGAGGCTAATAAGCTTATATGACTGTTTACTGTTAGTTTGAGCCAAAAAATTTGGACGGTGGTTCAGCCTTACAAAGTTAATAGTTCCGATCAAGAGTTGCAGCTAATGAAGGGATTTATGAAATCAGATAATTGAACTATTATTCGGTCAGTATTTGGACTTATTAAGTTGTAGGGATCTCTCATCTGGAAGAATGTTGAATTAAAGACGCCTACTTTAGTCACACATGGGCCAATGGAAGTTTTATAAACCTTAATGATTGAACTTATCACCATAAGCTTAAATATTTTCGACCATTGGTTGGATCTAAAAAAGTTAATAAATCAATTCTACTCAGCTACGTTGGTTGAGTCAATGATAATTCAAATGGTTTGTCTAATCGAGGGGAATATTGTGGAGAATCCTATGTCTCTTAATATCTACAGTTTGTGTTGTATGAATTTATTACACGAGTTCAAGAGAAATTCAATGTTGATATTCAACAGTAGTTTATTTTTGAGTGCTTCCATCACTGGATAATTGGACTACAGGAAATAAGAAAACAGTTGTCTTCACAGTCCACAAGTCATCATATAACTCATTGTGGATTCTATTATCACAGTAGTGTACAATATTGTCTTTTTTCTTTCTTATTTTATTTCAAAAACGTAAGAATCAACTAGGAATTAGTAGAAGTAATAAAGATAAACGGATGAAAGCTGAAAGCAGTAAGATAATATAGAGCATTGTTCCAACATGCTTTTGAAGTTGATCAGAACTCCGAAGAATATGTAATTTATAGTGCAATCATTCAGCAAACGTCAATATACATGCATGTACATAAAATAAAATTAAAAAAATTGAGAAATAACAAATATGACAGTTAAGAATAACCAAGAGTTTGAAAAAAAAAAATCCAGTAGAATGTTTGAGTCTCGAAGACCTTCACTGAATGCTTCACTATGTTGTTGAAAACTTTCAACAAGTTACGGACAGTGGTAAATATCTTAAGCAAGGAAAATGAATTTGAACAAACATTAGACTATGCTGCCTTCACTTTATTTTGAATAAAAAGAGAGGAAATATATGCAAATCAATTTGTTATTTTTTAAATATTGATACCCATGGGTAACTAAACAAGTACTGCAAAAGATGCCTAACCTGGCATGTTAGTAACAAAACCACCCCTAGTTTCAATACTCTCTCGTTCAGAATTTGGCTCATGATCTGTTGACATTTGGATAATCTCTCCGCGCTTTGCAAGAACAGCTCGTGAATCACCCACATTGGCTACCCATAGTTTGGTACCATTTACAAGGATTGCAGTGACTGCAGTGGATCCACCTCTCCCCAAATCACGACTATGAGAAAGTATCTCAATGTCAGTCTTTTCATAGGCCCTTCTGATGGCTGTCTCAGGATGGGTCCAAAATTCTTCCTGCAAAGGAACAAACACACATAACATCACTCCACCATCTGCATCCAAGAATTGTTAAAAATACAGCATAAGAAACATGGAAAGTACCTCCTCCAAAATATTATCAAATAAATGATTCTGTAAGTAGGCTGGAACACTATCTCCTAAATGCCCGTCAAAGACAGCAAATAGACCCAGTTCCTGATCTCTCATACATATGAATTTGGTCACATGATAATCCTCTATAGGATGATCCGCTGATCCTTTTAGTAGACTAACACCATAGCTAATCCTGGTTTGACCTTTTGAGTTCTTACCTTTACCAACAGTTAATGACGGACCTGCAAGCTGGATGCCCATTTGTGTCAGCCAAATAAATATATACGGGAAAAGCCATCTTTTGCTTACAATATAATATAGAAAGCTACATCGATCAAACTTCTAAATATTACAGTGTCTCTACTCAAATGAGAATGAAGAGAAGCAACAAGAGAGTAAAACATCAGCATTCTCTCTGTTCAAGGCATCAAAGAAGTACGGTCAAGCAAACAAGTAAATGCCTAATTATGATGAACTTCTCTATTCTTGAAGTAGAACAAATCATCAGATGAAGAAATAAGGAACTAAAATGCGAACAGAGGGCTAAGAATAATATTGTAATTCGCCACAAATAGAGAACTTACAAAGCAGCAAATCTTATCCATGAAATTCCTCACAGCTCAGTCCTGGCCCTTCAGATCTGGGACAACTCCCACTCCCAAAATCTCAAACTTGGTCCAAAATATTGACAACTTGCATCCCGAAACCCCAAATCCAATCGTTTACAAGTGCAACGCCTAAAAAGATGTCAACGCCCCGACCGGTCTCCTCGCCGAATCCCCAAATCTGCTCCTTCCAACACCTTAACGAAGCACGAGATTTAAAATCCGAATTTCAATAGAGAAATCCACGACTGGGATCCGGATGACTGGAGAGGCAGACAATTGAGCGATTATAATTAAATCCGCTCAGAGAGAAATAGCAAACAAAATTCTCTCACCGATCGAACGAGAATTCCCATGCCCCTTTCCAGAGACATCAAGAAATCCACTGAGGGGGCGGCATGGGAAATCGAACCGTGGAGATGGGAACTGCGCGTTTGGGGCGAGAAGTGATCGGTGGGTCGCTGTGAGGAGCTGTAGGAGTCGTCGTCGGAGTCGTCAGCAGCGAGCCAAAGGAAGAAAGGGAGAGCCATAAATCATAGAAAAGCCGAATGATTTAACACGAAAGCTCGTTGGCTTCTACGGCTCTCGTTGACCTCGAACGAAGCTAGTAAAAAAAAATTGATAAATATGATAACATTTGAATTTGGGGGGATAGATTTTGTCCCTGTATAAATTTTTTATCGATCCTTAAAAATAAATTAAAAAGTATGCATAATTGATGGTTCATGAATCTAATATTTTATAATTATACATCTCATCGGATTTTTTTTTTGACAAAGTATATGATAATTGAGGATGAAATCATTAATATCTAAATGATAAATTAATACGCTTTCACTTATGGTAAAAGATGATTTATTCATCCTAGCATCCCTGCCAACTCGTCTTAGGACTAACACGGAGAAAATATATGTTACGAAGTGAAAAGTTTAGCTTAAAAATGATTAACGAGTGATCCTGTCGCGAAGCGAGGTGGAAGTCTCAATGGCCAGATGGTCTCCCATGTGTCACGAGTTGTTGACCTGGCTTCGACCTGCGAGGAGATGACCGCTAGCAAACCCGTTGGGGAATTTCCCCGGTCAGGCCCTCCAACGGTTAAGTCAGCGTCCGCAGGAAATGTAGTGAAGCAAAAGGAAATGTAGTAGAGGAGAGTGTGATTGTGCATACCTGCGGAATGAGAAAGGGAGGGACTTATATAGTCGAGGGAGCCGACAAGCCGACAATCCCTGTCTGTGTCAATGAGACAGGGGTATGGTACTTGTCAGTTCGTGGGAGAGCACCTATAGATACCACGGCATGGCGCGGGGTGCTGGATAGTACAACCGTACCGAGTCAATGGGATATCCGCGACGTATGTCATAAATGGGTAAGGCGTGCACTATCCCCGACGTCATGGTTGTACCAAAGGTGTCCTGATGTAGGGGCGACATAAGGAAGAGCTGGTCCGGAGACCGAATACCGACCGACGGACCTGAGTGGTATGGACTGGTCGGGTGTAGTATAGCCGAGAGACACGGGGTACACCATGAGTCGGGGGTTTGCCGGGCTGCATCTGCCTTGCCATCTTTCAGGTTTTCTGGTTGTCTGATCCATGGGGTGTTGAGAGTGGAACTTCCTGACCTAGCCCGGGGTCGGGGAACTGAACTGGGTGGCCGAGTCGAGAGGCGCTCAAGATCGACCTGCCCAACCTCGACTAGGGTCAGTCGATCAGTGGTTCGGGAGGGTTCTTGGCTTGGGGCGTCACCAGGTGAGGCCTTCGTTGGCCCTTCCACTGGGCTCTCGTGATGCCAGGCTGGGTAGTCGAGCTACCCGTAAGCTGGGCCGGGATCATAAGCATCCCCCTTGAGTCTAGTCGAATGAGGCGTTGAGTTCGACTGACTGGACTGTTACCTTCCAGAGCGAGCCTGGCGCACCCGAGTGACCTATCTCTTTCCTGCCACCCATGGTGGATGCCAGTACGCGTGCTGTCCGACCGGCCGACCCGGGCACATCACCCTGTCCATCATTATGTCCGAGTAGATTCGTATCCCGCGCATTAATTACCGTAGTTAACCGCTAAGCCACGTGTCCTCTGCCCATTGTTTTCCCGAGCAACGAGGGGTCTGCCGCCTGTTCGGGCGAATGATTGGCGCACACGTGCGCTGCGCCGCCTCGGGGACTCTTCTGGGCCTGATCGGACGGCTCGCGCTTTCTCTCCGGCCCGTCATCGGACGGTTGGGGTCGCTCCTTAGGCCCTATAAATGTGTGTTTACCCTTCGGGGTTTTACCATTGCCTTTTACCTCCCAACACCGAACTGTTGCCCTCGCGTGCTCTACTAGGGTTCCGGCGAGGTGTGTGATTCCGGTCATCCTCTCCGGCGAGCTTGTTTCTCCCTTGGTTAGTCTCCTTTCTTCTTTTTATGGCTTCTTCCTCCCCTCCCTTGGACAGTTGGACCCTTGGTATTTTACCACGGTGTCCGAGCTCGACCACCACGATCTCGAAGAGATCCGAGCGGATTACCACGTTCCGCTCGACCACCTTTTTCGATTGCCAACTCCCTCCGACCGACCTGCAACCCCTCCCCATAATTACATCACTATCTCCCGGACTATCTGCAGGCCGGGCTGCGTTTTTCATTCACCCTTTCATCGCCTCGTCTGTCGCTTCTTTCGTATTTCTTTATCTCAGTTGGCTCCGAATGCCATCCGACTTCTTTGTGGGTCGGTCATCATCTTTCTCTGTACAGAATTCTCCTACGTCCTGAAGTCTTTTTCTATTTCTTCTACCCGAAAAAACAAGAGCCGGACGACTTCTTTTTACCAAGCCCGTGCCCACACTTCTTTCATGTCGAAGCTTCCGACCTCTAACAAGGGTTGGAAGGAGTAATACTTCTACGTCTGCCCTGTCCCGGCCCTGAGCTAGCCGGTCAGATGGGTAGCGGACTTTCCTTTTCCTCCACCCCTCCATAAGAACTACCGATCCTCCCCCCTTTACCTGTCAGCCTTTTCCAAAATTTGAGGTAGGCACTTCCATGGGGTGCATCTACTGAGCGAGGACGTCTTGTACATGTTCAGGCTCAGCTCGGTGCCATTTCGCCGGCCTGCTTCACTGGGTAAGTTCCCTGTTTCCTTCTCTGTCCTTTTATGGTTGACTAAGCATTGTTTATCTTGCAACCCACATGATGCTATCGGCGGCCTTGGAGGAGGGCTTTGGTTTGGACGACGCCGAGCTAGAGGCTCGCGTGGCCGAGCAGCTGGCTCAGCGGGAGGCGGCTCCACCTGCCGCCGAGTCATCACGTCCCGTACTTCCTACTCCCGCACCGGCATCCGCTGAGGTATCTTGGTCCGAGTCGGAAGACGATCAGTCCCTCATCCTCCGGTGTGGGCGAGCATGCCAAGCCGAGCCCAGGCCCCTACCGAACGATCCGACGGAGGCTTCCTCCAGCCGTCCAAGGAAAAGGCGGAGGGCAAGGAGCCTGCGGCAGAGTCCCCACACTATCGTCCTCTTCGCCTCAGGCGTCCTCTGGGGGAGCCTGCCTCTCCCCGGTCGGGTGGCCCGATCGGGGAGTCCTTGATGCATCTCTTGCCGCCCTCGCTTTCCGACCTCACAATGAGCATGAAGGTGTCAGGCGGCACATCCCCCATCTGGATGCAGGATGTTCAGCTGCACGGACTTACAAAGACTGCCCTGGGAGCAGTCGACTGGTAGCGACTGGTTAACTGGCTGAAAAATTCAAACGTTGGGTTTGCAACGGTCGATTTTCAGTGGGACAGTCGACTGCCCTGGGAGCAGTCGATTGGTAAGGTACTTTCCAGCTTTGAGCTCTATTTAAAGAGGCTCGGATTTGGCTGAAATCCCTGACGAAACAAGCTTGGTTAAGGCTTGTTAGTAGTCTTGAGAGCTCAGAAGTGTTACTTGGGATTGTGGCGAGGTTTCTCCACCCACAAGGAGCTACACGAGCTAGCCAGAGGGCATCCGGGGAGTGATCCGGCCGAAGGATCGAGGGATCGTTCACCCTCACGAACTGTCGTGGGAGTAGGAGTCTTCATCTCCGAACCACGTAAATAGGTTTGTTAGCATTTAGTTTTATTTTAGTATATTCCGCTTGCGCAACTGACCTTGTAGGAAGAACAAATCGAGAAATTGTTATTCACCCCCCCCCTCTAGCAAGGCGTAATGATCCAACAAGTGGTATCAGAGCGAAGGACCGCTCTGGTTGGAATAACCGCCAAAGGAGCACAAGCTAGAGGAGAAAAACAATGGATGACGAGTTGGGGGATGACATCTACACTCCACCTCCCTACGATTATGAAATTTTCGACTATTGGAGGATGCGAATGAAGACGTGGTTTGGAATGGAGTGGGAATGCATAATGTTGCTAGAAGAGCCCTTCGAAATTCCAAAGGATAAGCACGGAAAGAAGCTTAGGCCTAGATATTGGGATAAGGAGCAACAAGCACACTCTAGAGCAAATAAGAAGGTAATTGATATATTAGTTAATATTTTGCCTAACAATGTTTTGAGTGATATAAGTAAATATGAAAATGCATATGAATTATGAAACAAGATCGGAGAATATCATGAAAACCCTACCCGAGCTCAAATGGTGGAAGAGCCAAATGAGATAAGCCTAATGGTCCAAGAAAAGGGAAAAGAAAAGGAATTGTCAACCTCATCAAGTGAAGAGACACAATTGAGTGAGAAATCATCCACCTCGTCAAGAGAAGACCAAGAGGAAGCATCAACTTCAAGAATTGAGGGGGAGGAGAGACCATCATCCATAAAGAGCAAGAGAAAGCTCCTACCTCCTCCAAAGCAAGAACAAAAAACCACATTATTTACTTTGGGTGCAATGAAAATGGACACTACAAGGATAAGTGTCCAAATGGTAGGAAAATGAGGTAAATCCTAAACTCATTTCAGTTTCTTTTAAATCTAACATGGGTTGTAAGAATGGAGAAACCCAAGAAAAAAGAAAGAAAATTAGATGTTTCACGTGTGGAGAACTAGGGCATTATCACACAAAATGTCCAAGGAAAGGAGAGCTAAAGAAGATGGAGCAATTGAGAAGATGGAGAAGAAGGAAGAAAGGAAGAAAAAGAAGCTCATATCAAGGGGGAGCTATAAGGGTAAAGGAGGTAATCCCTAATCTTAAATTGAAATGCAATTCAAATTTATGTTCCTCCGTGCATGTTAAAAANAGCTGGAATGTGTATGTAGGCGATGTGTTTGATGCTAGTTCCCAAAGAAAATGACGGGCGCCACGTACCGTTCATAATAGATTTGTCCCACGATGTATCGTAGAAATGGCAACCGTTCGTTCAGTTTGTTATATCCACGTAATTACCTAACTGATTAGCCTCCACGGGCATAGTTGAGATCGGAAAGACTTGATAGAATGACATTAAAAATTTTGGATTTGAATCAGGACAGACCTGCATCCTATATAAAAAATTCTTCTTCAACCTCTTGCTTTTTCGATTATCGTAATTCATTTTCCCCGTGTTAATCTTAAAATATATTGACGAAGGCGGAACATTTAGCCTTTGACACTAGATTACTGAACTGATTATTTATTTAACTTTTTAAGATTGGTCTGTCATGATGTATCATAGAAATGGCAACCATTTTGTCTGCCTGCTTTTTCTTTTCGTTTCTTTTCTTTTTTACGTTTTTTACCGTAACAGAGGAAGCATGAAAAAAGAACATTTGTGTTTGGCTGATTAATTACAGTGCTTGATTGATATGATTAATTAAAAACAGGGAGATCATGCATGCGATGTGGAAGCCGCAGAAGTTTAAGGCGATCTACCTACTGGCGACGCTGTACGTGCTGACGCTGACTCTGCCGTCGGCGGCGAGCGTGTACTGGGCCTTCGGCGACGCGCTGCTGAACCACTCCAACGCCTTCTCGCTGCTGCCTCGCACGCCATTCCGCGACGCCGCCGTGGTGCTCATGCTCATCCACCAGTTCATCACCTTCGGCTTCGCCTGCACCCCGCTCTACTTCGTGTGGGAGAAGCTCATCGGACTCCACGACTGCCGCAGCATGTGCAAGCGCGCTGCCGCGCGCCTGCCAGTCGTCATCCCCATCTGGTTCCTCGCCATCATCTTCCCCTTCTTTGGCCCCATCAACTCCGCTGTCGGTTCTCTCCTCGTCAGCTTCACCGTCTACGTCATCCCCTCGCTCGCCTACATGTTCACCTTCCGTTCCGCCGAAGCTCGCGAGGTATTTCTTCTCTTTATTTCGAATACTATTTAATTTTAAGTAATTAATCAAATTGTTGAGAAATAAATTAATGCTTGCAGAACGCCGTCGAGCGGCCTCCGAGGTTCGCCGGAGGTTGGGTGGGAGCCTTCTTGTTGAACATGTTCGTGGTTGGGTGGGTGTTGGTGGTGGGATTCGGATTGGGCGGTTGGGCCAGCATGACCAATTTCGTCCACCAAATCAACTCCTTCGGCCTCTTCGCCAAGTGCTACCAATGCCCGCCGGCGGCGGCTGCTGCTATTCCCCTGCCCAATCTCAGTTCTCCAACGCCATTCCCTGGAAGCGCTGCTTACAACAACACCAATCCGGCCATCTCCATCTCTCCTTCTCCAGAACCTTCCTCCTTCCGGCACCACCCCCACCATCACTATGGTAGCCCGTGACGAGTAGAACAAGTTCTGCTTAGGCTAATGAATGCCATGTCTGTGGCAGCTATGTGGTCGTACTGTTCCAACAATTAGCTATTTCTTTCTTTATTTCTCTCTTTTTTCAATGAAAAGGAGTGTAATGAAGACCTGGTGATCATATGGTTAATGGCTGCTGCAGCTAATTTGATCCCCTGTTTTGCCTTGCTTTGTACAATGAAACTTGCGTTGCTTTTCATTGATCACGCTTCGATTGGCTTCTCTGTGAGAAAGAGCTCACTTTTCTTGGGTTACTGAGGGAGTTGCCAGAGAATGTCAAAAATATTTGGAGGTATCCTTGCTTAATAACTACGGTGACTGCACTCGGTATCCTTGCTTAATATCCGTTATGTATACTTACCTCCCTCGTCGAGTTGAAGAAAAAGTCCGATTTTTTTTTTTTAAACACTTCCAAATATTTGGAGGTTCGCTTGCATACAAATTTATGCGATGACCACAGTTGTACCAGATATATGATGTACCACAACTGGCGGTACACTTTCCCCCATGTCAAGTTCAAACAAAACTCGAAATCTTTTAAACGTAAAGAAAAAAGATCAAAATATTTAACAGTACGCTGGCTTAGAATGACTCGCGGTGACTACACTTAAACCAGACATAGGATGATGTGCACTCTTTCCTCCCGTGTCAAATCAAGTAAAAGGTCCGAAATGTGTTTTTAAATTGCAGAAAACATACAAAATATTTAACGGTATGCTTATTTACACTGGCACGCGGTGACTACACTTGAACAAGAAATATGATGCACGATGACCGGAGATGCAGTTTCCTCTAGCTGAAAAACAGGTCAGGAAACATCAAAAAAACAAAAATCCAAAATAACTACCAGTATACTTGCTTACAATGAATCGCGGAGACCACAATCGAACCAGAAAATACAGTATACTTATCTCCCATTTAAGTTGGAAAAATAGGTCCGATTTTTCTTTGTCCGAAGGGTTAATCGCTCACTCGACGACAGTGTCCTCATTGGAGTCCGATTAAGAAACTCGATAGCTGTTTCCCGACGTCAGCACTGATACTGCATATGAATCGGTGAAAAAAAAAATCTACGTTTTTTTGTTCGAAGACAGCGAACTGGTTAATGATTTTGTCTCGAGTAAAGATGATGCAGACAATTGAAGCTCTGTCTTTTGCTAAAAGCAACAGGCGAAGGCAGAATGGAATCTCAGGTGATATGTGCCGGTGCATGCCATGGGCAGGCCTTCGAGATCTTTACCCTTCTTTCATGGATTGGCTCATATCTATCACCTACAGTCTTATGTTAAAAGAAGAGTTGCTTTCAGGCCTCTCTATCATAGGGTTCCCTTGCTTTTACAGTTAGGGTTTTCAGTTTTGTGCGTAGTATCCTTCACTCTTCGATTTTTTGCAGGGAAAAAAACAGAGGAGTTGCAGGGGTGCAGCTGGTGAGAAAGACAAGTAAATTTTCGGTAATAATATATATATATATATATATATCTATATATATATATATATATATATATATAGAGGTGGGATGGTTACTCCTTAGGATTTGATTTGAAATGGCAAAGAAGGGGTCAAAGGTGATTCATTTATCTTCAGCGTCCCTATCAATCTGTCTCAAGATAAATATAGAGGAGGTAAATCACAGGGACTACTAACTCGGATACTATAACTAGAGCGTGATGAGGGGATACATTAGCTTTGTCAGTGATCCTGTCGCGAAATGAGGTGGGCTTCCCAAAAACAAGATGGTCCTCCGGGGAGCAAGAACCGCTGAGGTTGGCCACGAAACTCGCTGCCGACCTGCAAGACAGGGACCGTTACAACGCCGGAAGAAGTCCCGGCAAGGCACTCTGACGGTCAAGTCAGTCCTCAGAGTGGCAAGCAGAAGGAAAGCAATAGAACAGTAAGAATGCACTATTGCGCGTACTTGCGAGATGCGGAGTGAAGAGGCTTATATAGCCGGGGAAGCTGGCAGCTCCTGCCCGTCTACCACCTTTTGTTCTATAGCGAGGACAAGGTGATGCATGCTCAGAGGTGGTAGGATACAGTAGTGTATACTGGAATAAGGAAAGGGGCACTGTCAACTTAATGGTAACGCCACTTGGCGCCGCTCGACCTGACACCAGTGTATGTGGTCATGGTACGGAGGACAGGGTATAGCAGGAAGATCAAGCCATCAGCGGGATACCCGTCGTTTGGGGCCAAGGTGACACCAGTCCTGTGCCGACCTCGTACTGCTTCTGGTAGTCTGGTGTCAGGGGGTGGTTTTTCTGCATGCTGGGGCCGACTGAGGGCCTAGAAGGGAGGTGCCGCCTGAGGGCATTGATGTTGAGGCAATCTATCGTCCAGAGTGACCATGTGTTTTGATGTTTGGGCAAAAGGTTTAAGTTAGGTTATTCCTTGTGTTCTAATATGTGTATGTGAGTGTGTAGGATGTGTAGGTTACACATATGGACTTAGCTGGACGGCTTCGGTACGATGAAAGGTGGCATGGAGACAAGTTGGAGGCTTGTGTGCACCCAAGGGACCATGGATAGCAGGGATGATGAGCCAAAGGACGCGGACTTCGAGGCATGCGTGAAGGATGACATAGAGACAAGCTGGAGGCTTGTGTGCATCCGAGGGACGGGAGCCGAAGACGTAGAGGGCGCGAAGGCAACAGTCAAGGCTGCTGGTGAAGAGTCAGCTGAGTCATGAAGGGACGAGAGCCGAGGGAGGAGGACTCCAAGGGCAAGCCGGGAAGTGGATTTCAAAGAGCACACGTGAAGGGTGGCATAGAGGCATGCCAAGGGAAGGCTTGTGTGCGCATCCAAGGGACGATAGCCGGTGGAAGAAGACTTCAAGGGGCAAGTCAAGGGAGTGTACCTGAAGGTATGCATGGAGGAGGGTCGTTGGAGTGAGGAAGAGTGATTATATAAGATGGGCAGTCGACTGTCAGCTAGACTCAAAACTCACAGAAGGTTTCTGACCCTGGACCAGTCGACTACTCTGGGAGCAGTCGACTGGTAGCGGCTGTTTGAGTAGGATGAAAATTCAAACGTTGAGCTACAATGGTCAAATTTCAGTGGGACCAGTCGACTGCCCTGGGAGCAGTCGACTAGTCGGATGTTTTTCAGCCCTGAGTTCTATTTAAAGGAACTCGGTTTGGGCTGGAAGCTCTTGACGAAACAAGCTTGGTTACGGCTTGTTAGTAGTCTGAAAAGCTCAGAAGTGTGTTCAAGGTTGTGGCGAGGATTCTTCACCCACAAGGAGCTACACGAGCTAGCCGGAGGGTATCCGGGGTGTGATCCGGTGAAGGATCGAGGGATCGTCCACCTCACGGACTGTCGTGGAGTAGGAGCTTCATCTCCGAACCACGTAAATAGGTATTGTTAGCATTGTTTAGTTGTTAGTCTTGTTTTATTGTATTTCCGCTTGCGCACTAACAACATAGGTAGAGAAGAAAACGAAAAATTACTATTCACCCCCCTCTAGCAAGCTACATCGATCTAACAAGTGGTATCAAAGCAAGGTTTGCTCATCTACGGACTAACCGCCGAGAGGGCACAAGCTAGAGAAGATGGCAATTGAAGATAAGTTAGGGGATGACATCAATGTCCCACCTCTCTATGATTCCAAGGATTTCAACTACTGGAGAATGTGGATGGAGACATGGTTCGGAATAGAGTGGGACCTTAGGATTGTGCTTGAAGAACCATTTGAAATTCCTAGAGATAAGCATGGGAAGAAGCTCCGACCAAGATATTGGAATCAAGAGCAACAAAATCAATCAAAGGCAAATGAAAAGGTAATTACAATTTTACTTAATATTTTGCCTAACAATGTAATTAGTGGTGTAGGAAAATATCCAAATGCACATGAGCTATGGAACAAGTTGGTAGCATTTCATGAAAATCCTACACAAGCAAAAATAGTGGATGAGCCAAAAGAGATGAGTTCAATGACTCAAGAGAAGGAAGGAGAAAAAGAAGTGTCTAGTGAAGTGGCACAATCAAGTGAAAGATCATCCACTTCATCAAGGGAAGAGGAAGAGGTCTCAACGTCAAGATTGAGGGGGAGGAGAGACCCTCATCAATCCCGGAGCAAGAAGAAGCTCTAACCTCCACCAAAGCAAAGACGAAGGATCATATCATATGCTTTGGGTGCAATGAAAAGGGATACTACAAGGACAAGTATCCAAAGGATAAGAAAAAGGAGGTAAACTCTAAACTCATTTCCAGTTCTTTTAAATCTAATATGGGTTGTAGGAATGGAGAAGCTCAAGAGAAAAGAAAGAAAATTAGATGCTTCACATGTGGAGAGCTAAGGCATTATCACACCAAGTGTCCAAGAAAGGGAGAGTTCAAGAAAATGGAGCACTTGAGAAAATGGGAAAAGAATGAGAAGAAGAAAAACTCACAACAAGGGGGAGCTACAAGGGTAAGGGAGGTAATCCCTAATCTTAAATTGAAATGCAATTCAAATTTAAGTTCCTCCGTGCATGTAAAAAATAGTGTTAATTATTCATCCATGCATGCTAGAATTAATGAAAAATGCTTGCTTGTGCATAATGTTGGATTTAAATATCATGATAGGAATAGGGTTAGCAAGGTAGATCAAAACCCTAGGAAAACCATGCACCATGATAAATCCAAGACCATTAGACCTAAGGATCAAGGCAAAAATCCCAAGAAGGGGAGACATATGCCTAGAAAGGTGGGTAGGTCTAGGAATGTCCAAGGAGGACATATGAAGTCTAGGGTGGAGGCCTAGAAAAGAAAAATCAAGCTTTAAGGGAAAATCTTGATAGGTTAGAGAAAACCCTAGTGAGATTCACCATTGGATCTAAGGGTTTAGATATGGTGTTGCGTGGTTTAAACCGCACCAATGATAGATCGGGGTTGGGATACCGATCTAAGGTCTCCAATGCTAATGGAAAGAAATATGCTAGGGTAGCATATGATTATGGCAAGAAGGAGAATTCCAAAATGGCAAGGGGTGTCATTTAAAGGAAAAAAGGACTTAACCAAGGACAAGGTGTCTAAGATTAAGAAGGTAAAGTTTGTAGGCCAAGAGTCATCGGGGGAACACCGGTGTGGTCTAATGTTTGTTGAGTCACCTAGGGAGGTGGCTAGGGCTAAGAGCTCAAGAGGGAGCTCTAAGAGTCTTTGGGATATATGGTGAATGGATCTCGGGAGGTGTTCTCGTAGAGGTCTAGATAGACCATGGAATGTGCCAAAAGAGTTGGAGACGGACTTGAGTCTCAATTCTTGGATTTTGGCACATAGATTATGTGTTTCATGCATAAAAATATGACATTTGGGTCATATAGCATAAAGGTTGGTTTTTGATGTGCAAATGTCATATAAATCAATGCTAGGGATGCATTTTGGGTTGGTATGGGTAGAGACATCAAGGGGAAACCAAAACTAGGACTTTAGGTCAATGTTCAATTGAACTTTTTAGCTAGTTTTTGATTTTGTGTCAAACTTGGGAATGGTGATAGATACATTTTTGGGTGTATTTTTCGCAAGTAGGTATGGGTACCACAAACCTCTCCACAAAATTTGAGAAATTTTGGAGATTTGTGGAATTTCTGGCGCATTTCTGAATTTGGATTCAGAAAGTTGAAAAATGGGTTTTCAGCGTGCCAGTTGACTACCCCTGGGGGAAGTCAACTGCTCTGGGTTGGATTGAGTATCCAGCAGCTGATTGATGTCCAAATGGTGTAAAATAAGTGTATGGGGGGCTAGTACACTGTGTTTATGATCATTAGGGGTTAAAAGATCCAATGATTGAGATATTGTTGGGGTCTTTTTGATGTTAGGCAATGGGAGAGAAGTGTTGGGTTTAATTTAGGAAACCAAACACACCTTTGCAAGAAATTCTAAGTCTAGGGGGGAGCCTAGGTGAAGAGGGAGCATGGTTGCTCCATTCTTGGCGTAAGGGGAACCTTGAAGAGGTTCTTAAAAAGCCTTTGTAAGTCCAATATCGGGGGAGCCTTGAGATAGGTTCTAAAAAGCCCGTTTATGTAAAAGTCCTAACTTGGGAGGGTTAGGTGTGGGATGTCTTGGGATAGGATCCTTGCATTGTTTGCATTTGCATATGCATTGGCGGTATAACTCCAAGGTGGAGCCTTATCAACGTAAGTCCAAATGGTTGTTTAGCATTGTTATTGCTATCTATTGCTATTTGTTTTCCCTAACTTAAACGTATTGCCAAACATCAAAAAGGGGGAGATTGTTGAGGCAATCTATGGTCCGGAGTGACCATGTGTTTTGATGTTTGAGCAAAGGGTTTAAGTTAGGTTTTTCCTTGTGATCTAATATGTGTATGTGAGTGTGCAGGATGTGCAGGTTACACATATGGACTTAGCTGGATGGCTTCGGTACGGTAAAGGGTGGCATGGAGACAAGCTAGAGGCTTGTGTGCACCCGAGGGACCATGATAACAGGGATGATGAGACGAGGGGTGCGAACTTCGAGGCATGCATGAATGATGGCATGGAGACAAGTTGGAGGCTTGTGTGCATCCGAGGGATGGCAGCCGAAGACGAAGAGGGCGCGAAGGCAATAGTCAAGGCTGCTGGTGAAGAGTCAGCTGAGTCATGAAGGGACGAGAGACGAGGGAGGAGGACTCTAAGGGCAGGCTGGGAAGTGGACTTCAAAGGGCACACGTGAAGGGTGGCATGGAGGCAAGACAAAATAAGGCTTGTGTGCGCATCCGAGGGACGATAGCTGGAGGAAGAAGACTTCAAGGGGCAAGCCAAGGGAGTGTACCTAAAGGCACGCATGGAGGAGGGTCGTTGGAGTGAGGAAGAGTAATTGTATAAGCTGGGCAGTCGACTGGGAAAAAGGCAGTCGACTGCCAGCTAGACTCAAAACTCACAGAAGGTTTCTGACCCTGGACCAGTCGACTGCTCTGGGAGCAGTCAACTTGTAGCGGCTGGTTGAGTAGGCTGAAAATTCGAATGTTGAGCTACAACGGTCGAATTTCAGTGGGACCAGTCGATTGCCCTAGGAGCATTCGACTGGTCGTATGTTTTTCAGCCCCGAGTTCTATTTAAAGGAACTCGGTTTGGGTTGGGAGCTCTTGACGAAACAAGCTTGGTTAGGGCTTGTTAGTAGTCTAAAAAGCTCAGAAGTATGTTCAAGGTTGTGGCGAGGTTTCTCCACCCACAAGGAGCTACACGAGCTAGCCGGAGGGCATCTAGGGAGTGATCCGCCGAAGGATCGAGGGATCGTCCACCTCACAGACTATCGTGGAGTAGGAGCTTCATCTCCGAACCACGTAAATAGGTATTGTTAGCATTGTTTAGTTGTTAGTCTTGTTTTATTGTATTTTCGTTTGCGCACTAACAACGTAGGTAGAGAAGAAAACGAAAAATTGCTATTCACCCCCCACTAGCAAGCTACATCGATCTTACAACTGATTGATGAGGCCGACTGAGGGCCTTGAAGGAAGGTGCCGACTGAGGGCACTGACTGATGAGGCCGACTGAGGGCCTAGAAGGAAGGTACCGACTGAGGGCACTGACTGATGAGGCTGCCTGAGGGCCTAGAAGGAAGGTGTCGACTGAGGGCACTGACTGATGAGGCCGCCTGAGGGCCTAGAAGGAAGGTGCTGACTGGGGGCACTGAATAACGAGGTCGATTGAGGGCCTTCGACAGTATACCGGGTAAAAGTCTCCTGTGGTTCGGGCTTACTCCAGGAGCGTGGGCCGCCACACGTCAGCTGAGAGCCAAACCGATAGGGGTAATAGATTGAGTTAGACATCATTTGAATGTAGAGGATCTCCGGGAGCGTGGGACGCCACACGTCCGACTGGGAACCCCCCCCCCCCCCCCCCCGAGAGAAGCGCGGGGGCATGTCCACGAGAGTGTCTAGACTATGAATCCTTTCACGTTCCCAAGGGCGCCAAGTTGCCCGTAAGGGTCTTAAATACCATGGGCTCTTCTGCTGATAAGGCGTCAGGCTGCCAGGCCAGGCTATACGCAAGCTGGCCCGGGATCATAAGCGTCCCCCTCGAGTCTAGTCGAAGGAGGCAATGAGTCCGACTGACTGGACCGTTTCTAATACCCGAGCCTGGCGCACTGATGCTCCCGAAAATAGATGTCACTAATGTGGGTCTCAAATTTAGATATTTCCACTGGAAACCCTAGCTCACAATTTAAATGTAGTAAAGGGGCCACAGGTCGTATTTTTCCTAGGGCTAGTTTAGGATGTTTGGTTCAAGCTCGAATTTATGTGTCGTCAAATATTTTTGGGTTTCAAGTAAAAATTTGGTTTGTTTGCAATTAGAAATGAAAACACAGTGAAAAGGAATGAAACTTAACTAGGCGAACTTAAACTAGGTAATGGCAGTTAATTGTTGGCGCAGGAAGCACCATATCGAACCTTGTTTTTATATTGGCAAATGATTCAAAGTTAAGTACTATTTGTGATCTAACGAAGTTACTCAAGTGTGCAGAAAGAAGTCCTAGCGAAGGGCTGCTAGGCACCTGGCGAAGGACTGCCAGGAAACAAAGTCCTAGCGAAGGGCTGCTAGGCACCTGGCGAAGGACTGCCAGGAAACAAAAACCTGGCGAGGGACTGCTAGGCACTTGGCGAAGGACTGCTTGGTACTAAAGCCCTAGCGAAGGACTGCTAGGCACCAGGCGAAAGACTGCTTGGTAACGAAGACCTGGCGAAGGACTGCTAGGCACCTGGCGAAGGACTGCTGGGCAAAAGTCCAACCGGAGGAGCCGGTTAGCAACAGGTAAATTCTCCTAAGAGGAGTAGGTGAGGACGCATTCCCCGTCGAGGGAACAGTAGGCGTCGGTTCGACCTAGGGTTCCATTTTGGAGACCCAAAGTCAGAACCAAGACAGCTACGGCTGTAAAATTCACTAACATTCTTGCTTTGTGTTGTTTGGTACTAACCCTGGATGCAGGACCGAAGGAACGAGTTTCTGCAGCTCAGAACGCCCCAAAGGAGAGGGACAGATAGCTAGGCAGGGCGCCCCGGAGGTCCCAGGCGCCCCCAAGGTGAAGGCAAAACAAGTTGAGCAAGAAAACGCTTCGGAAGCTCAGTGGGCCAGGCGCCCCCAAGCTCCCGGGCGCCCCCGTGCTCCCGGACGCCCTGGATGCCTCGGGCGCCCTGGGTCCAAGCCAACGAAGCAACCAAAGTCTATCCAGCCGACAAGCCAGCAGATTGGGTCAATCGGGGTGCCCCCTGTGTCCCGGGTGCCCCCGTCAAACCTCGAGCCTGATCCTGGAGGGATAAGGGCTGACCGAGAGATTTGCGGATCGAGTGACACGCGGAGGGCGCCCCCAACGTCCAGGGCGCCCCCAAGTGCACTATATAAGGGGCTCGAGCCCCAAGGCTTCAAAACACATTCTTCCAACGCCAATACGCTCTTCGACTCAAGCGCTCTGCTCTGGAAACCTCCCATCTCGAGATTCAAGCGCCGACGATGACCCTCTGCTCCGAAGTATGATCCACACCGAGCATCGGTAACGAAGAGTTTAATTTTTAGTTTACTGTACTACAACTGTAATATTTTTCTGTAAACATTTGCGCACATATAGAATTGCTCGCAGTAAACGGTCAACGACCGTGGGCCTTGGAGTAGGAGCCGACTGCGACTCCGAACCAAGTAAAATCGCTTGAGTTCTTGTGCTGTGTTTTCAATTCTGCTGTGTATTCTCTTAACCTCGAATCCGAAAAGTTTTTAACGATATTCACCCCCCCCCCCTCTATCGTATTCTCTCCATCCAACATTAATGAACTCAACCAATGAAGAACTTAATCAACCAATGTAAATTCGCAGAATTTGAAGAACAAAATTGATATCAAGTTCAAAAGTACACTAAAAGTTGTGTTTAACTTCAGGAATTACAACTCAAAACAAACCGAATGCAAAGCAAGCTGTATACCAATTAGTGCTGAATTTTTCACTTGATACAAACTACAGAAACGATAACTGATATGCAGAAAAGAAAACACAGTGATATGCAGGAATGAATGAAGAAATTTAGAAACCGAAGACTGAAATTCAGAAACAAACCGAATGTAGAAACACACAAAGCAAGCTGAGATCAAGTGCACAAAACTAATGTTCAGAAAAGATTCAGAAAAACTAATGTTCACTTGATACAAAATTCAGAATCTATAAGCTGATACACAGAAATGAAACTGATCAATTCAACTTGGAAGGCAAAGCTATCAGTGAAGAGTTTTCCTCAGTAGTGACTAGCGCAGGTATAAAAGTTCTGGTGTTTCCAGGCAGTCCTGATACAAAATTCAGAATCTATAAACTGATACGCAAAAAAATGAAATTGATACGCAGAAATAAAACTGATACACAGAAATGAAAATCAATGTTCAGAAATGAAACTAATGTTCAGAAACGAGAATTCACAAAAAAAAACTAAACATCGATCCCTTCCCTTGGTACAAGTCCTTCTTGTTGTCACACAAGAGTCAGCCACGAACCCCCTAGCTTGACAAATCGCTAGAATTTTCGACTCTGCGATCAATTCAGCTCAAAATTGCTTCCGGCTGAAACATCCATCCGATCTCCTCATACTCGATGTGTGGGATTGCGGTGGTGACTTAGGAACGATCAGAGCCACTCGAAGAACCCTCCAACTCGCTCAGGTGGATGAAGAATGGAATACAACGGAGATTCGATCAGGCGAATGGCAGAGCTGGTGAAACCCCCACTTAGCTCTGTTTAGTGACAAATTTAAGCTGAAAACCTCACAGAGAAGTAGTCCCGACGATCTAGAACTCAAACCAAGTTCGGAATCAACGTGGTCGCGCGATCAGATGAGGAAAAATGAAGAAGAAAATGAAGAACTCAAAGAACTCTACTTGCGGCGAAGACGCGACAATTTGATCGGGGAGAAGAGCTAAGTTTAAATACTTAGCAACGGACGACCCAGATTGTCTAGGACTCATCCAATGGTTGAATCTCATCCGATCTGAATCAAACCCTCCAGATCTCAATCAAGGGTAAGGATCTGCCTCTCAGTAAGTCAGATCTTCCAGATTTGCAACGGATGGCTCAGATCTATCTGATCTTTGAATGGACGGTCTAGATCCTCTTGAGCTTGATCCAACGGCTGAATGATCTCTGATTTGGATGAAACCTTCAGATCTTGATCTGAGTTCATGATTAGCCTTATCCTTAGTTCGGATTGATCAACAGTTCACAGATGGCTCAGATCTAGCCGTTCTTGAATCGGACGACTCATATTAATTCGATGCTTAATCACTCGATCCGGATCCAATTCTGACTCAAGTTTTGATCCATTATGGTCTAGGCCCACGATCCTTCAAAGCCTACAAAAAATAGATTCACAATTTAGTGCCAAAATATTTCAAATATATAAGATTTGCAATAAAGCCCAAAATGGAATTAATTCATGGAGCCTAGGGTAAATTCAAAATTAAACATGTAAAATATGGATCAAACATGGATTTTAAAGCCTAAAATAATCAACAAAATAGTAGTTATCACGCACCCGAGCGGTCAATACTTGCAACTGATTCCTACAGCCGATTTTGAGCCAGCGACCCACCTGGCCCTTCATTGAGCGTCTTTTTGCCTTCCCATCATAGAATCATCGCGTATCCTCTTCTTAACTGAGGTCTTAATGGCCGGGGCCACGTGTGCCCTAGCCATTTGCCTCCCGGACCACGAGGAGTATGCCTCCCCTCTTCACGAATGTTCGACTCACACATGTTGTCTGTCATTTCGAGAACCATCCGAGCTCGATCAAACGGTTTCGGCACGGTCTCGCTCTTTTCCCCAGCCCGCCATTGGACGACTGGTATTCTTCGTCGGACCTTATAAATAGGCTTCTTACATCACAGCGTCATCATCGCGTTTTACCCTCGACATCGTCTCCCTGTCGCTTTGAGCTCTGCTAGGGTTTCAGCGAGTCTTTCCCTTTCGCCTTTCTTCTCCGGCGATTCTTCCCTCCGGCTAGATTCTTCACTCTTTCTTATCTCATGGACTCCCCTTCTTCATCTTCCTCGTGCCCTGCCTTGGTACTCAGTCATGGTAACTGACCTTATCGCCCATGACCTGGAGCAACACCGGCCAGACTTCTTAATCCCCTCTGACCACCGAACGAGTCTGCCCAAATCCACCGACCGGCCTGACTCGGCCCCTACAGGCTAGTTTACCTTGTCTCGGGACCACTTACATGTCGGTCTTCGCTTCCCCATCCATCCTTTCATTTCCTCTATCTGCGCATACTTCCGTATCCCTCTACACCAACTAGCCCCAAATGTCATACGTCTGATATGTGGCTCGGCCATTATCTTTTCTTTGTACAAAATTCCCCTGCACCCTGAGTCCTTCCATTACTTTTTTTATCCGAAACAACAAGAGCTGGGCGACTTCTTCTTTCAAGCCCGAGCCAAAACCTCTTTCCTCCTGAAACTTCCATCCTCCAATAAAGGCTAAAAAGAGCGCTACTTTTTCGTTAAGCCCCCCCCCCTCGACTCCGAGTTGGCCCACAGCCTGGGTCGAGGAACTTCCTTCCTCCCCTCCCCTTGACAAGCGCTACCGCACATCTGCAGCCTACCAATCGGCAACATCCGAGCTGGACAATAGGCACTTCCACGGGGTACACCTGCTGAGGGAAGAGATTCTTTCCGCCTTCGGTCTCAGCCCATGCCGACCCCACTATTGCCTTTAGTCGGTAAGGTTTACAATGTCTCCTTTGATCACTCTCTAACTCTGACTGAGCCCCTGCTACACTTGCAGTTTCCGCGATGCTGGCTGCATCCCTGAAAGCAGGCTTTAAATTGGATAATGTCGAGCTACAAGCTCGGATCACTGCCGAGCTGAGTGCAAGGGGGGCGCCCCGCCCGAGAATACCCCAGCAGCCTCGACTCCGACTATTCCCGAGCAAACGCTCAACGCCCCCGAGGCGACGCTTCCAACAGCACCTGAACAACCCACCCCCTCAAAGCGTCGACGAGTTTCTTCCCCCTCAGGGAGCTTGGCCCATCCTTCCTCCAGCAAACGCTTGGAGAAGAAAAAGAAGAAAAAGAGAGCGGCTCCTGACTCAAGAGCTCCTCGTACCTCCACCGCCATCATATCCGTTGCCGATCCTGTTGCCGACCTTTCTGCCATCATACCTGCTGTCGACCCCTCCATACCTGCTGCCGACCCCTCCATCTCCTCTGATGCTCCTGACATGCCACTGCCCGAGGGGTCCAAAACTCCGCCTACTGAGGAGCAAGTCGACCATCCCCTGATGCACCTTCTGGTGCCCACTCGATCAGATTGTCGTCTGAGGATGTCGTAGGGCGTCCTACCCGACCGGCATCAAGATCTCCGTCTGTATGGGTCGGTAGCCGACCGTTATGAGCAAGGACTCGAGGAGTCCTACTTTCAGGGGCCTCGCAGCAAGGCTGACGCCTTTTTCCTCAAGGCCACTCAGGTATGCCTAGGATCAACCTCTTCCCTCCTCCAGTATTCCGTTTCCCACCTTAAGGTTTGTGTCTGTTTTGCAGTTCTGGGGGTCATGCCATAGCCTGTCTATGGCACTCCTAACCCATGTCTTGGCTCAGGAAGAAGCCGAGAGGAAGGTAGAACGTCTGGAGACTCGGCTGAAGCATACTCAGCTCGTCTCTGACGAACCCACTTTGATCGACTTGCGAGCCGAGGTCCAGGCCCTCCGGGACTGCCTAGCTCGTTCTGAAGAGCAGCTAGAGGCCGCTCATAGCCAAGTCGAGACGGTGAACCTGGTTGTATCCCAAATGAACATCAGGATCTCTGCCCTGAAGCATAACAAGCGGAAGGCCTGGGCTCTTCAGGCGAAGACCCAGGATAAACTGACCCAAGCAGAGGCTCAGTTGCGGGAGGCGTCCACAACCACAGATTCCCTCAAGGCCCAACTGGATGCCAAGGACACAGAGGCCTCGGCTCAGGCAGAGAGGGCAGCCGGACTGTCTGCCGAGCTCTCCTCTAAAGACCAGTCATTGCAAGACCAAAAGAGCTCGAACGGCTGATGAAGGAGAAGGTTGAGTGGGAGGCAGCTCGGGCAGAGCTAGTGGAGCTGCGCTCTTATAAGGAGGCGGAGGCTGATCGGTTGGAAGCCCATAGGCTCAAGTGTATCAACTCCAAGTACCATTCCGATCATATCTCTGAGCGAGTTCGAGCCATGTTGATGCATCAAGCGATCAGTATTCTCCGGCAACTTAAACAAGGTGGGTACATATCCCCCCGACATGCCCTCCATAGCTGTCCAGCTGCAAGATATGTCTAAGGACCTGCCCGACATAACCAGCCAGCCTTTTAAGTGAGGGTCAGGCCTCTTGTTTTCTTCTTTCTTTTCATGCAGAGGTGACTGGCCTCTAATTTTGTAATGTTCCTACCCTTTGAATGCAACCTTCCCTCTTGGCTCAAGCTTTTTTGAACACAATTGCCTTTACTTTCAAATGTTAATGATCCGAGCGCTAGCGGGAGCCGCTCGGGTGAGAGGCCGAACGATTGACTCAGTTTATGTGAGCCACTAAACCACAGGATGGAGCGTCCGAAAAAACTCTAAGTGTCTACCACTGGGGGAGAATATATTCGAGCTACTGGACCTTGCGGGTGTCCACGTGAAATACTCGGGTGTTACAACTTCAGACTGTAAGTTCCTCGGGCCAGCTGACTGAGAGCAGGGCAACCAGTTAAGAAAATCCCGAGGCTCATCCAGCCGATAGATCACACGGAGATGACATGGAGCTCATCCAGTTAAGAAAATCCAGAAGGCTCATCCAGCCGATAGATCACACGGAGCTCTTCAACCAACTAACACTCAGGGAGCATGGGCTGCCCTGCGTCTACCTGAGGGTCGGGATCCGAGCCAAGGGATTTGTGGGAGCTTGCATGTCTGTGAGGATTTGGCCACTCGGTCGAGTTAGGCCCGGGGAGCGTGGGCCGCCACGCGTCCGACCGGGATCCGAACCAAGGGATTTACGGGAACTTGCCCGTCTGTGAGGATTTGGCCACTCGGTCGAGTCAGGCCCGGGGAGCATGGGCCGCCACGCATCCGACCGAGATCCGAACCAAGGGATTTGAGGGAGCTTGCCCATCTGTGAGGATTTGGCCACTCGGTCGAGTCAGGCCCGGGGAGCGTGGACCGCCACGCGTCCGACCGGGATCTGAACCAAGGGATTTGGGGGAGCTTGCTCGTCTGTGAGGATTTGGCCACTCGGCTGAGTCAGGCCCGGGGAGCGTGGGCCGCCACGCGTCCGATTGGGATCCGAACCAATGGATTTGCGGGAGCTTGCCCGTCTGTGAGAATTTGGTCACTCAGTTGAGTCGGGCCTGGGGAGCGTGGACCGCCATGCGTCCGATCGGGATTCGAACCAAGGGATTTGCGGGAGCTTGCCCGTCTGTGAGGATTTGGCCGCTTGGTCGAGTCAGGCCCGGGGAGCGTGGGCCGCCATGCATCCGTTCGAGATCCGAACCAAGGGATTTGTGGTTTACCCCGGGTCTGGACCAGGTCAACCCTTTCTGTCTCTGTCATCCGACTTACCAGCCTATGTCCTTTCGATCGTCACATCGGGCCGATTCGTATCCCACTTTCTGACGACTGCATTAATTGGCGTGTGGACGTGTCATTGGGTGAATGACGTATCGATCAGCAAAACGTTAATCACCGGTCATTGGTGCCCTCGGGCGGCGAACCATTTGCCATCGACAGCATGCTTGTGTCCCGTCGAGCCTGGGGATTCCCCCAGGATTCAATCAGAGGGCTACAGCTCGATCTCACCCCTTATCAAGACTATCCTTGAACGACTGGGATTAGCCTCTTCTCCCAATATATAGGGGCGAGTCACAGTTCTCGCCATCATCGATCTAAACTCCAGTAGTCCGATGCTTCTCGCCACTTCTATCATTATTACGGTCATCTTCCCCAGCAATCCTTCATCACCAGATGTCGACTATGGATTCGAAGGAAGGACTCTCCTTGAATGACATCGAAATTACCCTTCCTTCCGACGAGGATTATATCATGCCGATAACAGTTGGCACTGCAGCGATCTCTCCGGGCAATGGGAAGATGTCCAAGGGGAAACAATCGGCTATCGATTTCGAAATCCAGGATACGGACGACCAACCACTGGAGATCAAGTGTCAGATGCTCCGGTCAGCTAATTTCTTACCGTTACTCGAGACTGCCACAATTACCCGTTCGGTGAAGAGGGTCCAGGTTATTTCTCCTGCAGAGCACTCTGCCGCGCCCGCAACTTCCATTCCTGCGACCTTAGTTCAGGAGGCAATTCCTTCTTTGCCACCTCGGGGGGCCTCCTTTGCTGCACCCTCACCAGCAGTTCCCACTCCAGGGATCTCTGATGAGGGTGTCGTTGCTGTTTGCTCTCCTTTGACACAGGCAGCCTCTCCGAGTATGTCGGCACACAGGGCTTCCTCTTCTTCTACCTCGACGTTCTCTATCCACTAGCCTCTGCACCTGGTCATGCCATCCCGTGCCGACCCCACCACAGGTTACCGAGTTGTGTCTGCCACTGGACCCGAGTTCAAGAAGTCGACTCGGGAGGTTCATCTGTACGGCTCGCTCAGTGAGCGCTTTAATGACGGCCTCAACGAAGCCAGCTACTGGAGTCCCATCCAGCGAGCTGACGCCTTCATCTCGACAGCCAGCCAGGTTTGATTCTCTCTTTGCCCGTGCTTCATTCTTTAATTTTTAACGCTTGTTATCTTTCTTGCAGTTCTACAGTTCAGCCTATGATATAGGCATCTGCCTGATGAGCTACGCTCGGGCTCTGCATCGAACAGAGGCCCGGGTGGAGAGACTGGAGCGCAACTCCGCCATGCGAAGATGCAGTCTAACGAGGAGTCTCTAAGCCGGTTGTGCGTCGAGAACTTGAACCTTCTTGACCACGCCCTGGGCTCGGCAGCCTATGTGGATGAGCTAATGTCCGCGCTAAACCTTGTTGACGCCTCGGCCGCTCAGTTGCAACAACGAATTGCTTGCTTGGAGCAGACAGAGCGCGTGGCTCAGGACCTTGAGAAACAGGCCAACGCGGAGCTGGCCAAGGTCAAGGCGCAGCTCCTGGAGGCGTGCCATGCTATCTCGGTGTTGCATGCCGATCTGCGGGCCAAGGAGGAGGAGCGGAGCGCTTGTTCGGAAGCGCTTCAGAAGCTCCGGAAGGAGCACGACATCTAGGCGTCGGAGCTGAAGGCTGCCCAGCGGGATCTGAAGCACGCCAAGGCCTACGCCGAGGCTCTGCGCCATGCCAAGTTCCAACGTGAAGCCCGTAGGTCCGCCCGTGAGCCATGAGCAACGGTTGTAGGATGGGCCCTGCTTTTTATTTCTTTTCTTTCTATTAGAGGCCGAGCCTCGTTTTTGTACCAGCACTACTTTTAAATGCCAGTATTTCCCTTTGCATTTCTGTACGTGTATGCTTGATGTTTATTGTAAGCAACCCGAGCGAGGAGATGTTTTCCTAAGCCTTTTTGGCTAACGAACACTCGATGTACCCGTACGCCGGGGTTTCAGTCAACCACTCAGGAAGGAGCACGATTGAAGTGATTCGGCACTTATGAGCGGCAGAGTTGAACACTTGAGCGTCATAGCTTCCAAGTGTTGGCCACTCAAGCAAGTGTGGTGGAGCAGATGAAGACTAGGTCTGAGCTAACTGAATGAAGCCGTCAACTTGACTAGTTTGGAACCTCATCGCTGAGTGAATTTGATTTGGGGATGCGTAGGTAGCTAACGTACCCGACCTAGGAATCACGGTAAGGAAGTTCTTAAGACTTACCCACCCATAGGACTTTTCAAAACAAGAAATAGTGCACTCAGTCGGGTCTCATTCAGGGATCGTGGGGCATCAGACGTCCGACTGAGAGCCGATCCGAGGAGATGGATGGGAGCGGATCTCGATGGATAGCTCGTGCAGAGACGAGAGTCTGGACACTGGTTCAGGCCGATTCTCAAGAGCGTAGGTCGCCACGTGTCCAATCGGAGACACTAAACCGAGTGGGGCACGGGAGCTGAGCCAGCTTATAACTTGTTGGCAAGGCAAGAGTCTGGACACTTGGTCGGGCAGGACTCAGGGAGTGTGGGTCGCCACGCGTTCGACTGAGAGCCGATCCGAGGGGTGGTTGGGAGCGGATCTCGATTTTAACTCGTGCGGAGACGAGAGTCTGGACACTAGTTTAGGCCGATTCTCAGGAGCGTGAGCCGCCACACGTCCGATTGGAGACACTGAAACGAGTGGGGCACGGAAGCTGGTCCGCTTATAACTTGCTAGCAAGGCAAGAGTCTGGACACTCGGTCGGGCAGGACTCAGGGAGCGTGGGTCGCCACGCGTTCGACTGAGAGCCGATCCGAGGGGTGGTTGGGAGCAGGTCCCGATTTTAACTCGTGCGGAGACGAGAGTCTGGACATTGGTTCAGGACGATTCTCAAGAGTGTGGGCCGTCACGCGTCCAAACGGAGACACTGAATTGAGTGGGGCACAGAAGCTGGTCCGCTTATAACTTGCTGGCAAGGCAAGAGTCTGGACACTCGGTCGGGCAGGACTTAGGGAGCTTGGGTCGCCACGCGTCCGACTGAGGGCCGATCCGAGGGGGTGGTTGGGAGCGGATCCCGATTTTAACTCGTGTGGATACGAGAGCCTGGACACTGGTTCAGGCCAATTCTCAGGAGTGTGGGTCGCCATGCGTCCGATCAGAGACACTTAACCGAGTGGGGCACGGAAGCTGGTCCACTTATAACTTGCTGGCAAGGCAAGAGTCTGGACACTCGGTCGGGTAGGACTCAGGGAGCGTGGGTCGCCTCGCGTCCGACTGAGAGCCAATCCGAGGGGTGGTTGGGAGCGGATCCCGATTTTAGCTCGTGTGGAGACGAGAGTCTGGACACTGGTTCAGGCCGATTCTCAAGAGCATGGGCCGCCACGCGTCCGATCGGAGACACTGAACCGAGTGGGGCATGGAAGCTGGTCCGCTTATAACTTGCTGGCAAGGCAAGAGTCTGGACACTCGGTCGGGCAGGACTCAGGGAGTGTGGGTCGCCACGCGTCCGACTGAGAACCGATCCGAGGGGTGGTTGGGAGCGGGTCCCGATTTTAACTCGTGCGGAGACGAGAGTCTAGACACTGGTTCAGGCCGATTCTCAGGAGAGTGGGTCGTCACGCCTCCGATCGGAGACACCGAACCGAGTGGGGCACGGAAGCTGGTCCGCTTATAACTTGCTGGCAAGGCAAGAGTCTGGACACTCGGTCGGGCAGGACTCAGGGAGCGTGGGTCGCCACGCGTCTGACTGAGAGCTGATCCGAGGGGTGGTTGGGAGCGGATCCCGCTATGGAATACCTGCAAGCTGAGTGAGGACTGAGCCTTTCCACTATAATTGCTGTCGGGCGGTACATTCGTGTTACAAAGTATCACTCAGCCTCTCGATAGGGCTGGAGGTGGATCGCGCTCCATGGCCGGTCCAACCTCTTCCCTTGCTCATTCTCTAAGTAATAGGCTCATGAGGCGAGCTTCTGAGTGATTTTGAAGGGTCCTCCTCACTGTGGTTCCAGCTTGCTGACATCCCCGACTGGTTTGATTCTTTTCCAGACAAGGTCTCCGACCCAGAATGCTCTCGGCAACACCTTCTGATCATATTTTTGCTTCATTTTCTGCCGGTATACAAACATCAAAGCAACTGCCTTATCCCTGATCTCGCTAACCAAGTCCAGCTCCAGGCGTCTCCTTTCGACATTATCTTCATCGTAGGCCGCTCGTCGATCCAACTCGCAGTCGACCTCGACGGGCACTACGGCCTCGCTTCCATAAACCAGTTGGAAGGGTGTGCTTCTCATGGTTTCCTTAGGCGTGGTGCGTAGGGCCCATAAGATGCTTGGGAGCTCATCCACCTAGGTTCCTCCTGCGTGGTCCAGCTTGGTTTTTAATCCTTTAAGGATTTCTCGATTGGCTACTTCTGCCTGGCCGTTACTCTGTGGATATGCCACAGAAGTGAATGCTTGCTTGATGTCATATTTCGAGCATCATTCTTGTATTTTCCTACCCTGGAACTGCCTCCCATTATCTGATACGATTTTATGAGGAATTCCATACCGTCATAAGATGTTCAACCACAGGAATTTGATTACGGCCTGCTCGGTGATTCGTGCTAAGGCCTCGGCTTCTATCCATTTAGAAAAGTAGTCCACGGCCACGAGCAGGAACTTCTTTTGAGCTGCGGTGATCGGGAATGGTCTCACAATATCCATGCCCCACTGATCAAAGGAGCAGGAGACCGTCGACACCTTCATCATCTCCACGGGTCGGTGCCGGAGGAAATGATGCTTCTGACAGGACAGGCAGGTGGAGACCAACTTGTCTGTGTCCTTCTGCAGGGTCGGCCAGTAATAACCGACCAACAAAGCTTTCCGAGCCACCGCTCGAGCTCCAGCGTGGCTTCCGCAAACGCCCATGTGGATTTCTCATAAAACATAGTCTACATCTTCTTCACCCAGGCACTTGAGTAAAGGTCGGGCAATGGACCTCTTATAGAGCATGTCGCCGACCATGGTATATTGGGCTGCCCGTTTTTTGAGCAGTCGAGTTTCCTCTCGATCGATTGGCACAACTCCTTCCGCGAGGTATGCGATGAGTGGGGTTCTCCAGTCGGATTCCAGCTCCATCTCGGCTTGCCTTTCTATTTGCATGATCATTAATGCCGGACCACCTGGCTGGGGAAGTACTCAGGAGCCGACAGAGCTGGCCAACTTAGGCAACTCATCCGCCTTGAAGTTGTTTTCCCTGGGAATCTTTTGAACTTGTACCTCCTGAAACTCGACCTTCAATTTCTCATAGGCTTCTATGAAGGCTTGCAACCGATCACTATTAACTTTGAATCGACCGACCACTTGCTGTGTGACTAGTTGGGAGTCAGAGTAAAGTATTACTCGGGTTACCCCCACGTTCTTGGCGGCTTGCAGCCTGAATATGAGGGCCTCATACTCAGCCTCGTTGTTAGTAGCCCTATATTCTAGTCGGACAGATAAGTGCATCTACTCCCCTTTCGGGGAAACCATCAGGATACCGATCCCGCTTCCTGATCGAGCTAACGAGTCATCCACATATATCTGTCATGCCTCTTCAACTTCGTCAGAATGCAGTTCACTCAGAAAATCTACTAAGGCCTGTGCCTTGATGGCCGGCCACATCTGGTACTGTATATCATATTCGCTCAGCTCAGTTGTCCACTTGATCAACCGGCCGGATGCTTCGGGATTAGAGGCCACTCGGCCCAAATTTCTGTTCGTCGGTACCACAATGGGATGCGCCAACAAATAAGACCGAAGCCTTCAAGCACCCAACAACAACACGTACGCCAACTTCTCGAGTGTCGTATAATGACACTCGACTCCTTTTAATAGGTGGGCAAAGAAATACACGAGGTGTTGCTCGGCTATTTCTTGTTTGACTAGCACCATACTGACCGAGTCAGTCGAGGCGGCAAGGTATACGTACAGGATTTACCCCACCTCCGGCTTGGCTAGTACGGGTAGCTCGGCGAGATAAGCCTTCAACTCCCCAAATGCCTTATCACAGTCGACATCCCACTGAAACATGGTGGCTTTGCGGAGGGTTTTGAAGAACGGCAACCCTCGTTCGGTTGATTGGGAGATGAACCGGGACAGGGCTGTGATCCGCTCGGTGAGTGAGTTGTTGTGCCTCTCGGAGATTTCTTGGAGGGGGCATGTCCAGTAAGGCCCTGACCTTGCTAGGATTAGCTTTGATGCCCCGCTCAGTCACAATGTATCCGAGAAATTTCCCGTTTCGGGCGCCAAAGAGACACTTAGCAAGGTTCAATTTGAGCCCTTACCTGCGCAGTGTCTGGCACGTCTCCTCAACATCAGCTATCAGGTCTCCTGCTCGGGTGGACTTGATGAGGATGTCGTCCACATATACTTCAATATTTCTCCCGATCTGAGACCGGAAGACCTTGTTCATCATTCGCTGGTAGGTGGCTCCAGCGTTCTTCAATCCGAACGACATGACAGTGTAACAGTAAGTACCGTCCGCCATGATGAAGCTGACCTTCTCCTGGTCCTTGGTAGCCGGGGGTACTTGATGATATCCCTAGTAGGCGTTCAGCATGGATATGAACTCACTGCCAGCCGTTGAGTCCACCATCTGGTTGATCCAAGACAGGGGATAGCAATCCTTCGGGCAGGCCTTATTGAGATCCCGGAAGTCGATGCAGACTCGCCACTTATGTCCGGCTTGGGTACCAACACAACGTTGGCTAACCAGGTTGGGAACTGCACTTTCCTGATGTGGCCAGCCTCCAGCAGCTTCTCTATCTCGGCCCGGATCACTTTATTTTACTCGGTGCTGAAGTCCCGTTTCCTTTGCATGACGGGCCGAGCGTGGGGATAAACATGGAGGTGGTGCTCCGCCACCTCTGGTTGGACGCCTTTCAGCTCTTTGACCGACCAGGCGAAAACATCTTGGTTCTAAGCCAAGCATTCCAGCAAGGGCTTCTTTAACTCCTCAAGCAGCCCTGCTGCAATCTTGACTCGGGCTTCTTCCCGATCCGGAAGGAGTTGTACCTCGTCCTTATCTTCGTGCAAATCGGCCCCACGGGGAGGCTTGGACCATGTTGCAATCTGAGAAGGGGCGAGGGGCCTTTTGGCTCTCCACCCGGACATCGTCGACGTAGCACCTCTGGGCCACTCTCTGGTCGCCTCTGACCTCTCCTACCTTGTCCCCGACCAGGAACTTAACCTTCAGGTAGAAGGTGGAGGCGACGGCTCAGAATTCGTTGAGGGCCGGTTGGCCCAGGATGGTGTTGTAGGCGGAGGGAGCATCAACCACCAAGAAAGTGGACCATCTGGTCCTCTTCAGCAGTTCCTCGCCTAAGGAAATGGCCAGCCGGATCTGGCCGATCGGCTGTACCTGGTTCCCCGTGAAACCGAACAACGGGGTCGCCACCAAGTCCAACTGGGACATCTCTATCTGAAGCTGGTCGAATGCCTTCTTGTATAAGATATTGACCGAGCTTCCGGTGATGGTGCGGTGGACTTGGTAGTTGGCGATGACGGCCATAATGACCAGCGCGTCATCGTGTGGGACCTAGTCCCTGTAGATCTTGGTGCCAGAAACTGATCTGGGGCCCTGCTGATTGCGCCAAGCTAGTGCCGACTTGATGAATTTCCAACCGGCGCACCTATGCCTTTCGGGCTCGGTTGGAATCTCCTCCAGTGGGTCCGCCCGAGATGACATTTACGCCCCCTCGGACGGCATTCTGCTGGTTGGCATGCTCCTCCTCCATTTCTTCGGCCTCAGCTCGGTTCCCCTGAGGGAATAGATTACGGGCGACTGGGGGATTTCCTTGGAGTTCTTCGGCGACGGGGTCGATGGCCCTACCTCCTCGGCCTAAGTCGCGCCCTGGGGATGCTTGTCGCCCTCGTCCCCGGGGAGTCAGAGCCCGACCTCGTCCAGCCTACCGGCATTCCTCAGTGGTGTGGTCGTGGCTCTAGTGGAACGTGCAGTACGGCCTCCATCGGATCGGGAGGCACCCTTGGTCCACCTGCTGCACATGTCGTCTTTCTACCCCCGCTCGGTCGATGAGCCCTCGGGGGCTGCAAATAGGTCCGCCTGGAGACCTGGTGTTCTAGGCGGGACTGGGAGGCGTCGGGTTACCCGACTCTTTTTTCCTAGCAGCCTGGGCCTCTTCCACGTTAATATACTTGACAGTCTTGCCCAACAGGCTGTCGAAGTCCTTCGGGGGCTTCCTGATCAGCGAGCGAAAAAAATCCCCTTCCTGCATCCCTTGGTAAAATGCGTTGTCCAGGACCTCAGGGCGTGGCTGTGGGCACGTCTAGGGCCACGCTGTTGAATCTCTTAATGTAGGCCCGGAGAGTTTCCTTCGGGCCTTGCTTCAAAGCAAACAGGTTGAGACTCGTCCTGTGGTGCCTCCTACTGCTGGCGAAGTGTTGGAGGAAAACCCTCCTGAGCTCCTCAAAGCCCGTGACCGACCCATCGGGGAATCGGTCGAACCATCTTTAGGCTGGGCCAGAGAGAGTGGTTAGGAAGGCTCGACATTTGACACCTTCCGGATACTGATGAAGCAGAGTCGTGCTCTCGAACTTCATCAGGTGCTCCTCTGGGTCGGTGGCCCCCGCGTACTCGGGGATCGTGAAGAAACGGAGATAGCGGGGAACAGGATCTTCCAGGATCCAAGAGGATAAAGGGCTGCGTACCAAGATGGAAGGAGAAGGGTCGACCGGGGCCTTTCCCTTGTCTGGCTGAGGTGCGTGCACCTAGTTGGATGCGGAAGCCTCTGCTGAGTCAGCTTCTTCACCTTGATCCCGATAGAAGGCTGCAGGAAAAGGGGCAGCACCACCTTCAGGTCGAGCGTGCCTTCCTTGACCTCCTGAAGGCTGGCACGCCACCGGCTCTGGTACGTGGGGCATCTGGCTTTCGGCTTGCGAAGGCCTCTGAGGAGTCCTTCGAGCTCTAGTAGCCATCAGGGTTTTGTATTCCTTGCGGGTGACGGTCATCAAGACTTGGTTGGGATCTTCCATCTCCACATCCGATCAGGCTGCTGGGACCCTCATTCTAGCGCCAAATTTGATCCTGTCGCAAGGTGAGGTGGGCTTCCCAAAAGCGAGATGGTCCTTCGGGGAGCACGAACCGCTGAGGCTGGCCACGAAACTTGATGCCGACCTGCAAGATAGGGACCGTTAGAACTCGCCGGGAGAAATCCCCGGCAAGGCACTCCGACGGGCAAGTCAGTCCTCGAGAGTGGCAAGCAGAAGGAATGCAATAGAACAGTAAGAATGCACTATTGCGCGTACCTGCGAGATGCGGAGTAAAGAGGCTTATATGATCGGGGAAGTTGACAGCTCCTGCCCGCCTGCCACCTTTTGTCCTATAGCGAGGACAAGGTGATGCATGCCCAGAGGTGGCAGAATATAGTAGTGTATACTAGAATAAGGAAAGGGGCACTGTCAACTTCATGGTAGCCCCACTTGGCGTCCCTCGGCCTGACACCAGTGTATGTGGTCATGGTACGGGGGGACAGGGTATGGCAGGAAGATCAAGCCATCAGCGGGATACCCGTCGTTTGGGGCCAAGGTGGCACCAGTCCTGCGCCGACCCCGTACTACTTCTGGAAGTCTGGTGTCAGGGGGTGGTTGTTCTGCATGCTGGGGCCGACTAAGGGTCTAGAAGGGAGGTGTCGCCCGAGGGCACTGACTGATGAGGCCGACTAAGGGCCTAGAAGGAAGGTGTCAACTGAGGGCACTGACTGATGAGGCCGATTGAGGGCCAAGAAGGAAGGCGCCGACTGAGGGGCACTGACTGATGAGGCCGCCTGAGGGCCTAGAAGGAAGGTGTCGACTGAAGGCCTTTGATAGTATACCGGGTAAAAGCCTCCTCTGGTTCGGGCTTACCCCTGGAGCGTGGGTCGCCATGCGTCAGCTAGGAGCCAAACCGAGAGGGGTAATAGATTGAGTTAGGCATCATCTGAATGTAGAGGATCCCCGGGAGCGTGGGACGCCACACGTTCGACTGAGAACCCCCCAAGAGAAGCGCAGGGGCATGCCCCGCGAAAGAGTATAGACTATGACCTGAGTCTATCCTTTCGCGTTCCCAAGGGAGCCAAGTTGCCCGTAAGAGTCTTACATCCCATGGGCTCTTGAAGCCCACCAATCTATCTTCTACTGACAATGCGCCAGGCTGCCAGGCCAGGCTATATGCAAGCTGGCCCGGGATCAGTCAGATTTTGTTCTCCAGACTTTAAAGTGATAATAATTATGTATTAATTATTAGTCTATCTGGAGAATTAAAATGGGGAAGAGGAAGAGAAAGGGAGAAAGAGAAAGAAGAACGGAAATATGAAAGAAATTTAGAGTAAAATAAGGTGAAGGCTCATGCTTAAGTAGGATAAAAAGATTATTTTTTTTACACTTTGAACGACAAGAATGAAAAATGGAAGAACTTGAGAGTAAAATAACGTGAAAGCTCATCCTTCAATCGGGTAAAAAGACCATCGTTCGACTAAAGGATATTAAAAAAATAAAAGGCATAAATCTTTGATGGCTTTAAAAAAAATTGCTTCTCCGACAACTAGGCTATTGGAGAAGAAGACATGGTTGCAACAGCAACCCCACAGTCAAGAACCATCATAAATATTAGGTAATTCAGCGTCTTCCGACGAACCATGGGAGGCTAAAGCCCCTCTAATGCCGATGTAATTCCGACGCTAATTTAATATAATAATTCAATAGATAATAATCTCAATTATAGTACACTGTAAAAATTTTCTCTCCGTTAAAAAATGGATTTAAGAATGATGCTTATTTAATTCTCATGGGACTGATAATTAATACGTAAATATTATTATCATGGGATCTAGAAGTTAAAATTTAGCAAAGCTAATATGTCTGTCCTCTTCACGTACTAGTTACAACATCTGAATTAATAGTTCTTGTAATTTATCTTTTCCGTATTGGTCCTGGGATAGATTGACGGAGACGTTAGGATGAATAAATTACTTTTGCCATTAAGAATGATAGTTATTTAGATGGACTTTTAAGAATATTTTTTAATTTATTTTATTAGTTGGAAATTTTTCATGAGATTGGATAGATGATTAGAATTAATTGATTGGAATAGTTAAATATTTAGGATTAATTAAAATAATTATATTATAATATAAAAAATTTACATCAATGGATGACAGCTTTGGTACTATATTAGATTATAATATAAAATAATATCATTATACATTAAATAAAATTACATTCTAATATATCATTAACAATTAACCAAACAAATTTCCATTATTACATTTCTTATTTATTATATACAATAATATGGTATAATAATTTTATTTTAATTATTATATAATTACATACTATTAATAATCAACGAAATAAATTCTCATGCTTATCTTTTATGTTTTACTAATTAAATATTTTCATATTTTATTTTTCATAAAGTATTTTTATGGAAAGTGTTCTGTTGCTTACTACAATGACCTGAATATTATTTTATTTAAATATGTCAAATCATTTATTGATTGATTTTTTAAGCTCAATTATTGGCTTTTTTCCATTTTAGCAAATATTAACCGAGAGATATTTTTACGTGTATATATGGAGGAGACGCGGGTTGTACTTTCCACAACAACAAAGACAACAATGAAGATGAACACGTTGTTTTGTTTCACCCTCTTCGCAATTTTATTTTCTTGCATAGGTATGATCTGTGTATGGCGTATAGATTATTTCCTCTTTATTTTTTTTTTAAATTTCAATTTGTTGTATAATATCATTCTCTCTTCTTATGCCTTAATTTCTTTAATTAATCATTTAATTATCGTCATTTTTTTCTCTCTTGCAGATCCAAATGCCATTGGAGTGAATGCTGTAAGTTCTATAATATTTAAATAAATCGTGTTAATTTTATAAGACTAATATTTTAAATTTCTTTTAATAATTTTGATTTCACACAGGCAACATGGTGCGTGGCAAATCCCTCAGCGAGCGTCGACAGCCAACAGAAAGATATGGACGTACTATGCAACGTGGTAGATTGTAAACCTATTAAGAGCGGTGGAGCCTGTTTCCAGCCGGACACCGTACGACATCATGTATCGTATGTGTACAACCGTTACTACAAAGAGCGCGCCTCCAATCCAACGACATGTAATTTCGGCGGCGACGCGATGATCACCTCAACCGACCCTTGTAAGATAAATCGAGTCAAGTTTAAATTATCAATAATTAACTACGGAAGTAGTATTAGCATTCAATTATCGGAAAAGGTTTACTTAATTATAGTTTTATTTTCATGTTGCAGCCCAGGGGACATGCGTCTTTCAGTAGGGATGGCCAAGTCACGAGGATCGAACATGAACGATGTTAGAACTCGTATATTGTATTTGCATCAGTTCATTGATCAATAAAAATCATTGCTTCAAATGGTGAACTCCGTATGTTGAATTTGACTGGAATCTGGAAAGAAACGTGCATGCAAACATCGATGAATCAATTTTATTTTTAAGGGTTTTTTTTTTCGAATGATATGCATGAAAGGGCGTATTCTCAATTTTTCAAATAATTAAGAATCGAGTTTTAATTTTGATAAATTAATAGATAAATTTCTCTCAATCGAGAATTAATCTAACAATAATGAAACGCTTCCCGATTTACCCAGGGGCGGATCTAAAATCGTAGATTTAGAGGGCCGCATACTAAGTATCGTAAAAAATTATTATAATACTAATAATCAAAAAATAATTATTATAATAATGACCTCTCCAAGATTTCAAAATATATAATGAATATTTATATAAAATTTGAGAAATAGAGAGAAGAATTTTTTTAATTTTAAATTTAATCTTCCAAAAGATTTGAACAATAGATTTATGTTAAAATAAAAACTAAACTTACCATTAGATCAACTATAAATATTTATTTTTATAGGACTCGAATATTATATATATTAAGAAAATAAAAAATTTCTAAATTAAAAAATAAAAATTCTTATATAAAAATAATATTATTAAAACTTAGAGGGGACATGGCCCCCGGATCCCCATGTAAATCCACCCCTAGATTTATCACTACATGAATTGGGTAAAATAGCAAAATATCATTATTTGTGACGAAATATGAGATCGTCACAAATAATAATAGTTAAGTTTTTTTCGCCTAAAAAATTAATATATAATAGACAAATTTTACAATTTGCTGCTAATAATTCGTTCGCGGTTTTTTAATTGGGTTTAGCGACGAATTAGAAATAATTTCGTCACTAATACTTAAGTTAGCGACAAATTACATTGATTCGTCGCCAACTTACATAGATTACCCTAATTTTTGATGTTGCTGCACACATGTATACTTATGCTTCCTGTCGTAGCTTCTTCTTTCTTCTCCTATGCCGCTGCACACACGATTCATCAACTCTGGCGAATGTCTCCTGCTATCGACTCCGTTGCACTCTTCCTCCTTCTTCTGCTCTGGCTCGTTGTCACATGGTTTCTCTTGTGGTAGAAGTTTTCTATGAATTATTTCCAATATTTTTAATTAGTTATTTTTATAGTTAGGTGATCATTTTAGGTATATTTGATATTTAGATGATGATTTTACCATTATTGTGATGTTGTGATGATAATTTTAGGGATATTTTTATATTTAGATGATGATTTTAGGGTATTCTTCCTCTGACATTTTCAATATTTTTAATAATAATTTGAGGATTATTTTGATACTTAGATGTTAATTTTAAGGATATTTTGATATTTAGATGATGCCTTTGTTGGTGCAATTTGCACTCATAGTTAAACTTGGGTTTTGATGAATGACAAATAGGTTAAAGTTAGGCTTGCTTTTGGTTTTGATCTCTTTACTAAGTGTGCAGGGTTGAAAGACTTAGGACCTGACACCAGACTAAAGTCCAGGGTGGTTGAGCCCTGGCAGGAAGACCTGGTGGGTTATGAAGTTGAGTAGAGCTGCACGAGGTAAGTAAGGTAAGTCACTGGAGGAGCGAACCAGTGAGGACGGGTCCTATTTTAGGACTGTAGGCGCGATCCAACTTAGGCCCATTTTGGTGACCTCGGTTGAGTCCTGGTTAGATCCTTATCTAGGTTTGGACGGTGTCTAATTAACTCTAAATTCATTAACTCTATTTTACAGGATTTATTTGATATGTGAACTAATTAGATTTTGTAGGTTAATTTTATAAATTTATTCCTCATCTAAAGCCTCGGTGGAGGATAAATTTTCATTTAAATTATTCGTATTTCTTATTTTTTTGGAGAATAAAATTATTCCTACTAATGATAAAATCTTATTGTTATTTTCTAATTATTCCTATTAATGCTTAAAATTCTCACATGAAGCCTAGCTAGAAGAATAAAATCTCTTTTTAAATTATTAATAAAATTGTATTTTGAATTATTTTTTCAAAAAAAAAAGGCTTGGTGAGGTAAGAGGATAAAACCTCTTGGTTAACTTTTCAGATTAAATTTTATTTAAATTATTTAAGTGAAGCAAAGGATAGAAACGTTATCTTGTTTGAATTATTCCTTCTTGCTGATGGATAAAATTTGAGCTGAGAAGATCATGCATCGAGGCACTATAAAAGGAAGCAAGCAAGCCCTCTAAAATGTAGAAAAAAAATTTTCTGGTTCAAGCTTTGGCACTCTCTTGCTTCCATGCTCCTCTGCTGCGGTTTGTGCTTTGACTCGACGCTGTCCGACCGCTGCCGGAAGATCGCTCCCAACACCCAAGCTGCTTTAGATAAATCTAAGTGTTGGGTAACATAATTCTTGTTCTGTCTGCACTTAAATTATTAAAGGGGGAAGTGTAGGGTTGTTACACTTCCACCTAATCTTGTATTCGAATCACTCTACCGGGAGTTTGCCAGTAGAGGTTTTTAGTGGATTGCCCACAGGAAAGGCTCAAGGAGCCTGGGCCTTCGAGTAGGAGTCGCCGAAGGCTCCGAACGAAGTAAAACTCCTCGTGTAATTTTTTATTATTTTTCGCTTTCGCTTTTCGTTTTAATTTTTCCGCTGTGCACGTTTTTCAAAGGCTCGTACAATTTTCTATCGACTCTGATTCTATAACGAAGATTTTAAAAGTCACGTGATTCACCCCCCCCCCCCCCTCTCTCACGTGCATCGGTCCTACAGCCTTTAGATTTTTTTTTTTGATATTTAGATGTTAATTTTAGGATTATTTTGATACTTAGATGTTAATTTTAAGGATATTTTGATATGATGACTTTAGGGATTTTTTGATGTTTAGATGATAATTTTTGAGTTATTTTGATCTTTAGATGATCATTTTAGAATTATTCTTCTTCTAGAATTTTTAATATTTTTAATAATAATTTTAGAAAGATTTTGATACTTAAATGATAATTTTATATATTTTTTATGCTTAGATGATAACTTTAGGGTTATTTTGATTTATAAGACTTAGTTGTTAAATAATATGAATTTATTTATATATTTAACTAGGCTTTATAAATAAAGATAAAAGTTGGATAATGATTGAGAATCGGATTAGCCTTGAATATATAAATGAGTTAAATCAGGGTTTAAAGGTGATAGAGAATTAAATGATAAGTTTGAATTTATCCAAAATTCATTATCCATGTCGAAGATGAGATAATTTATTGAAATATGAATTGGATTATGTTCAAGGACATATTTATAGGTGAAGATTTGACAAATTATATAAAGTCTAGAACTTTCATGATGAAGCTGCTACATCATCTATTAATATAAATGATGGGGTTGAGTACCCAGTGGCTGACATGTGGGCCGAAGAAGCTATGTGGCAGGGTATAACGAGTCTGAATGACTTTCTCTTCAGAGCTCCCGAGACTCTCGGGAAGGGGATCCCCCGGGACCCCCCCACCTCGAAAAAGCGAAATGCCCGGGACCCCCTGGCCAGAAGACCCCAAGCTCACCTCGGGGAAGAGGAGCCTAAGAACACCCGGCCTCAAGTAATAGTCGCCCTTTCTTCGGATCTGCGGATAACCATCACTCCTTATCGCGGAGTCATCATGACCCATAATTGTCGCAACGGTCAGAACTTAATGACGGTGTGGACCTTGCAAAGGTTATCCTGTAACTGACAATCGGGGGGACGTGACAATGATCGTGGAGACTCATGAGACAGCCGCCGCAAGTATATAAGGTACACCTACCCCTCCAGTAAAGGGGTTACACACTCTTTATTATACACATACTGTCTTGCCTTCTCTCCATCTTCTCCATCAAGGCACTGACTTGAGCGTCGGAGTGAGCTCCGTCGGATAACCTCCGGCGTGTTCCCCTAACGCTCGTGTTATTCTCGCAGGGTGCGGAGTTCCTCCCCTAACGTCAGCATCTGCGTGGGCTAGGCTGAACCCTGGTGACTGGCCGTCAACGTCGATTCCTTTCGGAACACTAGTCATTCTAGATTAAGCAAGAAATAAACTAGCATGAATGACATGACATATATATGTGAAGAAACAAAAACAGATGTATGAGCATAATAGTTATGTATGTGTCAATCAAGTCATAGTATTTTAATTTAATTTCTAATAAAGTATCAAATTCTTGAATTGATACAGATCGTGTAAACCCGCGAACATGCCAACATACTTTGACATATTTATTATTTATTAAGTTGAAGATAATTAATTTAAATTGATTGTTCTAGTTGGGTAGAATTTTATTAGTTTCATAATTGAAGGTAATTAATTTGAATTTAGTTCGTGGATTTTATATTAGTAAATTTTAAATTTTCAATTAAAATTTAACATTGAGTTTCTAATTAAAGTTGAATTATTAATTAAAATTTAAGATTTACTCAATTAGCTTTAAATATTTTAAAAATTACTTATTATTAGAATTTTAGATTAATTAAGATTTAAATTTTAAAAAATTAATTTATAATTTGAATTTTAGATTTAGATTATTAATTAAGATTAAAAAAATTAGAATTTAAGATTTAGATTATCAATTAAGATTTAAGTTTTTTAAAAAATTAAATTAAAATTTAAGATTTGTGATTATTGTTGGTGCAATCGGCCCGAGTGTGATCGGGTAGATCATGAGTTTTGATGTGTATGTCAATATGATTAAGTTAGAGTTTCATGTTGATCTAATATGTGTATGTGAGTGTGCAGGTTTGTAGGATACACATATACTTAGTTGGACGTCTCCGGGTTTGGTGAAGGATGGTGTGTGGAGACAAGCCGTGGGCTTGTATGCATTTGAGGGACCGTGGACAAAGCAGGAACGATCAGCCGAGGGAGGCGGACTTCGAGGCATACGTGAAGGATGACATGGGAGACAAGCCGAGGGCTTGCATGCATCTGAGGGACGAGAGCCAAAGTCGAAGAGCGCTTGAAGGAAACAGGTCGAGGCTGCTGGAGCAGGGACGATGAGCCGAGGGAAGCGGACTTCGAGGCATACGTGAAGGATGGCATGGGGGGATGAGTCGCGGGCTTACATGCATTCGAGGGATGAGAGCCAAAGTCGAAGATGGCTTGAAGGCAACAGATCGAGGCTGCGGAATGAAGAGACAGCTAAGTCGTGAAAATTCGAGTGCTGAGAGAACTGTACTCGGGAAGGGAAATCCTAGGGTTCGAGTGCTGAGCGAATTGTACTCGGGAAGTAAAACCTAAGGTAGCAGTCGACTGGTGCTAGGACATCCGACTGATATAGATCACAGAAAGATCAGTCGACTGATGGGCAGTCGACTGGTGTCAACCAGAATGCGAATCGTCATGTTGTGACATTCGAATTCGCGAGGACCAGTCGACTGCCCCAGGGGCAGTCGACTGGTAACAATTAAAACAGTATCAAGCTCTATTTTAGAGGGCTCGTATTTGGCTGTTCTTCCTTGGCGAAACAAGCTTGGTTAAAGCCTATTAGTAGCATAAACGTGCTCAAACGTCAAGATGTTATGGCGAGGTTTCTCCACCCATAAGGAGCGACAAGAGCTAGCCGAAGGTGTTCTGGGGAGTCATCCACCGAAGGATCGGGATCGTCCACCTTACGGACAGCCGTGAAGTAGGAGTTTCATCTCCGAACCACATAAAGGTGATGTGTTAGCATTGTTTTAGTTTAGATTTGAGATTTTCGCTTGCGCTTGCTAACGTTGTAGGTAGACAAAATCGGGAAAGTAGCTATTCATCCCCCTCTAACTAGACGACAAGGTCCCAACAAGTGGTATCAAAGCAAGGTTCGCTCATCTACGGACTAACCACCGAGAGAGCAAAAAGCTAGAGGAAATGGCGATTGAAGAAAGATTAGGGGATGATATAAATATTCCACTGCCCTACGATCGTGAGAGTTTCGAGTATTGGATGATGCGGACAAAGATATGGTTCATTATAGATTGGAACTTCATGATCGCGCTAGAAGAGTCATTTGAAGTTCCAAAAGATAATCATGGGAAGAAGCTCCGACCAAGATATTGGACCAAGGAGCAACAAGCACAATCAAAGGCAAATGAGAAGGTTTCAATATTACTTAATATTTTGCCTAATGATGTTATGAGTGATGTAGGTGAATATAAAAGTGCCCATGAATTATGGAGCAAAGTAATTGCTTTACATGAAAACCCTATACAAGCTCAATTAGTAGAGGAGCCAAAAGAAAAGAGCTTAATGGTTCAAGAAGAGGAAAAGGACCAATCGGATGAGGAAAGAAGTTTAGCATCCGAAGAGGAGGAGAAAGAAGAAGAAGATTCATCCATCTCCTCAAGTGAAGTGGCACAAGAAATTGAAGAACCATCCACTTCATCAAAAAGGGAAGAGGAGGTCTCTACTTCAAGGATTGAGGGGGAGGAGAGACCATCCTCGATACCGGAGCAAGAAAAAGCATCCACCTCCACCAAAGCAAAGTCAAAAGATCACATCATTTGCTTTGAGTGCAACAAAAAGGGACACTACAAGGACAAGTGTCCATTAAGTAAAAAGGAGGTAAACCCTAAACCCAAGTCAATTCATTTAAAATCTAACATGGGTTGTAGGGAAAAGAAAGGGAAAAAACACATTAGGTGTTACACGTGTGGTGAGCTAGGACACTACCACACCAAATGTTCAAGGAAAAGAGAATTCAAGAAATTGGATCATTTGAGGAAGTGGGAAAAGAAGGAGAAGGAGAAAAGCTCATATAAAGGGGGAGCTACAAGGGTAAGGGAGGTAATCCCTAACTTTAAGTGTTTTTCAAATTCCTCTATGCATATTAGAAATAATGAGAATTATTTGCCCATGCATAATTTTGGTTTTAGGTATTGTAATAAAAATAGGGTTAATATTGCATATCAAAACCCTAAGGAATCTATGTATCATGATTAACCTAGGATGTTTAGACCTAAGGATCAAGGCATTAATCCAAAGAAAGGGAGACACATGCCTAGACAAAGGGGTAGATCTAGAAATGTCCAAGGTAGACATGGTGATACTAAGGATAAGAACCTAGAGAGGGAAAACCAAGTCTTGAGGGTAAGGCTTGATAAATTAGAAAAACCCTAGAAAGATTCACTAGTGGATCTAAGGGTTTAGGCATGGTGGCGAGTAGTCAAAACCCCGACAATGATAGACCGGGTCTAGGGTACCGACCTATTAGATTAAATACTATGGAAAAGTTACATGCAAGGATGCCATATGACTATAGCAAGGGGAAGGCCAAAAATGGCAAGGAAAAGTCATTTATAGCGAAGAAGAAGAACTTAACCAAGGACAAGGTGTACAAAGTCAAGAAGGTTAGGGTTGTAGGTCAAGAAGTACCAGAGGTACACACGTGTGACATTGCCATTATAGATAAGTCACCTAGGGAGGTGACTAAGGCTAAGAGCTCAAGGGGGAGCTCTAGGAGTCAAGTTGGGATCTATGGTCAATGGATCTCAAGAGGGTTTCTCCGGAAGGACTAGATAAAGTGTAGAATGTGCCAAAGGATTTGATAACAAGGTTGAATCTTAATCCTAGGGATTTGACACATCAAAAGTGAGTATCATGCAAAAATGTGACAATGGAGCTATTGTTGAGGCAATCTATGGTCCGGAGTGACTAAGTGTTTTGATGTTTGGGCAAAGGGTTTAAGTTAGGTTTACCCTTGTTATCTCATATGTGTATGTTGAGTGTGCAGGATGTACAGGTTACACATATGGACTTGACTGGACGGCCTCAGTACGGTGAAGGGTGGCATGAAGGCAAGTTGGAGGCTTGCGTGCGCATCCAAGGGACCTTGGAGAGCAGGGACGATGAGCTGATGGGCGCGGACTTCGAGGCATGCGTGAAGGATGGCATGGAGGCAAGCTGGAGGCTTGCGTGCATCCGAGGGACGAGAGCCGAAGATGAAGAGGGCGCGAACGCAACAGTCGAGGCTGCGGAGGAGGAGTCAGTCGAGTCGTGAGGGTATGAGTGCTGTGTGATTGTACTCGGGAAAATCCTAGGATCGAGTGCTGAGAGAAGTGTACCCGGGAAGGGAAACCCTAGGTGTGTGAGTAGGGCAGTCGACTGCCATTGGGGCAGTCGACTGGTAAAACTCACAGAAAGGGTCTGGCCACTGGACCAGTCGACTGCCCTGGGAGCAGTCGACTGGTAGCGGCTGGTGAGTTGGCTGAGAATTCGAACGTTAGGGTGCAACGGTCAAATTTCAGTGGCACCAGTCGACTGCCCTGGGGGCAGTCGACTGGTAGCGAGGGTTTCAGCTCGAGTCTTATTTAAAGAGGACTTTGTGGTGGCTGAGTTTCTTGACGAAACTCGCTTGGGTAAAGTGAGTTAGTAGTCTATTGTGATCAGAGAGCGTCCGAAGTGTTGTGGCGAGGTTTCTCCACCCACAAGGAGCGACAGATCTAGCCAGAGGTTATCCGGGGGTTGATCCACCGACGGATTCTTGGATTAGTCACCCGTCCGGGGTGGATACCAAGTAAATTTCTGTTGTTAGCATTGCTTATTGTCTTTTGCATATTATTGTTTCCGCTGCGCTAACGACTTTGTAGAGAAACGAACGACAAAGTGCTATTCACCCCCCCTCTAGCACGCCAAAGCGATCCATCAGTTGGTATCAAAGCAAGGACCGCTCTTGATCGGACTAACCGCCGAGAGAGCACACGCTAGAGGGAAAAGAAAATGGAAGATAAGTTGGGGGACGACATCTACACTCCGCCGGCCTATGACCATGAGAATTTCGGATATTGGAAAGCAAGGATAGAGACATGGTTCAGGATGGAGTGGGACCTTCGAATTGCGCTTGAAGAGTCCTTCAAAGTTCCAAAGGACAAGCACGGAAAGAGGCTTCGTCCTAGATATTGGGACAAAGATCAACAAGAACAATTTCGGGCCAATGAGAAGGTAATTAGTATTTTAAAAAATATTTTGCCTAATAAAATTTTGAGTGATGTAGGGGAATACCAAAACGCATGTGAATTATGGGATAAGTTGAAAAGATATCATGAGAACCCTACATCAATTCAAAGAGTTGAAGAGCCCGGAGAAGTACGGTCAATAGTCCAAGAAGACCAAGAGGAGGAAAAAGTGTCAACTTCATCAAGAAAAGAGGAGGAATTAAGCAAAAGATCATCAACCTCCTCAAGGGAAGAAGGGGAAGAGGTCACCACCTCAAGGATTAAGGGGGAGGAGAGACCCACTTCAATGCAGGATCAAGAGGAAGCATCTACTTCATCCAAGGTTGAAGAAGAAGCTTCCACCTCCACCAAAGCCAAATCAAAGGACCATATAACATGCTTTGGGTGCAACAAAAAGGGGCACTATAAGGACAAGTGCCCGAAAGGTAAAATGGAGGTAAAATCTAGACCCGTTTTAATTCATTTAAATTCTAACAAGGGTTGTAGGATTAGGGAAGCCCAAGAGAAGAAGAAAAGAATTAGATGCTTCACGTGTGGTGAGCTAGGGCACTACGACACCAAGTGTCCAAGGAAGAAGGAGCTCAAGAAAATGGGGCACTTGAGGAGATGAGAGTAAGAGCAAAGAAAGAAGAGGAGCTCACATCAAGGAGGAACTACAAGGGTAAGGGAGGTAATCCCTAACCGTAAATTAGAATGCAATTCAAATATTAGTTCCTCTATGAATGTTGAAAATAATGTAAATAATTCATCCATGCATGCTAGGCTTAATGAAAACTGCTTAATTGTGCATAACCATGATTTTAGATATAATGATAGGACTAGGGTTAACAAGGTAGATCAAAACCCTAGAAAGGTCATGCATCATGAAAAATCAAAGATCTCTAGACCTAAGGATCAAGGCACTAATCCCAAAAAGGGAAGGAATGTGCCTAGAAAGGAGAGTAGGTCTATGAATGTTCAATGTGGACCTATGGACTCTAAGGTTAAAGGTCTAGAAAGGGAAAATCAAGCATTGAGGGCAAGACTTGATAAATTAGAGAAAACCCTAGAGAGATTCACGGTTGGATCTAAGGGTTTGGATATGGTGTTGGGTGGCCTAAACCGTACCAACGATAGATCGGGTCTAGGATACCGATCTGAGGTCTCCCATGCCAAGGGAAAGAGATATGCTAGGGTAGCATATGATTATGGCAAGAAGGGGGAGTCCAAAATGGTAAGGGGATGTCATTTAAAGGGAAAAAGAAGGACTTAACCAAAGACGAGGTGTCTAAGGTTAAGAGTGTCAAGTTTACAGGTCAAGAGTCACCGGTGGAACACCGATGTGACCTAGTGTTTGTTGAGTCACCTAGGGAGGTGGCTAGGGCTAAGAGCTCAAGAGGGAGCTCTAGAAGCCTTTGGGATATATGGTGAATGGACCTTGGGAGGGTTGCTCCTAGAGGTCTAGATGGACCATGGAGTGTGCTAAAAGAATTAGAGACGAACTTGAGTCTCAATTCTTGGGTTTTGGCACGGTGTTTTTGAGTTTCATGCATGAAAATATGACATTGGGGTCATATTGCATGAAAATTAGTTTTTGGTGTGTAATTGTCATATAAATCAATGCTAGGGACGCATTGTGGGTTGGTATGGGCAGAGACATCAAGGGAAAACCAAAACTAGGACTTTTGATTAAGGTTTGAGTGAACCTTTTTGCTAGTTTTGGGTTTTGTGTCAAACTTGGGAATGGTGATAGATACATTTTGGAATGTATTTTTCCCAAGTAGGTATGTGTACCACAAATATCTCCATAAAATTTGAGAATTTTTGGAGATTTTTGGAATTTTTTGCGCATTTCTGAATTTCGTCAGAAAGGTTGAAATTCTGATTTTCAGAGTATCAGTCGACTGCCCTGGGGGGCAGTCGACTAGTAATGGCTGAATTTTGTATCAACAACTGGGTATGTGTCCAAATGATGCAAAACAAGTGTATGGGGGGCTAGTACACATTGTTTATGGTTATTAGGGATTGAGAGAACCGATAATTGGGATATTATTGGGGTCTTTTTGATGTATGGCAAAGGGGGAGAAGTTTGGGTTTAAGTTGAGAAACCAAACATACTTTGCTAGAAACCCTAGGTTTAGGGGGAGCTGAGCTTAAGGGGGAGCATGTTTGTTCCATTCTTGGCGTAAGGGGAACCTTGGAGAGGTTATTAAAAAGCCTTTGTAAGTCCAATGTAAGGGGAGCTTGGGAGAAGCCTTAAAAAGCCCGTTTTAGTGACAAGTCCTAGCTTGGAGGGTTAGGTGTGTGAAAAGTCCTAGCTTGAAGGGCTAGGTATGGAAAAGTCCTAACTTGGAGGGCTAGGTGTTGAAAAGTCCTAACTTGGAGGGTTAGGTATTGAAAATCCTAAACTTGGAGGGTTAGGTGTGGAATGTCTTAGGATAGGATCCAGTTTTGCATTGCATATGCATTCATTTAGCATTGTTTTTGCTATTGACTACTATCTTGCTTTCCCTAACTTAAACGTATTGCCAAACATCAAAAAGGGGGAGATTGTTGAGGCAATCTATGGTCCGGAGTGACCAAGTGTTTTGATGTTTGGGCAAAGGGTTTAAGTTAGGTTTACCCTTGTTATCTCATATATGTATGTTGAGTGTGCAGGATGTACAGGTTACACATATGGACTTGACTGGACGGCCTCAGTACGGTGAAGGGTGGCATGGAGGCAAGCTGGAGGCTTGCGTGCGCATCCGAGGGACCTTAGAGAGCAGGGATGATAAGCTGATGGGCGCGGACTTCGAGGCATGCTTGAAGGATGGCATGGAGGCAAGCTGGAGGCTTGCGTGCATCCGAGGGACGGGAGCCGAAGATGAAGAGGGCGCGAACGCAACAGTCGAGGCTGCGGAGGAGGAGTCAGTCGAGTCGTGAGGGTACGAGTGCTGTGTGATTGTACTCGGGAAAGTCCTAGGGTCGAGTGCTGAGAGAAGTGTACTCGGGAAGGGAAACCCTAGGTGTGTGAGTAGGGCAGTCGACTGCCATTGGGGCAGTCGACTAGTAAAACTCACAGAAAGGGTCTGGCCACTAGACCAGTCGACTGCCCTGGGAGCAGCCGACTGGTAGCGGCTAGTGAGTTGGCTGAGAATTCGAACGTTGGGGTGTAACGGTCGAATTTTAGTGGCACCAATCGACTGCCCTGGGGGCAGTCAACTGGTAGCGAGGGTTTCAGCCCGAGTCCTATTTAAAGAGGACTTCATGGTGGCTGAGTTTCTTGACGAAACTCGCTTGGGTAAAGTGAATTAGTAGTCTATTGTGATCAGAGAGCGTCCGAAGTGTTGTGGCGAGGTTTCTCCATCCACAAGGAGCAACAGATCTAGCCGGAGGTTATCCGAGGGTTGATCCACCGACGGATTCTTGGATTAGTCACCCGTCCGGGGTGGATACCAAGTAAATTTCTGTTGTTAGCATTGCTTATTGTCTTTTGCATATTATTGTTTCCGCTGCGCTAACGACTTTGTAGAGAAACGAACGACAAAGTGCTATACACCCCCCTCTAGCACGCCAAAGTGATCCATCAGCTATATTGCATGAAAATTGGTTCTTAACGTGGAGATGTCATATAAATCAATGCTAAGGCTGCATTGAGGTTAGAAATGAAAAGATACATCAAGGAGAGATCAAAACTAGGACTTTAGGTCAAGGTTCAATTGAACTATTTAGATAGTTTTAAGTTTTATGTCAATCTTGGGATTCGTGGATAAATGTATTTTCCCCAAATAGACATTGGTACTACAAACCTCTCCACAAAATTTAAAATTTTTTGGAGATTTGTGAAATTTCTGGTGCATTTCTGAAGTTGGGTCAGAAATGCTGAAATTAGGGTATCAGTCAACTGATGCAGTGGCAGTCGACTGGCCCAGTTTAAATCAAAAACTAGGATATTCAATACAGCAGTCGATTGATCCTCCATCAGTCGATTGATCTTTCTGTCTAGTTCATCAGTCGACTGGCCCTGGGGCAATCGACTGATGCAGGGAATCTTTTAAAAGAACAACCGCGCGAGGGGCGGCCGAACCTAGGGTTTCAGTGTGTCCCCTTGCGATTTCTCTTCTCCCTCGACCTCCCCAATAGCTCTAAGCCTTCCCAAGGTCCTGAAATCGAGTTTCTAGCCCTCCATCTTAGATCCAAGTCTAGGGCAAGAAAGACACCCTTCTTGAGTCAACCTTGATCCTTAGCCATCATGCAACGACCGGAGAAACGGTAATGAATTATTTGCTATATTTTTCTCATTTGGTTCGTGATTCATGACTAACTCTTCATTTTGTACATGTTTGCCTTATTTTTCTTCTTGGTTGTGTTATTTTCGGTACATGCATATGGTGGTTGCATTTAGGGCTAGGTCAAAAAGAAGAGTTGGTGAGGGATCATCCCAACAGCAGTCCTTAGATCCTGCGGCACCTCGGTTCCATTTCGAGGCTTGCCGGCAGGTATTTAACAATGTTGACTTCATTTTGATGAACTGTAGATATCTCAATCAAGCATACTACCAGGAGATTACTCCTCAAATAGTTGAGATTATTACGCATTTTGGGTTAAAAAGCTAGTATACTGTCAGCGTTATGTCAATTTTGACCTATGCAAGGAGTTTTATGTCAATCTTACATGTAGTAGTCCCGATGATGGGACGTATGAGTCTATGGTATAGGGAGTTACCATTCCTTTTACATCTGCAGTATTAGGATCATTTTTAGGGTGCAGGGTTTCTGATAACCCATTCACATGTTTCCCCACTGTCACTGAGCCATTGACCTTGCCCAATGTCACCATTGATCAAATTTATCGTCATTATTTTGATAATCCTCGACCTCCTCTGCAGCGTATCTTCATAGCTAGGCGCATGAGTCCAGTTAGCAACGTCTTGTATATAATCGTCCTAGATTGCATTCTGCCCATTGTCACCACGGGTAAGTCGAAGATCCAGCTACCTCATTTGGTGATGATGTATGCATTAGAGAGGAAGTTAGACATTGACATTGACCGTTATGTGTTTGCATCTATTGTTCATTTTTCGCATGACGTCAATAGGAAGATCTACATGCCATTCGATCATATTTTGACCAAATTCTTTTTATCTAGAGGTATTAGAACCACTAGGGGTCAGGTACATCAACTGTCAAAGGACTACGACCAGATTGGTTCTCGGCAACTCTCCTTGGCTGGGATCGAGAGACGGTAGGGAGTGCTGGTCTGGCGACGTCGTCCTGCTTCTTCCAGTTCTGATGACGATGAGGATGAGGAGGCTGCTGCTGCTGCTGTGGCTGCTGTTGCTCCTATTGGAATTACAGAGGAGCGGTTCTCCCGACTAGAGGCAGAGGTTCATGGACTTCGAGAGTATTTTCAGAGTTTCCAACAGCGGCAGGTTGCTATTCAGGGGGAGGTTCATGGTCTCATGGAGCACTTTCAGGGTTTCCAACAGCGACAAGATGATATGTACGAGATGATGCAGTACTGGAACCTTATATATCAGGCCCCTCCTCCTCCTCCTCCTGGCAATGATGATGTGTAGCTTTTATATGACTTGGTGGTGATGGTGTTGAGAGTGCATTTAGCTTAGGGCATTTTTATTATCTCTCAAACACTATATTTGACATTGTAATATTTGGGGATTTTGGGGCTATGATCCTTGTAGCACTTATTTATGTTTTTCATATGCAATTTTAATTCATGAGTTGATATTGCTTATATGAAATGTTATTATCTTGTTATTATGGTTATAAGAGAAAAAAATGCAATATACCTTTTTATCTAGATAATATGGTAAAAAAGGGAGAGCTTTGATCATTTGTTTTGTCTTGAGGATTTATATGAGAAAAGGGGGGAGGTTTGAAAACATTGCTATGTTTTAAATTGTATAAGATAGACTTGGAAAACATATGGATTCAAATCTAGGATAGAAGATTGATACAAAATGGATTGTTTTCAAAGAATTAGAATTTTTGTCAAAAAGTCAAGCATATTTGGTATTTTCACGAAACTATATTTTTCTAGGATAGAATACATCATAAGAAATATGCTTGTAAAATTTTAGAATTTTGTAGAATTTGTTAGGAGTTTCTGAATTTCGGCTGAAAATTCAGACTTCTTGGATTGCAGGCACCAGTCGACTGGTAACTGACGTAGTCGACTGGTGCTGCTGTTTTCTGATTTCTGGAGGTTTTCAGAAATAGGAAGGTGTTCTCATTGATACCAATGGGTAATATTGCTTGGGGCAATCATTTTGATGGTGTCAAAGGGGGAGAACTTGTGGTTTAGGTTAGGTTTAACTTAACTTGTGGTTATAGAAAATTGAAAATTATGTGGAGGACATAGGTTAAGGGAGAGGATGCATGTTTATATTGCTTACTATGTCTGTAATTTTCAATTGCTATTATTATTGTTGTTTTTGCCCCTAACTTAAACATATTGTCACACATCAAAAAGGGAGAGATTGTTGGTGCAATCAGCCCGAGTGTGATCGGGTAGATCATGAGTTTTGATGTATGTGTCAATATGATTAAGTTAGGGTTTCATGTTAATCTAATATGTGTATGTGAGTGTGCAGGTTTGTAGGATACACATAGACTTAGTTGGACGTCTTCGGGTCCGGTGAAGGATAGTGTGTGGAGACAAGACGTGGGCTTGTATGCATCCGAGGGATCGTGGACAAAGCAGGAACGATGAGCCGAGGGAGGCGGACTTCGAGGCATACGTGAAGGATGACATGGGAGACAAGCCGAGGGCTTGCATGCACATGAGGGACGAGAGCCAAAGTCGAAAAGGGCTTGAAGGCAACAGGTCGAGGTTGCTGGAGCAGGAACAATGAGCCGAGGGAAGCGGACTTCGAGGCATACGCGAAGAATGACATGGGGGGATGAGCCGCGGGCTTGCATGCATCCGAGGGACGAGAGCCAAAGTCAAAGATGGCTTGAAGACAACAGATCGAGGTTGCGGAATGAAGAGATAGCTAAGTCGTGAGGATTCGAGTGCTGAGAGAACTGTACTCGGGAAGGGAAATCCTAGGGTTCGAGTGTTGAGCGAATTGTACTCGGGAAGGGAATCCTTAGGTAGCAGTCGACTAGTGCTAGGGCAGTCGACTGATATGGAGCACAGAAAGATCAGTTGACTGATGATTACTCAGTCGACTTATGTAGTCGACTGGGCAGTCGACTGGTGTCAACCAGAATGCGAATCGTCAGGCTGTGACATTTGAATTCACGAGGACTAGTCGACTGCCTTAGGGGCAGTCGACTGGTAACGGTCAAAACAATATTGAGCTCTATTTAAGAGGGCTCGTTTTTGGCTGTTCTTCCTTGGCGAAACAAGCTTGGTTAAAGCCTGATAGTAGCCTAAACGTGCTCAGACGTTTTCAAGGTGTTGTGGCGAGGTTTCTCCACCCATAAGGAGCGACAAGAGCTAGCCGGAGGTGTTTCGGGGAGTCATCCACCGAAGGATCAGGATCGTCCACCTTACGGACAGCCGTGGAGTAGGAGTTTCATCTCTGAACCACGTAAAGGTGATGTGTTAGCATTGTTTTAGTTTAGATTTGAGATTTTCGTTTGTGCTTGCTAACGTTGTAGGTAGACAAAATCGGGAAAGTAGCTATTCACCCCCCCCTCTAGCTAGACGACAAGGTCCCAACAATTATTAATTAAGATTTTAAGAGTTAAATAATAATTTTGAGTATAATTGCATCATTTTCATTAATTCATAAAATTCTGACTTATCTATTATTTCTTTTATTTTTATGTTTTCAATTTTATTTAATACTTCTATTTTATTTGAATTCTTATAAGCCCTTTTAATTATAGCTTAACTTTGATGAATTTATCTTCATCTTTAGAATCATATTCTTCTTCATATTCAGAGTTATATTCAGAATTATTAAAAGTTATATTATTATCTTCAAAATAAGTACAATAATATTCAGAATTACTAATTAAAGTTGTATCATTATCTTCAAAATTAGTAAAATAATTAATTAAGGTTTCATAATTATCTTCAAAGTTATTGGAATTATCTTGAGAATTATTAATTAAAATTTTATTATTATCTTCAGAATTATTATAATTATTTTCAGAATTATTAATTATACTTTCACTATTATCTTCAAAATTATTAAAATTATCTTCAGAATTATTAATTACAGTTTTATTATTATCTTCAAAATTATTAAAATTATTCAACAGAGTTTTAGAATTATCTAATGACTTTTGTGATAAAATTTCAGAATTAATTTTTGATATTCTAGCATTAATTAAAAAAATTACAGAATTGATATTCATGATTTTGATATTATTTAGATCATTATTATTTAAGTTATCATGTAATATTTCTAATTTCTCAGATAAACAATCTAATTTGACAGAAAAATCAACATTATTATCATACATATTTTCTAAATTACCAGAAAAATTATTTAACATTGCAAGAATTTTAAAAATATTTTTTTGGAAATAAATTTTTGTACCTCTTTTACCTTCGTTCCATTTCCTGGCATTATGGATCAGCTTATTCTCCAGTCTAGACACTGGTTCTTGTAGTGCCCATGTTTTTGGCACTTGAAGCATTTGTGGATCATGGGGGCGCCCAGGAGCTCTTTTTCCGAGCCTTGTTCATTTATGTTTGCTCTCCTATCTTGCCTCCAGCTCCAGGTTCCTACAAGACAAACACATACAAGATAAACAATCAATCCTAAGCTTAAATCCTGTAAGTCTGATTGACAACTAGAGTTGTCTGGTTCTGACTTTGGATTTCAAATGAAATCCTAGGTCAAACCGATGTCCACTGTTCCGTCTTCCGGGGAACACGTCCTCACCTACTCCACTATGGAGAAGTTACCTTTTGCCAACCCGGACCTCCGGTTGGACTTTTGCTCGGCCTTCGAGACTTCTGGATCTCGAGACATTTGTACCTCGACCCGTGTCTACTTTTGTCCGTAGTCTTCGCTCGACTAAGTCTTCTTCCCGATCCTCGACTAGGACTTTATGCCTAATTCCTCGATCCAGGACTTTTGTGCTCATTCCTCGGCCATGTCTTCGTGCCCAATTCCCTGAACCAGGACTTCGTGCCCAACCCTCAGCCAGGTCTTCCTACCCAATTCCCCAAACCAGGATTTCGTGCCCAATCCTCGGCCAGGTCTTCGTGCCCAGTTCCCCAAACCAAGACTTCGTGCCCAACCCTCGGCCAGGTCTTCGTGCCCAGTTTCACTCACCAGGACTTTGTCCACCTAGCTTCACTCACCAGAATTTCGTGTCTCGATAAGGACTTCTTTACTAGTCATCTTAATCCTGACTAGACTTCTTTCTGCCAAACATCAAATCCTGTTTGGCTCAGTCCAGATATGTTTAATCACTCTGTAAAACATCAAGTCCTGTTTGGCTTATCCCATGGTCAAACTGATCAACCCTAGATTCTCTACCAAACATCAGATCTTGTTTGGCTAATCTTTGTTCTAACCGACCAAACCTTGGTATATTGTCACACATGTCAGATCTAGGTTTGATCACTCCGCCAAACATCAAGTCTTGTTTGGCTAACCCTTGGTCAACCTGACCAATCCTGGGTACTAATCACTCTGTCAAATATCAAGTCCTATTTAGCTAACCCTTTGGTCAAACTGATTAATCCTGGATTTACCCTACCAAACATCGGGTCTTGTTTGGCTATCACTTTGATTAGACTTTGATATATTGTCAAATATCGAAATATTAGAGGTTGACAATTCATGTCTGATGCTTTTTGCACCAACACCGCGAACTAGATTTTTCGGCCCTCTCTCGTCATAACCTCCCTGCTCGACGTGACAAAGCTCCCTCTTCCTGTGACGTCGAGTATATTTTTTGCAATTCTACTCTTCCTGGCTCTTGATACTAAGCTCTAAGGTGAGGCACTTGTTTGAGTACATTTACAAATTTCTTATCTTGAATTTTCCTTCTGATAACTTAATTTTTTTCCCTTTGTATGTATTTTCCCAATGCTAAGGCTTCATAATCCTTGATTGTGATTTTTATAAATTTTGTATATTCCTTTTGATAACTCAATTCTTAATCTTCGTTAAAGAAATTTTTCAAACCCTTTTAATTTTAGTCTCTAATTGTTGTAGAAGAAAGGTTAAATACGAAATCAGGATTTAATCCTTGATTTAATGATGACAACATCTGTTGATAAAACGAAATATATATCTATATTTGTCATAGACGTTTTCTAATGCAGAATTATATTACATTATTATTTCGTATACGTAAGGTAATTTAATATACTACACTTAGAAATAATTAAGACTATCAAATCTTTGCCATTTGTCTCCATATAATTAAAATTCTGTGCTATATATTAACATTTTTCCTTCAGTATATATATTTTTGAATTTTCCTATCATTGTGCTTCTTTAATCAAGTTTTATTTTAAGAGAAAAACTTCATTTTGTCCTAAAGTCACAATTTATCCTTTATTTTTTTCCTTAATTTCCACTCCGTTCTCAAGTTGGTGACTACAAGCTGCATCCTGACTACAAGCAGACTTTTAAAACTAGATTTTCCTTCATCAATAAGTTGCTGACTACAAGCTGCGTCCAGGCTCATAAAAAGTTGTAGTTGCTCCTCTATCATATTCTTTTGCCACCTAATCTAAATCAGAGATCAACTAGCTGCTTTCATTTCTTAATTAGATCTTGGATCTGATTCTATTTCTCTTTTCAAAAATATACAATTTAGAGATTTATCCTTCATCACTTACTAGGAGTCACTTAGGGGATCGGTAGCACTTGCCTAGCAAGTATCTATTGAATTTTTTATCTTATGATTTTTTTATGAGATAAAAGAATTTTCTTATTGGTTTGCTAAAAAAACAATTGAATTATTGTGGTTTTTTATACACTTGCAGGATATCTATTGAGGATTTCATATAAGTGGTTTGTCTACTACTTGGTCCAACATTTTTTGGCCTCGAGGTTATGGTGCAATGGTAGGGCGACTAGTCGCTATCTCGGGCATCCGCGGTTCGATCCCTAGTTACGGCGTATTTTGCAGGATTTTTTTCTCCAAATGGGTGTAAACCCTAGGACGCTGGGCTTCTAGACCACCCACCGCGAGCGCTTCCCGATTTATCTTGGTAACCGGTAGAAAACTTCCGTGGGGTCGGGCTGGTCACCCCAGGTTCGTCTGATACCTAGTCCAATATTTTTTTATATAAGTGGATTTCGAATCGAAAAAAAATTCTCCATCTCAGGTTTTATTGTTCTTTGTTTATTGTTTATTATTCATAATTATCTATTATCATGAAACAACTTTTATTGTTCTTTGTTTATTGCTTATTATTCATAATTATCTATCATCATGAAACAACTCTCTATATATCAAAAACGACAAAAAAAAAGAAAATAGAAGATGAGATAACCCAAAGCATAAGAGGTTCGTTGAATAAATATTTTAGTAAAGAATCACATAACATAATGGGAAGCTCAGTTCATATTTTAACTAATGAATCAAATGCAAATGAAGATTTTATTGAGAACAAGATTAATGAAAATGAAGAATTTGTAAAAAAACGAAAGTGATGAGAATGAGAAATTTGTAGAAAATGAGAATGAAAAGAATACAAATTTTAATGATTTGGATGAAATTGAAATTGACAAAATGAAAGATATTGATAATTATTGTGATGATGAGCATAGAAATGAATATTAATGTTCGACACCTAGATATGATTTGAACATATTCGATCCAAGAGTTTGGGATAATCTTAATACAAAAATGAGAGATTTACTTGTAGAAAGTGTTCCTAAAAGAGAAGATATTCTCAAGTTTCCTTTAGATAAAGAAGGTCGACACTTTTTTCATACTTATTATGTTCAAATGTTACCAAATTGTGAGACTTGTGATCGAAAATAATTAGTATACTCAATGGAGTTGGACAAAGAATTTTGTATTTGTTGTAAGTTGTTTAAATTAATACACACCAAAAGTTATTTAGCAAGAAAAGGTGTTAATGACTGTAAACATTTATGTGATAAACTTAAATAATATGAAAATAGTGTTGAACACCTCACTAATCTGAGAGCTTTTGTTGAACTATAAATGAGATTAAAGAAAATATTGACAATTGATAAAGAAATACAAGAACAAATTAAAAAGGACACAAAACATTAGGAACACATTATGCTAAGAATAGTTACTGTAGTCAAATGTCTTGCTATATATAATTTGACATTTCGTGGTACACATGACAAAATTTATGAAGATGGTAATGATAATTTTTTGGGTTTACTTGAAATGATTGCAGATTTTGATTCAATAATGCAAGACGAGTTATCATTATCATTATCTTAGTCATAAAATTCAAAATGAGTTAATATCTATTCTAGCTTCCAAAGTCAAGAATATAATAATAAAAAAAGTAAAAAAAATAAAATATTTTTCAGTAATTCTTGATTGTACACCGGATGCAAGTCAAAAAGAACAAATGATTCTCATATTAAGATTTGTGGATGCTTCAGAAACTCCAATTAAAATAGAAGAGTACTTCTTAGAATTTATAAATGTAGAAGATACAACTGATTTATGTCTTTTCAATGAATTACAAGTTGTTTTACAATCTTTAGAACTTGATATTGATAATGTGAGAGGGCAAAGTTACAATAATGGATCCAATATAAAAGGCAAAAATCAAGATGTGCAAAAGAGATTGCTTGACATTAATCCTAGAGCATTTTACATGTCATGTGGTTCTCATTCTCTTAACTTAGTTGTTTGTGACATGATAAATTCTTGTGCTAAAACAAAATCATTTTTGGAGTGTGCTAATGTATGTATACCGTGTTATCTAATTCAACAAAAAGATGGAATGTTTTGCTTGAATATATTGATGGATTAACTTTAGAATCATTGTCAACTACGAGATGGGAAAGTCATATTGAAACCGTTAAAGCAGTACTATCTCAAACTTCCCAAATCAGAAAAGCATTGTTTAAATTAGCAGAAATAAGTGAAGATAATAAATTAAGTAGAGATGCTGAAACTTTAGCATCATGTGAACTTTCAAGTTTTGAATGTATATCAAGCCTTGTTATTTGGCATGATATTTTGTATAAAATTAACTTAGTTAGTAAAAAATTATAGTAAGAGGATATGCGTCTTGATGTTGGCGTAAAATAATTGTCTGGTCTTGTTTCCTTTTTTGAAAAATATAGATAAAATGATTTTGCTTCTGTAAAAAAAAAAATAGCATCAGATATGGAAATTGAGACTATATTTCCTACAAAACGTAAAATTTGTAGAAAGAGACATTTTGATGAGATTGCTAACACTGAGAGGGAAAATCAATCACCGGAAGAATCTTTTCGAATAGTTTATTTTATCTTTTTAGTCAATATTGCTCTTGGGCAATTGAAGAGTAGGTTTGAACATTTGCAATATTTTGAATCTATATTTGGGTTTTTGTATGATGTTTCAAAGTTAGTTTCATTGGATGATGATGAATTGATGAGTTCTTATGTGAAACTTGAAAGTATGTTAAGAAATGGTGACACTTCTGATATGGATGCAAAATATATGTTTTCAGAATTACAAGTTTTGCAAGTAATTACCAAGTGAATCTTATAAAACAAATAAAAAATGATCTTCCATTCAAATATTAGAGTTTTTAAAAATAATGGATATATTTCCAAATGTGATGATAGCTTATAGGATATTATTGACGATACCCGTGACAGTGGCATCTGTTGAAAGAAATTTTTCAAACTTAAAATTAATAAAATCTTATTTACGGACCACAATGACTCAAGATAGGCAAAATGAATTAACAATTTTATGTATTGAAAAAAATATTTTGGAAAATATTGAATATGATACTATTATTGATGATTTTGCTTTTAAAAGTGCACCACGAAGATACTTTACATGAGTTACCTTTGTATTTATTTGTAGGTATACTACAGTTGACATTGATGATTTTGCTATTAAAGGAGGAAGAAAAGATATCATACTATGGTATGCTCATTTGTGTTTCTATTTGAAGGTTTTATATGTGAAATCAAGTGTAACAATTAGATATTGGCTCTTTTTTTTCAATTTATAATATGGCTAATTCAGAAAGTCAGAAATTATTGATTTTGTGTTCTCTAACAAGTTTCCTTTGTTGATTACATTTACAAGAGACACTGCTCTAGAAATTTTTGAAAATCCTATCAAAAAGTAGGTTGACCGTAAAACGCCATAACTAGTTTTATTTATTTCAACTAAATGTATTTTATTGATCGGAGTATGCTATTTTTTGCTCAGCTTTTGCTTTTTGCTACCTCAAATGATAGTGAGAAAGTAATGCCAGTATTTCAGGAGATTGCAAAATTCTTCAAGGGAGAGGTAGGTGTGGTACTTGATTTTTGACATTTCTGCTTGTTGCAAATTGTTGAGAAGGATTAGCATTCTTTCAATCGACTTTCATAAATTTTTTTCCTAATCGAGACAAATCAATTATTCTTTACATGCTGACTAAACAAATGACTATAATGAAAAGAAGTATAATATTCCAATAAATAAATTAAACTATTGATATATTGGTTGAAGTTCAGGTTTCCTATATGAATACTGAATTTAACAAGTCAATGTGAATGATTTGTTAAGAATACTGGATTTTGTATTATATTACTCTGCATCTCTTTGTTAAGAATTATGTGATTTTTTCCCATAAATGCTTTTTACATTCTAAATGATATTGATTATAAATTAAGTCATAATTTATAATTCGCTCAGGACCTTCAAACAATAAAGTCGGCTCTGGTGGATGAATTTTACCTTTATTATAAATTTTTGCAAAACCATAAAGCCTCAACTGTATCCTTGGACAGGACCGCCGCCCTGACCCAAAGGGCAGGAACACAAAGAAGTTTCCCTTAAAGTCCACGGTCATCGCTTCTCCGCTCGAGACGGAATGTTGGGGTTACAAGGTTGCAAACATAGTCCCACATCGAAAACACATGAGAAAGATCATAGGCTTATAAGGAAAAAAGATATCTCCATTGGCATGAGGCCTTTTGGGAGAACCCAAGATCAAAAACATGAGGGCTTAGGCTGAAAGTGGAAAATATCATACCATTGTAAAGATATCTAAATTCCTTTCGGTCCTAACAAGTGGTATCAGAGCCAAGTTGCTCTTCACCGGACTAACCGCCGGAAGAAGCACGAGCTAGAGTCATGATCCAGATATAACCATGTGGGTTAAGTTTTGAATAAAGGATGTGTGATGTCACATGTCTTGATCAAGAGGACCAGACACTAAGCAAAGAAGTCCTAGTTGCAGCTAGGCGGTGAAGTCCTAGTAGGTCGGGTGGACCGAGAGGCAGAAAGTTTTGGTGGGTTGAGAATCAGACATCAAACGGAAAGGGTTTCTGCTTGAGGGGGGGCTTGTGGTCCTTTATTTGAGGGAGGATTGTTGAAGTTGCAAGGTTGCAAACATAGTCCCACATCAAAAATACATGAAAAAGATCATATGCTTATAAGGAAAAAATATATCTCCATTGACATGAGACCTTTTGGGAGAGTCCAAGACCAAAACCATGAGGGCTTAGGCTCAAAGTGGACAGAGATATTTAAATTCTTTTCGGTCCTAATATGGAATACCTTGGTTTCCTTACACACCGACACCTGCTCGCTTATCGCCCATATGTTGAACATCACTCAAGACCGAACCGGAACCAAGTACCTCCCACCTGCTCTCCTCCGTCGTCTCGTGGAGCAGCAGCGGGATAGGTAGGTGTAGGCCAAGCATCTCCTTTACTGTACACTTGAGGTAGGGGAGCTTTTCGAAATCGCTATCTTTGATCCCAACTCTTCCTGCATGTGCCTCATTTCGTCAGGGTTCTTTAGTAGCTCTCTCATCGTCCATTCGATCGCCGACGTTACCATCTCCATTTCGTGTGGCCGCCGCCGCCGCCGCCCTGCGCGACCACATAACTGTCTCATTGCATGAGCAATAATACATTCTGAATTAATATTTTAGTTCCATCCTACTTATAACGTTTTGGATGACTACAATTAGGGGGTGTTTGATAGACGTATTTTTTATTTTCATTTTCTATAAAAAATACGGTTTTCTAGAAAACGTATTTGATTTGTATTTTTCAGTATTATTTTTCAGAAAAAAATATAGCGTTTTCTGGAAAACTAAAAAATAAAAGAAAATCATTTTCTAGAAAATAAAAAAATATAATTTTTAAAAAATAAAAATAGAAAATATAACAAATCAAACAACTCTTTAGTTTCACGTAAGTGGTGGAAGGGAGATTTAAAATACAATTTATTTGCCGACGTCAATTATTAGCCAACGTAACGCAAACGGATGTGGTGATCTCACAAGATATTAAAAAAAATCTGAATAATAATTTTTCAGTGAATAAGAATTTAGATTCAGAAGATATGGTCGATGTGACGATTTTGACAATATCTGGGTCGCTTTTCCAATGTAAGAGAAGAGTCGGTGTGATTCTAAGAGACAATGTTAGAATAATAAAAACTGAGGAGAGAGACTCTCCCCTTGTTTATGTTTATTGTGAAGAGAGTGAATCCATTTTCGTGGAAGAGGAATTTTCCAAGTGAAAATGAGTTTGTTCTTCGAGACGAGAAATTGAAAAACAAATAGTTTCATGAAATTGTTTTTTTCTACAAAATAATCCTTTTAAAATTGAATGGAATTTGAGGAATTTTATGTTGTGGTCGTGGAAGGAAGATCGATGATTAGCGAAGTAAGAAACGAAACGATCAAATCATTCCTTGTCACGATAATTTAATTATCCTTTCTTTTAGCTTATACTTGTTAAAATAAATATCACTAAAAATATTTTCTAATCTCTTTACTCTCGTGTTTTCTTCTCGTCATTAGTCTAAGAAGCAATTCTACCTGGACTCCTCACTCTTATGAAAATTTTTAACTTCGTAGGAAGTCATTTCAAGATGAAAATAAAAGCTTTATAATATGATCTAAATTTAAAATTTATAGCATGGTCCTCCAATGGACTCATCACGGAGGTGTACAGCCTCTTCCTACGGACATACTAAGATGGTAAACGATTGATAAATTATTATTATAGAAATCTTAACTTAACATTACTGTGCTGATAGAATATAAATCCCTATATAAAAAATTTCCCTTTAATTTTTTAATTTCTTAATTATCATAATTTATTTTTTTTTGTATTTATCTAATTATCTCTTTTGTATTCATCATGAGACGAGATCGTTAGAGACGCTTTGTCACGAAGGAGTACAACCCAATAACAGGCGTGGAGACTTTTTTTCTTCTTTTATAATTTTAAAATTATTTACAAAATACCCAAATATAGATACCCTCGTATCCACATAGGGGGAATCCCTCGGATCCGACGGTTCAAACGCTCGCCCGGCCCCCTACCACACTGGTCCGTCTCCCACGTCCGCCGGCAGCTTCCCTCGACATCGACGAGCTCGTGCTTGCGTAAGTCGACCTCCTCGGCCGGAGATGGCGATCCGGCGCCATCCGATGCCGGTCGTAGTCGGCGCGCTTATCAGGATCGGCGAGCGTAGCGTAGGCGGCGTGGAGGCGCAAGAACTCTTCGGCGGGTGCGCCGACGTCCGGGTGGCACTCGAGCGCCATCCGCCGGTACGAAGCCTTGATCTCGCAGTTTGTGGCGTTAGCGGGAACGCCGAGGACCTCGTAGAGTGACGCCGGAGGGGCAGCTGCGGCAGCTCCCGCAGCGGCGACGAATGAGGGCCTCGTTGCGGCATGGGCGCGTGGCGAGGCGAGGAAGGGGTGGGAAAGGAGAATAGAGCATGCGCCATGGCGACGAAGTAACTAGGAGGAAGAGCCGGAAGTCTCTGCTTCTATAAAGAAAGGCGGGGGAAGACATCGTTAGTTAATTGCTCAATTATGCAACGGCACGTGGCAACGGATAGAGTGACACGTCAGCCATACATAATAAACGAACATTCAAATTAACGTAAATCGGACGTTAACGTTCTTCTCAGCTGCCGCCATGAATCCAATAAGGTCGAGTGGTGGAGGCAAATTTGTGGGAGCGAATATCTATGAGAAGTCAGCTTTGTGGATAAGAAGGACATCTTTAATGAAGGGAGGATGAAGGACTGAGTCAGAGTCTCTATCAGCATCTTGTGCTTATCCACCACCGGCCAAATTCTAAGCTTATCCTGGGGAGACAAAAGTCACGGCACGTACGTGACATGTCTAGGGGAAGCGTTAATAAAAAATATAAAAAAATCATCAAATCACGATATTAGATAAGTCTTGAATTAAGTGAGAAGTCGGTTAACGTCGAGTCAAAACGGTAAATATAATAATTCATATTTTGATGTTTTAAAATTTTTAATAGGAGATTCAAGACCTAAATATTACTGATAAATCGTTCATAATAATAATAATAATATTTTTTTTTGAGATAGCTTTTTTATTTATCACTCATAAAATATAAAAAATATCGATTCTTTTAATTTAAATATTATATACATTTCTAATTATAATTTATTTTTTTAGAAACAATGTAGATAAAAATATATTTTATTATCATTATATTTCCAAATTTCCATTAAAATATATATTTTTAAAACATATGAAACTTATGTTTTATCAATTTATGTATTTTTCTGATAAATAAAATTTATCGTATATCTATTTTAACTTTAAATTTATATATATGAGCATTTTAACATTAAAGTTATATATGAGTATATTTTTTTCATATAGGAGTAATTTTGTCCTTTTTTTAAATAATTTATCATATTATATTTGCTATAAGATTGGACAATGATGAATGTACTAATTTTTGAGTAGGATGGATGTATTTAATTTGGATGTGTTGGCTTTGAGTAAGATGAGATATATATATATTTTTTTGTGATTTAATTGTTTTAGAACAAGGCACGATGTTTTAAACAAATGATGAATGTATAATGTATTATGTTTCTGAACCATGTGTGATAGAATTGATTTTCAATATATCGTGAATGGTTTGTCATGTATTATGGTTTGTAAATGATGTTGATTTGTGAATGTTGAATATGTAATAAATGGTTTGTAAAGTTGTATCATAATGTTGATTGAAATTTGGGTGCAAATAGAATTTAAATCATGAAATTAAGGGGTTGCTGCCAAAATTTTAATCTAATTTAGCAACAATTTTTTTTAGTTTCATACCTAATTTAGAGATGGAAATAAATTATCAATCACTAGAGTTAGCGGCATAACTAAAATTTCTGTCGCTAAAGTTAGCGATGACACTAATTTTTCATTGCTAACGGTAGAGAGGGAAATAAATTTTGTCAGTAATTTTAGTAAAGGAAATAAAATTCCGTCACTAAATTTAGCAACATAGTGAACTCACCATCACTAAAGTTAAAGAAAGAAATAAATTTCCAACGCTAATTAGCGACGAAAACAAAATCCCGTTGGTAAGTGTAGTTGGTGACCAAAAATATTGTGACTAAAATTTTAGTTTCTAAGTCCGATTAGTGATCAAAATTTCAGTCGTTGATTGTGGATCCCCGTTGTGATCCCATTCATCAACTATTTATGATCCATTGTCGTTTCCCGCATCAAAGCAACCCTCGTTGTCGCGCATCCATGTTGCGCTATGCATTCGCCAACGATTTGGCTTCTGATCCCTCACTAACGCACTGTCGTACTATGCCTCCCAAAGCCCTCCGGCCTCTGAGTCATCACCTAGCAGATCCAGCGCGCTCCATTTGACCCAACCAATCTAGCTCTCTATTTGGCTCCACCGATCCTGATGTAGTCAGTCCACTCAACTCTAGAGGTTCAGTTCCCCGACAGGATACCCAGTTCATCTCCGATCAGCCCGGTCGTTTAGATGCCCCATCTCACCTCCACTCCTTCATGTTATAAAAAGATACGTCCTCGTGGGGCAAGGTACAGTACACATGCATTTCTATTAACCCAATACTGTTCATCTTTTATTTCTCCCCCATTAGAGACTATCTTGGGCATCGAAATGGATGAGTCGGGTACCCCAACCTCCATTCTAACCCCTTCTTTTGCTCTTTTATTCTTTGTAGGATCGACCTCACCCCCCCTAGCAACTTCTACAGCTCCGCAGGCATCTCTTCGTCAACATAGAGGGCACTCACCCCCTTCTTTGGAGAATCCGTGACCTAGTCAACCTAGAAGACAATTCAACCCCACCTTCCTCTGGTCATGACAACTTCGTTAACATCAACAATACCTCACCGGTGGCTCCCGCAGATGGAGGTCCTTGATATTCCTCGAAGATCTCCAAGGAGTAACACACATTAGTAAGTTCATTGACTGGTAACTTGATCATCTATGGCATTTTGGCCTAAACAAATTGACATTGTTTGTGGAAAATCTGGACAAGACACCGCGGTGGTTAACACTAGAAGAATCATTGATAATCGTGACTCGATAGAGAAAGACATCATTCCAGAGCATCATTATAACCCAAGAGAATGTTAATGAAATGGTGTCCAAGGCATTGCAGGGTTTTCTGCAGCATACTCATTTCTGCAATCACCATTAGTAGGAGGTCTTCCTCCTTTAACCGTCCCACCACCTTCTATGAGTTAGAGTGCTTCACACCTTATAGCGGTCTCGTAAGTAGAGACCTCAATCAACTGGGCTACTGCACTCCCTGGTGAAGATTCGCATGAATCATAAGCAGGTTTGATCCTATTATATTCTCTCCCCGACTCCGTAGATGCTTGGGAGTTGTGGGATCAAGCTATTTCTCCCTTAGTAGGATCGAACTATTCTCTCCCTTAATGGGATCGAGTTATTCTCCCTTAGCGGGATTGATTCTTATTATATTCTCTACCGACTTCACTAATGCTTGAGAGTTGTGGGGTCGAGTTACTCTCTTCCTTAGTGGGACTGAGCGGTTTAACTCCACGGATGCTTAGAAGTCGTCGGATCGAGTTATTCCCTCCCTTAGCTAGATCAAGTGGATTATTATCTCCTTGACTACGCTGGCATTTGTGAGTCGTGGGATTGAGCCTATTGTATCCTCTCTCCGACTCCGCGGGCATTTGGGAGCCGAGGGATTAAATTATTCTCTCAGCGGAATTGGGTTATTCTCTCCCTCAGCGGGATTGAGTTATTCTCTCCTTTTGTGGGATTGAATTTTCTTAAATTCTCTCCCCAACTTTGCCAATACTTGGGAGTCAAGGGATTATGATACTATCCCTAGAACAGTGGCAAATTCACCTAAAAACTATATATGAGGTTCGAATGTATATAGTTTTATCTTTCAAATATGAATTGTTCTATTCTTAGCAGCTTTACTTGAAGGTGCTTCGTCTCTCCCAACTCGTACATAGTTCGGATTGAGCTTTTATATATCATGGTTACAGATCATGGATCTCCATCGGCAATTGCTCATTTCCGGGCTCAATCTCCTTCGACTTGGACCTAGTCGAGGTTGAGCTCATATATACCGATAAGTTTCTCCTGACTCTGCAAACATTTGGGAGTCACAGATTGAGCACAATGTTATGTATGCCGGTAAGCCTCTCTTGAGTATGAAGCAGATAAGCCTCTCTTTGACTCCGTGGACACTTGGGAGTCACTGATCGAGCACAATGAGATGTAGATCTACTTTCTCTTTATTAGTCTTAGTGTCTGACTTTCAGATAGTCATGGTCACAAACTCCCTTTCCGTCTCAGGCCCCGACTCTCTAACAATCACAACCATAGACTTCTTATTAGTTTCAATGTCTGACTCTCAGACAGTCATAACCACTGACTCTTTTTATGTCTCAGTGCCTGATTCTCAAATAGTCACGACCCCAGACTCTTTTTTTGTCTCAATGCCTAACTCTCAGACAGTCATGACCACAAACTCCTTATTAGTCTCAACACTTAACTCTTACACAGTCATGACCACATACTCATTATTAGTCTTAGCACTTGACTCTCAGACAGTCACGACCACATAATCTCTTTCCATCTTAATGCCTGACTCTTAAATAGTCATGTCCACAGACTCCTAATTAGTTATAGCGCCTGACTCAGACAGTCACATCCACATACTTCTTTTCTGTCTCAGCTCCTGACTCTTAAATAGTCATGGCCATAGATTCCTTTTGCATCTCAGCGTCTGACTCTCAGACAGTCACGACCACATACTCCTTATTAGCCTTAGCACCTGACTCTCAGACAGTCATGACTACAGACTCCTTATTAGTCTCAGTTAGAGTCGTCAATTTGGTTTGGGCCCGCCTGTTGACCCACCTCGCCAAATAATTTAAGCGGATAAGGTTGAAATTTTATCAACCCATTCAAAAGCGAGTTTAGGCAGACTGACTCGCCTGGGTCTACGAACCGCGTGGGTCAGCCCACGACGGACTTGAGTTGGCCCACAGGTTGAAGAAAAAATATTTCTCAAAACTTAACACCCACTAGTGATGTATCCCTTAGTTTGTTGGTGATTGATGATTGGGGAAGGAAGGGAATATTTAATCAAAATTTATTGCAACTCAGATAGAAACACTACATTCCATGTTATTCTTCATTTATTCCTCCACTAACTTTAGATTTGTAATGCTATAGTATGCGAGGGTTCATAATTCACATCATGTTATCATTCAATTGATATCGTTGATGCTAAACCTAATGGAAATGTGTGTTTACATTGTTGAAACATTAAGCTACATATCGATCCGGCCAAATTTGCTTTGTTGATGTACTAATTTGTAACCAAACTTAAATTTTTTTAATTTTTTAAATATATATTTTAATTTTTTAAAATTTGCTTATGTGCCCGTAGGTTGGCCCGCCTAATTCGTAATCCGCCATGAGTTGAGTTGGGTTGCGGATTTCCCAACCCGCTAAAATGTTGGATCAGCCTGCCCTGCCCCACCAAATGACCAGCTTGCCACGGGTCGGCCCGCCCTGCCACAGGTCAGCCTATTTGACCACTCTAGTATCAGTGTCTGAATCTTAGATAGTCATAGCCACATACTCCTTTTTCGTCTTAGGGACTGACAATTAGATAGTCACGACCACAGACTCCTTTTCCATCTCAGTGCTTGACTCTTAGACGGTCACAACCACATACTCCTTTTCCGTGTCAGCACCTGACTCTTAGATAGTCATGACCATAAACTCCTTTTCTGTCTCAACACCTGACTCTCAGACAATCACGGCAACATACCCCACTCTCAATCTCAGCACTAGACTCTGTTGCATTCTCGACCACAGATCCTCTCTCAATCTCAATACTAAATTCTCTCACAGTTTTGGCCACTAACTCCCTCTTAGTCTCAGCATCAGATTCTTTCACTATTTTGGCCGCATACTCCCTCTCAGTCTCAGCGTGAGATTCTCTTATAGTTTTGGCAACATACTCCCTCTCAATTTTAGCGCCAGATTCTCTTGCAGTTTTCTCTACTAACTCCCCCTTAGCCTTAGAGTCAAATTATCTCATGGTTTTGACCATAGACTCTCTCTCAACCTCAGTGTTAGATTCTCTCATTCTTGGCCATATACAAGCTAAGATTGCCTTACGACAGGCTTAAAGTCTCTAGGTCCGCGCTAGCAACTTGCTTTACTACAGGCGCATAGTTTCCTTCCCCGACTTCTCGGATGACGAATAACCTTACGACGGACTTAGAGATTCCACTTCTAATTCCTTAGTCGGAAGACACTTATCCTTACGACAAGCTCGGAGCCCCTAGCTCCATGCTAGCGACTCACTTTACTATAGGAACAAAGTTTCCTTTCCTGGCTCCTTAGTCGGAAGATACTTAGCCTTATGATCGATAGGCTTGGTGATTTCTTTCGCGATTCCTCAATTGGAAGACACTCAATCTTACGACAAACTCAGTGATTCCTTTCCCGACTCCTCATTCAAAAGATACTCAGTCTTACGACAGGCTCGACGATTCCTTTCCCGAAACACACTCAGCCATATGACAGACTCGGAGATTCCTTTCCCGACTTCTAAATTGGAAGACACTCATCATAATGACAGGCTTGGTGATTCCTTCACCCATCCCCCCACAATAGTCGATCAGTCGGACTCACATGAGGGGGAGTCTTGTGATGTAGGGTGAATGTGATGTCATGTGAAGAGGAGGGGTTTTTTTTTCTCTTCTCACCCCCCCCCCCCCCCCCCCCCTCCCAAAAAAAAATAGGGTCGGGATTGACTGAAGGAAAGGGGATTCCTTTTCTTTTCTGGTGTTGCCATTGCTAGAGAACACACTCTCCCCCTCTTGACGTCACCACCATCACGGTCGGACACAATTTCCCCTCTCCCCTGTGAGAAAATAAATTAATCCAGACATTTTCTTTTATTTTATTTTTTATGTTGATAATTCTTATGGCTTAGAATTTGATTTATGGCTTAGTCTTTAATTTCCTATTTTTGTAGATCATCCCTATTATTGTGGATCGATCCTATTTTTGTGGATCTTAAGCTAATCTCTTTGGGTGTATAAATAGAGCATAAGAGCGTGTAGAAAGAATCAAGTTTTAATAAGAATTTCTCGTTAGTTACTCTCTTCTCGCCTTTCTTCCTTTTTTCGGGTTTTTCGTTTTCTTTTTGTTCCTCGTGCATATTGGTTCTTGGGTGCGCTATTCTTTGGTCTGGGCCAACAATTGGTATCAGAGCTTTGGTAGTATAGAGCAGCCAAGAATCCTCGCTTCCACAAAAATGTCGAGCATCGTAGCGAAGGAGAACGACGGAGTGTCATTTCCCTATCCGATGCTAAACCCTCACAATTATACTGTGTGGGCAATAAAGACAGAGGCAATTCTCAATGCCCAGGGAGTCTGGGAGGCGGTGGAGCCAGAGAAAGAAGCCCAGGTGGATGCAAAGAAGGACAAGAAGGCGCGTGCATACATCTTGCAGTGTGTCCCCGAAGACATCCTTCTCTAGATCGCAAACAAGAAGACGGCGAAGGAAGTCTGGGACAGCCTCAAGATGAGGTACCTTGGTAGTGATCGGGTGAAGAAGGCACGCGTACAAACGTTGAAGAGAGAGTTTGACGCCCTCCGGATGAAGGAGACCGATACTATTGATGAATTTGCTGGCAAACTCAGCGCCTTGAGTAGCAAGTTCTCCACTCTCGGTGCCACGCTTGAAGATTCCTCGTTGGTAAAGAAGTTACTCGATTCTGTCCCCGATAAATTCTTCCCTATTGTTGCTGGTATTGAGCAGTTCCACGACCTTGAGACTATGCCATTTGAGGAGACTATTGGGCGACTGAAGGCGTACGAGGAACGAACACTACGATTACGTGGCAATACCAACGGCACTGAAGGTGAACTCCTACTTACTCATGCCGAATGGCAAAAGCGACAAAAAGGGAGCAGCGTGGACACTCCGTCAGAAGGCAAGGGGCGCGGGTCCAGCGGCCCTAATCGTGGCAAGTGGCGTGGGCGAGGGGGCGGTCGTGGCCGTGGTACGCAGCGTCAAGACAGTGCAGGAGGCACTAGCAGCAACAACAGTAACACTCGTGACAAGAGACACATAAAGTGTTTCAACTGTGAGAAGATGGGGCATTATGCGTCCGAATGCTACAGCAAGCGTCGAGATGATGAGGCTCATCTCATCTGCGCCACCAAGGAAGAGCCAGAACTGATGATGACCGTGTCTCATGAGGAGTTTCACGCAAGGTGTGAGCGGCAAGATATCATTTTGCTCAGTGAAGAAAGGTTCCTACCGGAGATGTATCGCAGTGTGAAGAAAGGAGAAGATAATGATGTTTGGTACCTTGACAACGGTGCCAGCAACCACATGACTGGTCATCGCGAGAAGTTTCAAGAACTAGACGAAACCATCACCAGGAGGGTGAGGTTTGGCGATGAATCAACCATAGAGATCATGGGCAAAGGGACGGTTGTGTTCTAATGCAAGAACGGCGATCAGAAGGCTCTCCATGAGGTATACTACATTCCAAAACTTTGTAGTAATATCATCAGTCTTGGTCAATTGACAGAAACTGGGAACGAGGTGCACATGGAAGGAGATACTAATTGTTAGGACCAAAAGGAATAAGGATATCTCCACAATGACATGATATTGTCCACTTTGGGCCTAAGCCCTCATAGTTTTTGCTCTTGGGCTCTCCCCAAAAGGCCTCATGCCAAGGGACTTGGGCCCGATCCGTCGCTGAGGACACTTCTCCAGACTACAACTCGAACGGATTCAACCGTTAAATTCTCAAGCTGGGCTTGTCCCGGTTCACTCGCCGTTACTAGGGTGCTTTGTTTTGAGGGGGGGATTGTTAGAGGTTGCAAGGGTGCAAACTTAGTTCCACATTGAGAAACACATGGAAAGATCATCGAACGCCCATGCAACTACCTCGACTCCGGTAACAAACACGCCCGATTCTTATGAAGGGCCAATCCGCTATAGGTCTCTTGCCGATATCTACGCCAACACTGAGGAAGTGGTTGGTATTGATGAAGAAGAGGAAGAGCTGATGATGGTGGTGTCTGATGAGCCAACAAGTTATCAAGAAGCTGCAACTGAGGCTTGCTGGTACGAAGCAATGGAGGAAGAATGGAGATCTATTGAGAAGAACAAGATCTGGACCCTAACTGAGCTCCCATTAGGCCGCAAACCTATCGGTCTAAAGTGGGTGTTCAAATTAAAGAAAGATTCAGCGGGGAAAGTCATCAAGCATAAAGCAAGATTAGTGGCTAAAGGATATGTACAAAGACAAGACATCGACTTCGAAGAGGTATTTGGACCTGTCGCTAGACTTGACACTATTCGAGTTATTCTTGCGCTTGCATCAAATCGAAGCTGGGAGGTACACCATCTAGATGTGAAGACAGCATTTCTTAACGGAGAGTTGGAAGAAGAAATATATGTCAACCAACCGGAAGGGTTTGAGGTACAAAATCAGAAACATATGGTGTACAAGTTATCCAAAGCCCTCTATGGACTGCGGCAGGCTCCACGAGCTTGGAACATACGGCTAAACAGGAGTCTGGAAGAGCTCGGTTTCAAAAAATGTACTCAAGAGCATGCAATATATACAAGAGGTGAAGGAGGAGCAACTATACTTGTTGGAGTGTATGTCGACGATCTCATCGTGACAGGAAGTAGCACAGAAAAAATCAACAAGTTCAAACAACAAATGATGACAAAATTTGAGATGAGTGATTTGAGCCGTCTCTCTTACTACTTAGGGATTGAAGTGGAGCAACAGAAGAGCCGAATTTTAGTTAGACAATCAGCTTATGCCAAAAAGATTCTATCTCAGTTCAAAATGGTAGACTGCAATGCCACAAAACATCCAATGGAACCCAAGGCACAGCTGCATAAAGACTTGGAAGGGACTCCAATTAATGCCACGGAGTATAGGCGCATCATTGGGTGTTTGAGATATTTGTTACACACACGGCCGGACCTATCATATTCTGTCGGAATGGCGAGCAGATACATGGAGAGGCCTACAATCATGCATCAAAAGGTGGTCAAACAGATTCTCAGGTATTTAAAAGGTACAATCTATTATGGACTTGTTTACATAAAGGGACCCCACGAAGTTGATGTATTCGGCTACTCAGATAGTGATTTAGCCGGCGATCTTGATGGAAGGAAAAGCACAAGTGGGATGGCTTTCTATTTTAATGAAAGCTTGGTGTCTTGGAATTCACAGAAGCAGAAGACAGTGGCCCTTTCATCTTGTGAGGCAGAGTTCATGGCAACCACAATTGCGGCCTGCCATGCCTTGTGGTTGAGGAGCCTTGCCAGCGAATTAACCGGTGTAAAGCCAAAGCCGGTAACTTTGTTTGTTGACAACAAATCTGCTATAGCTCTCATGAAGAATCCGGTATTCCATGGTCGAAGCAAGCACATAGATACAAGGTTTCATTTTATCAGAGAATGTGTTGAGAAAGGACAGATTGTGATTGAATTCATTAATACCGGAGAAAACGAGCCGATATATTAACTAAAGCATTGCCAGGAGTGAAGTTAGCTGCCATGCGACAACTACTCGGTGTCCGTGATTTACAGCCATGTCTGGATTAGGGGGAGAAATGCGAGAAAATAAATTAATCCAGACATTTTCTTTTATTTTATTTTTTATGTTGATAATTCTTATAGCTTAGAATTTGATTTATGGCTTAGTCTTTAATTTTCTATTTTTGTGGATCATCTCTATTATTGTGGATCGATCCTATTTTTGTGGATCTTAAGCTAATCTCTTTGGGTGTAGAAATAGAGCATAAGAGCGTGTAGAAAGAATCAAGTTTTAATAAGAATTTCTTGTTAGTTACTCTCTTCTCGCATTTCTTCCTTTTTTCGGGTTTTTCGTTTTCTTTTTGTTCCTCGTGCATATTGGTTCTTGGGTGCGCTATTCTTTGGTCCAACATCCCCTACCTCAATCTCCCTCTCGGTGGCTGTCGCTTGACATCAGATGCCACCTCCACTTCCTTCCTCGTCATCTTCATTGCTAAGCTCACCGATCTAGCTATGTCGCTAGCCACACACCCTTGTCGCGCTCTAGCCATGCCTCTCTCATGTCGCCCTCCTCACTGATCGCCGCACTCGCAGGATGCCACCATCTTCGCCCATGGTGACACAGTAACTTCTTCCCCTGGTCGCCTGCGCCACCCTATCGTCAACGTGAACAACTATCTTCACCGCCAACTTCACAGTCACATCCTCCCTCACTGCTGACCAAGCCTCCTCCTCCACCGACCAGGCCACCTCCTCCATCTCCTTTCTCTTCGCCTCCCTAGGCCTCTATCACCATCGTTGTTGTCTCTGGTCGCTGTTGCCTCTTGTCACCATTGCCACATGCACCCGAGTTGCATTCGATCTCTGAATCCCCACTGTTGCTTTTGAATTGCCTGAGCAACAATCGAATTTCAAGCCATCGTATCCAGTCTCCTAGGTCTTGTTGGCATTTTCAAACTCCAAGCAACCCTCGTTGTACACCCCCACTGTGCTCCGCCTCAGCCGATGATCTGGCTTCTGAGCCCTCACTATCGCACTATCGTGCTTCGCCTCCCAAAGCCCTTCGACCTTTGAGTCGTTGCCTCAAAGATCTAGTGCTCTCTAGTCGGCCCAACCGATCTAGCTCTCTATTTGGCTCCACCAATCCCGATGTAGTTGGTCCACCTGAATCTAGGGGCTCAATTTCCTGATAGGATACACAGTTCATCTCCAATCAGCCCCATCATTTAGATTCCCTAGCTCACCTCCACTCATTCGTGTTATAAAAAGCCTCATCCTCGTGGGCCAAGGTACGCGTGCATACACATGTATGTCTATTAATCTACTACTGTTCATCTTTCATTTCTCGCCTACTAGAGATTGACTTAAGCATCGGTGTGGATGAGCCAAATATCTCTGGTCTTCATCTAAACCCATCATTCACTCTTACTTTTTGCAGTCTCTCCAAGCAACTTCTATAGCTATGCATGCATCTCCGATGGCCACACCTCCCTCCAACTCACGATGACTCCATCAATATAGAGGATAGCTCACCTACTTCTTCGGAGATTTCAAGACTTGATCAACATAGAAGACATTTCAGCCCTACCTTCTATTAGTCATGGTGACTTAGTTAATATCTGCGATACCTCATTGGTAGCTCCCGCGGATGAAGGTCGTTCTTCATATTCCTAGACAATCTCCAAGGAGTAATGTACGTTAGTAAGTTTATTGATTGATGGCTTAATCATTCATGATATTTTGGTCGGAATAGTGGTAACTGTAAGATTGATGCATGTGAGGGGGGAGGGAGGGTTGAATCATGTGCATTTAAAACTTTCTTTTTTGATTTTTAAAAATAAGTGCGCAATGAAAAAAAAAGACTAAGCAAGAAAAAAATAAAAATAAGATCAATACACAACTATTTATTTAGTTTAGAGCCTTTGAAGACTCCTACTCCAAGACTTAGGCCCTTCAGACCTTTCTTGATGGGTAAATATCCTCTTCCGACAAACTTTTGAAAGAGCAACCGGTACAAGATAAAGGAAGTGTAATAATCCTACACTCCCTTATCCAATAACTGAAATAACGAAAAAATCGTTACCCAACACGTGAAGATGAAGTCTAGATTGAGCTCGTGTGTTGGTGTTGTTCTGACTACCACTGTTATACCCCAAGGGTATATTTGTTTGATAAATCAAACAATACTCCCTAGTGATAACATAAGAAATAATTGGTATCAAGCCAATTAAACCAACATACACATCAATGCAATCCAAACAAATATATGACATGTATATGTGATCATACTAAATTAAACATGTTAATGCCAACACTCAAACATCCAATACAGAAAGAAAGCTATAAATACAAGTAGCGGACAATAATCCAAATAAATGAAAAGAAATCTAAACTCAAGTGGGGCTGACAGTCAGGACCTCCAAAACAATATGACATATCCTCTATCTGCTAACCTAGAAGTCAAAAGAAAAGCAAGGCATAGTGAATACAAAATTCTCATCGGGTATTAGAAGATAATGCATGAACAATATAGTGTAAGGAGATTGAAAGAAGCAATCTAAAGTAATATGCTATTACAAAAGTAATAGCAATATATACAACTACTAATAAAAGCATAACCGACTACATAACCATCTACTGACGTGTTTAACCAGGTCTAACTAATAAATCGGGAGTACCTACAGTACATCAAAACCTGCATGAATAAATACATAGACAACATATAATAATTCCTGACTGCAAGCGAACTCGCTACCAGGATAAACTCGTGAGCAGACTAGGTATATACGTAGCTATCTAGCTATAGATTGCACGCGAACTCGCAACCACAGATATCTCGTGGGTAGTTGTGTCATACAAGCATACAAACCAATAGGGTCAAATGGGTTATATATATGTAGCTACATAGTTATACGGACTACATGCGAACTTGCTACCACGGATGTCTTGTGGGCAGTCGTGTCTAACAAGCAAAACAAACCAATATGAATAACTAAGCAGTAACTATCCATCCAAGGATAATACTCTAAAAGCTACACAATAATTTAGTTTAACCTTTTATACCTATGCTACATTGTAATATCGCTAGCCTAGAAAAACAAATATAAATAATAATAAATAACATTGATAGCAATGAGAGTGTATGGATATCAATTAGAATAAAATAAGATAAGGCAATAAAGTATCAATTTAGGAAACAATTAGAGTAGAGTGAAAATAAATAGTAACCGCTATGTAATCATAAATAATTATATACTAAAATCAAAGAACGAAAAATAAGAGGATACTAGCCACATTAACTGTAAAATATCTAACGGTTTTCAAATTAGAGGACTTTCTGAAGCTTGTATCCTTGCTTATCGACATCGCTTAAAATTGCTCGACCAGTTATTTCATCAGAAAAATGAATAACGGAGTTGGATAACATCGAATCTCGAAAGATCGACTTGGCTCCATGGATATTTTTCACCGATCACCAAGATAAATCGAGAAACATATGCGATGGGCCGTCCAAAAATCCAATATTTCAAGATTCGCATTCCATTTAAAAAAATTATAAAATATATCATAGTTACGAATCAAATCATGAATACTTAAAATGATAATTAATCATTCTTCTGTTGTACCGGACGATCAGTCATTCCATCATACTGACAAAAAGACGATTCGTTCGCCCCTAATGCCCCCACCAATCCGTCCCAGGGCCAACCGAAGGAGGTAAATTATATGGGGGCTATTAGTTCGGATACTGTGGTTAATACGTGGACAGGATGAACATATTGACTTTATCAAATTTTAACTCTCATATTTTATGTTGATAATATTTACATATTAGTGAGGATTTATAGTCATTCCAGGAGAGATAGGAAAGGATGTAGTTGACATCTTGTCCTCTGGGCTTGCTGGTATTCAGAATTGTCCAATCAAAAATAAAATCAAATTCATAACCTGCACGGGGGAACAAGCCACGAAAGAGACGCTTCCAGAATCCATATAGTCCGACCTTTGTGCAAAAGTCAAAGACAGGTAATAGTGGAAATATTAAACAAATTCCACACGGTGGGATTTCCATAAAACTTAATAGGAGCCGAAAGTATCTTGTCATACGTCTGCTACTTTGTGGCGGGCAGAGATCTTCTGGTCCTAAAATTTTTAGTTCATTCTTGGTCTATATTAAAATTGCGGTCGGATCGTGATTATGATCCGGCCGCAATTTGTTTCGATCCCCTCTAGGATTCACCGTGCCCCTTAGGTTATAGTTTGGGTTCGGGCGGGTGGCCGAAGGCCACCCAACCGCCTAAACCCTAAATCTAAAATCCTAAATCCTAAATCCTAAATCCGGATTTAGGGTTTAGGCCGTCGGGTGGGCTCCGGCCACCCGCCCGAACCCAAACTAAAACCTGAGGGGCACGATGAACCCTAGAGGGGATCGAAACAAATTGCGACCGGATCACAATCACGATCCGACCGCAATTTTAGTGTGGACCAGAGATTTTGGGACCAGAGGATCCCTGCCGCTTTGTGGCAGCGTTAGCCCTTGCCATGGAAGTCTCCCTTTGAGGAAATAGTATGGCCAAGTGATTCCAAATCATCCCGAAGACCTTGCTCAATGCCAAGATAAGTATTGCAGCTAGCATAACAATCACTTTCAGTCACGATTTTTTGGTTTTCTCTGATTGTTCTTCCGACCAAGATCTATTAGTTGATGGATCTGCATCTAATTGAGCAACATTAGCCATGGCAAGCCACCATTTTTCATCCTTTGCTGTTTCAGAAAAAGTGGATGGATCTGCATCTAATTGAGCAACATTAGTCTGGGCATATATGTCAGCCAGGCTTCGGATTTTTCTTAGTAGCTGAATCATTTTCACTATCAGAATACTCATCAGAAATTTCATTTTCAAAATCACCAGGAGTACCTAGTGTTGATTCTGCATCGCGGAGATCAGTGGTTTCACCATTTCCTGCTTGATCTTCATTTTGAACAATTTCTGAAGCAGATGGTGTGATCGCCTGTTTATTTGTCATTGGCCAGGAGGGAGTGGTTTGCTCCTTTGTCGCCTCTTGATCTATTTTAGATAGAGCATTAGAAAGTATAACACCAGAAATTCTAATACAATTTACAGTCCAATCCCACTCTTTGTCCTCCTCAAAAACTATATCTTTACTAATGATAATTTTTTTCTTAACTAGATCAAACACTTGATACCCCCATCCCAGAGCAGTAACCAACAAGAATCCCAATCTTAGACTTCTCATCTAATTTGGTTCTTTTCTCATCAGGAACATGCACATGACAAATACTACCATAAACACGCAAGTGATTCAAAGATAATTTTTCATCATGCCACATTTCATAAACTATTTTTCCAACTAACATCTTTGAGGGTAAAGAATTCAACAAGTACACCGCAGTGAAGCAGCTTTAGCCCAACATTTTTTGGAAAGTTTTTTTTTCAAAAAGCAAGCACCTTGTCATCTCAATAATCATCCTATTTTTCTATTCACTAACCCCATTTTACTGCGGTGTGTATGAAGCAATGTAAAGATGAGTGATACCTTCTAATTTGTAGAAGTTGTGGAGCACGGTGGAAATGTACTCGCCGCCATTATCATAACGCAATGCCATTATCTTCCTTTTAGCTTGCCTTTTTGCTGCAGCTTGAAAAGTTTTGAATATATTGAATGTCTCAGATTTGTTCTTCATGAAATATATCCAACAGTAACGTGTGAAATCATCAATAAAAATAATAAAATACTTACTTCCACTCCAGAATTCTTCTTTAATTGGACCACAAATGTCAGTATGAATCAAATCCAAGTTGTTCTTGGCTCTTGAAAAGCGATTTTCTACAAATTCAATGTCTGGAACATCCTTGGCCATCCCATTTTTCTGCAACAATCTCAGATTTTTTATTCCATAGTGACCAAGACGGCTGTGCCAAAGTTGAGATTATGTAGAAAATACCATTGAAACTTCAGGTTGAAACGGATGAGTGTTGAAGATAAAAAAAGTTATTTGGTTGTAGCTCAGCATGAAGAACTGAGTGATTTCTTAGATCTGTGATGTAGAGGTGCAGTCCTCGAACCAAGACTTCTATTTTTTGCCTCAGGATTTGCCCAAAACTCAAGAGATTTTGGGTTAAATCAGGTACATAGTAAACATCTTCCACAATTATAGGCTTCTTTCTTCTTCGAGATAAGTATATGCTGCCAACACTCAACACTGGAGTGGTGTGTCCTGTAATTGACCTCACAACTCTTCCTCCTTGAGTTCTAAAATTGAAGAGTAACAATCTGTCACCACACATGTGGTGAGAACACCCACTGTCAAGAATCCAACCTTTTATCGATTGTGTGGTAGTTGCATCAACAGAGTATGTTATTTCCACAAAATCAAGTGAGGCTTTAGTGCAGAATGCTATTTCTAAGTTGCATTTTTCATCAAACAAAGAAAGCTCCACCAAATTTGCTTATTCTTTTGCTCGATTTTTGTGTATACAGACTCTTTCAACATGCCCTGTTTCCCCGCAGCCTTTGTAAATAGCTTCAGGATAGTAGAAACAGAATTGAGTTCGGTGGGTTGTCTTCTTATAGTGGGGGCAAGGTTCGTAGATTTCTCTGCGATTTCCCCCTTTTTGCGGTAGATTTTGTTGCATATAACCTCCCTGGCTTGGAGCCTACAAATTCGATGCTCTTCTGCTGATTGCTAAATTACTGGGATCAAGATTCTCTGCAGACAATAAGACTTCGATTTTCTCGTGCACACTCTCAACCTTTAGGGGTCTGATTTGCATTCGTTTTTCAGATGCTTAAAAAACACAGATAAGTTCTAGAAAAGTATTTTTTTTTCAATTTGTCAGTTTTTTCTAAGGCGCACAACTTTGCCTCAAATTTATTCGGGAGACTCATAATCGCCTTTTCTACAACCTGTTCTTTAGGTAATTCCCCACCAAGAGGCCGAATCTCATTCACTATCTCGATTGTACGGTCATAGTAATCTTGAACAGTCTCCTTATAACTCATTCGATTTGCTTCAAAATCTGAAATACTGTTTCGAATTTGGATTTTCCGAATCTGATCACCACCTTCATGAAGGCCTTCAAACGATCAAATATCTTCTTTGGTGTGTTGCAGTTTGCGACTTTGGTAAACATGCTCTCAGTTAGAGCATCATGCAAAAGAGAAACAGCGTTGTGCTTGTTGTGGTGTGGTTTTTGAAGCGAAGTTTTTCATCCTCCATTGCATCTTCTCCGGGCACCGATAGATCTTCTTCTTCTACTGTATACCACAAATCCTGAGCACGCATGTAAGACTCGATCTTGATAATCCATGAAAAATAATTCTTCCCATCCAAAACAGGTGGGCCTTTGTTGAAAGACATTTTGAAACAAATGTGGAAATATTTAAAGGAAAATGATCAAATAAGAAAAAGCACAGGTACTAGAATCGAGGCGCTCTGATACCATGACAAGTTTTGTCACGGTATCTGGATAACTCACGAAAAATAGAGAACAAGAGAGCAAGGGAACTGATGAGGAAAATCAACTTCAAAATTACTGAAACGAAAATGTTCCTTTCAAAACAGAGTGACTGGCAGCCTATTTAGCCCCCTTACAAAATGACCTTTCGAGTTTCCTAAATCTCAGGATGGACAAACTAACTAAAACAAATATAAAGAGATTCTTCAATATTAATACAAGTGAACTAAATGCTAATCATGCAGCCAACAGTTATCAAGTTTGATGTCTGTGCAGAAAACCTTTTCAATGCTCATATTCTATTCTTGTAATCATTTGATCCACAAGCATCAGAACTGTCTTTAATGTGAATTTCCCACAACAATAGACAAACAAATCTTCAAGGCTTGGACCAAGCAAATCGGGAACCAGAACATTTTCCTCCCTGTCACACCACACTATTTTGTGTTTGGGATACCACTTCCTCCCTGCAGAATGCTATACAGCTTGGCCTCATAAAGCAACTGTGGATGCTTGGTCTTGCTGTTCTCGATCTGAACCATGACGATCTCGAACGTGTCAACATGCGGAGCGAGAAAGATCTCGCTAAGGGATCCGCTCCCAATCTTGCGCCCTATCTTGTACTTCCCTGCCGACGATCCGATCCATGGCCTACTTGTCCTTTGTCCGTCCCAGAATAGCGTCCAATAACTGGCTTGCAATTGGAACGAAGATTTCATGGGAGAGATCTCCAGCTACGGGCAGTACTCAGACGACGGGGCCGGAGAAAGGTGCGCGAGCGGCGAAGGCAGGTGGCCCAGTGGCGATGACGAAAGTTGGACTTGTAGCGCCCGTATGTCACAGGCACAGGAAGGAAAGAGGAAGGGATACCAGTGGTGATTGCTTGGGAGGGCAGCGGGGTGAACGTGCGATCATGGTGCCGTCACGACGGCGCAGATGTACGCAAGGCAAGAGGGAGAGGAGGAATAACGTGGGTTTTATCCCATCTTAGGGTTTCATGAAAACTATAACGGCAATTTAACAAAAGTGTACTAAGATTTATCAAAAAAAATGTAGCTTTGAGATTTATGAAAATATGTGACTTTATCCTAAATTTATCTTTTTCTTTTATCTCTCTCACTCTCTCTTTTTTTTTTTCTTGCCTCCTCTTTGTCTCTATGGATGCATGCATGAGCTTAATATCGCTTATATCATAATACATATAGGCCCTTGTGATTATGGTACAGTGGTAAGGTGATTAGTCGCTATCTCAAGTATTCAAGGTTCGATCATCAGTAACAATGTATTTGTAGGAATTTTTTCTTCAAATGTTGCGCGAATCCTGGGACGCTGGTCTTCTAGACCGCCCACAGCGAGCGCTTCCCAATTTAACCTAGCGGCCGGTGGGAAATTTCCGTGGGACCGGACCAGTCGCCCGAGGTTTCTAACCTCGTTAATCATTTTTTTTATATAGGCACAATGTGAACTTTAGGATCAATTTTTTTTTTTTCAAATATAGTTTAACACCTCTGGAGAAATTGAAATACGTAATGGAGGGCACCGTTGAACTCATTACAGTCTCAAGAATCCATAGAGCCTGAAATAATTTTGATCAGACCAGTCTAGACCCATCAGTGGGGGTTTCGGTCAAAATCTACTGTTTGACTTAGAGATATACCAAACCTAACGTGGGGTTTTTAATCAATTCTTCCTTATTTCATTTTAACATCTCTGGATAGCCGAAACAAACAATGGATAACATATTTGGACTTCTTGCAACCTCAAAAATTCACATGACATAGAATGGTTACAATCGGAGCTCTCTTGATCTATTAGTGAATTTTGACCGAAGAATGGATAAAAAACCCATGTTGGGCATGATATGATCCAATATTAGACCTAACGTGAGCCTGATAATGAATAATATTAGGCCTACGTTGAGCTTGATATGATTCCATATTAAGCCCAATGTGAGTTTTTTTATCGATTCTTCCTTATTTTATTTTATACCTTTGGGCAGTTGAAATAAATAATAGATAATATATTTGAACTCCTTACAACCTCAAGAATCTATAGGAATTGAAATGGTGTAATCAGAGCTCTCTAAGTCCATCAGTGGGTTTAAACCGAAGAATCAACAAAAAACCTATGTTGGGTCTGATATGATTCCATATCAGGCTCAATATGGGTTTTTTTGTTGATTCTTCGGTTAAACTCACTGATAAACTTAGATAACTCCGATTGCATCCATTTCAATTCCTGTGGATTTTCGAGGTTGTAAGGAGTTTAAATATATTTCCATTGTTTATTTCGACTTCTCCGGAGGTATTAAAATGTAATTAAAAGAATTAGTTTTAAATTCTATATCGGACCTAATATGAATAATATCTTATTCATATCATGTCTATAATTATTTGCATGCATATAGAGAGTGTGTCACGCCCCCAGAGGCCCGGGCTAGCTCTAAAATCGAGCAGTACCTCCCCTATACGGCGGACAATCTGAAACACATACATTCATCATATCAACCATAACAATATAGCTCAGCCACACTCGGCTGGCGTTCACTCCAACACAACCCCGCAGTTAAATAATATGATTGACAAACAATAAACATAATAAATATAATCTCTATAGTTAAACGCAGCAAACCGAAATCCAGCGAAAATAAATAAATACATGTTCGATGGAAAACCCATATACCATCCAAAACAATAATAAAACCAAAATCGACACTAATACTATAAAACTACCACAAAAGTACGAAAACCAATAATAATACTCAAACTGGGAGACTGGCAGTTGGATCCTCTCATGACGGCACGAGACAAGCTATCGACTACCTGAAACAAAAAGAAGAACAAGGGGTGGTGAGTTCCGGATGGAACTCTGTGGGTATAAGAACAGATAAATGCATAGTATATAAAAGGGTAAAACAAGCATAAAGACAACAAAGGGTTTACAGTCTCCGGAATAAAGAGCATAAATAAAATGCATCTATACAAGTAAAACATACCTGAAAATCATGTAACAAATAGGGGCAAAATCAGAAATCCCCTCTAACACCTCCATAAACAGCTAATACTACTGAACATATCCGGATCATATAATAAAATACAAATTATAACCGTATATGCATGTCAATCAAAAGTAACAATTATAGCTCAAACAAATGTAGCAAACACAAGCAAATGCACAATGCACAATATGCACATGATGTCATGACCTGCAATGTACACACACCAACCACCGCTATATTGGGTAGGTTGAGTGGATAAGATACAAGTGCCCAGCACCTATGGCTATGCAAACACACCACAATAACTGTGGCCCTGATATGAAAAACCCCGAAGCACCTGTGGGGACTCCTAACACCTATGGAGTATCAACTGTTTGCACACAACTCTAACTGAGTGTGGCACAACAGGAAAATATACCCAACGACCCGTCTCAACTACAAGGGAGCCCATGGTCGTCGGCCGGAATGTCATGATGCATGTCACTAATATACACAACCTCAATCAGATCCAAAACATGGAATCAATACAATACGAAAAACACAAATAACACCAAAGTAAATAAACATACGAAGAACACCATCGATACCAAGGTAAATAAACATGCACTAATCTACTGGGTAGGGTTATCTAATGTTGACCAAATCCTAGATAGGTCAAATGATTATTCTATAGTACACACGTACACACAGTAAGCTTTAGATCAGAAACCAAGAGATAAGACTATATAACTGAACAAATTTGGAATTATCACTCAAAAGTCAATCACGAATAAGTATCAAGCAGGAAAATAAGAGGAATAGATTTAAGGTAAATCGACCTACTAGATAATCAAATAACTATGCATTTAATGTAAAAGAACTATAAAACCAAAGGAGAAGTACCCGCCTTCGAAATGTAAACCATTCTAACCGTCTTCAAGTCTGATAGATCGCATCGAGCTGGAATCCTACAAATACAGGTTACGAAACAAAACTAAGGAACTTCAACCAATGAATCATCCTATTATTTAATTAATTAACTTCTAAATACCTCCCTAATTGTTTAATCCTAAATTCATATCACACTCTAAGAATTCATCAAATGATTCATTAGTTAAACTATTCTTCCAATTGATTAGCATAGCATCAACTAATAATCAACGTTCAAGTGAGCGATCATTAAATGAGTTAACTAACCTCTTAATCCAATAATCGACTCATACATATTTAGAACTCCAATTATCAACTACATCTATTAATCAACATTAATTCATAATTAATTTGATTAATTAACCAACCCAATCCAGATAATCCCAATTAATGAAACACTGTTAAATATTACCAGCATCCGATTAAACCTATTCATCAACCTATAATGAGATTGATTACATCAAATTAACTAATTAATAAACTTGTAATAAATCTTATACCTTCCTCGTTCCCTTCCGCTTCTTCTTCATCTTTGTTAGCCCGATCGAAAACAACGATCAACGGTAAATCGATCTTCCAAGATCTATTGGCTCGCACGCCACAGCTCCTCTTCTCTAATCCGAATAAACTCAGTCGCCGCCACAAATCCAAACAGTAGGCTGCCCTTCCGATGAGCTCTCCCTCGGATCTAGTCTCGTCAAGCCAAACCAAGCAACCCACCACGACAAGAAAAGCATTAGCCACAGACGGTGGTCAGCCGGTGAGGACTGTCGTGATAGTTGCCATGCGCAATCGCAGCCCAGTGTCGGCACCCACCTTTGGCTGGAGCAAGAATGATGACGATCGATGAGAAGCAATGGCGGTAAAGAGGATTGCCGAACCGAGGGAGAAGAAGGCTCGGGTAGGATGGTGGTTGAGATCGAGCTGAGAGGAAAATCAGTGGCCACCACCACGACCGGCGATCGGAGACATTAAGCGTCATCGATCCATGAGGCGATTTGGCTCGGCGGCAGTGAAGGAGGACGGTGTCGATGGTGCGAAGGAGGAGGGATTGTGCTGGAGAAAAGGATCGCCGGCTTCGGGCTGGCTCAACTCCGGCGAGGGCATGCGGCGACCGGCAGGGAAGGGGTCGGCGGCATCGGCGCTAGGGCACGGGGAAGAGGGGTTCGGGCGAGGGATTAGGGTACGGGAAGGGAAGAGGTTTATGTATAAATACTTAAACTTTTCCTTAAATAAATATAATATATTATATATATATATATATATATTCCAGAAAAATCAAATTTTTTCTTAAATAATCCGTAACTAATCCTTCACGCCTATTTATCCCCTGCGAATCATTCCAAAAATTTCTGAAAATTATACCATAATTTTCTATATAATTGTTTTAACTCCTAGTTATGGTGGTTTTATATATATTCCTATATACTTATATATATTCCTATATATATTATTTTATTTTATTCATTTATTTATTATTATTATTATTAGTTTTTAACCGTATTTTACAGAGAGAGGAGAGACAAAGAGAAGAGAGAGGAGAAAAGAGAAGAAATCAGAGAAATAAGCGGAAAGACAAATTTAATTAGAAAGGAAAAATATGAAAAATATATATTTGAGTGTGCTTTTTAATAAATCTCATAGTCTTGTATGCTTTTTGATTAATTCAAAAATCTTCTTCTGCATTTTGATAAATTATCGAGAGTATAAAGTAATGAACCCCATTCCCTCCTCCCATCCTCATATATATATATATATATATATATACTAAAAATTTATTATTAAATTATATTTTATTTTATCATATTATCCAATAATTAAATCAATTATGACAATATTGTATCAATTTATTCTAAATGGATAAATTTAATCATCCTATGCAATAATAAAAAAAAATCAATTTTGATCATATATATATATATATATATATATATATATATATTAGCCGCAATTGAGTGTAGTAAGTGTTGAGACAATTTGTGGTCCGGAGTGACCAAGTGTTTTGATGTTTGGGCAAAAGGTTTAAGTTAGGTTTCCCTTGTGTTCTCATATATGTATATTGAGTGTGCAGGATGTACAAGTTACACATATGGACTTGACTAGACGGCCTCAGTACGGTGAACGGTGGCATGGAGGCAAGCTGGAGGCTTGCGTGCGCATCCGAGGGACCTTGGAGAGCAAGGTCGATGAGCTGATGGATGCGGACTTCGAGGCATACGTGAAGGATGACATGGAGGCAAGCTGGAGGCTTGCGTGCATCTGAGGGACGGGAGCCGAAGATGAAGAGGGCGCGAAGGAAATAGTTGAGGCTGCGGATGAGGAGTCAGTCGAGTCATGAGGGTACGAGTGCTGTGTGATTGTACTCGGGAAATCCTAGAGTTTGAGTGCGGAGTGGAATGCACTCAGGAAGGGTAACCTTAGGTGGGTGAGTAGATTGACCTGGGGGCAGTCGACTGATGGAACTCACAGAAAGGTCTCAGCCCTGGGACCAGTCGACTGCCCTGGGGGCAGTCGATTGGTAAGTGGCTGGTGAGTTGGCTGAGAATTCGAACGTTGGGGTGCAACGGTCGAATTTCAGTGGCACCAGTCGACTGCCCTAGGGGCAGTCGACTGATAGCGAGGGTTTCAGCCCGAGTCCTATTTAAAGAGGACTTCGTGGTGGCTGAGTTCCTTGACGAATCTTGTCTTGGTTAAAGGCAAGATAGTAGTCTTTGTGCTCAGAGGTTTGCTTGGTGCTGTGGCGAGTTTTTTCCATCCACAAAGAGCGACGAGAGCTAGCCGGAGGTTATTCGGGGATTGATCCACCGACGGATTCTTGGATTAGTCACCCGTTCGGGATAGATACCAAGTAAATCAGGTTGTTAGCATTGTTTATTTTATTTTGCATATTATTGTTTCAGCTGCGCTAACAACTTTGTAGAGATCAAAACGAAAAAGTGCTATTCACCCCCCTTCTAGCACACCGAAAACGATCCATCAGTAAGGTCGTAGCACAACAGTAATACGAAGACATGCAATAGAATGTTCGAGGGAGCTCATAGAAAAATAATAAAAAAAGTCATCGGTCGAGACCTCCTTATATAGGTAATTGGAGGCGCATCCATCAACCCAGGGCGCCTCTAATGGTGTTGATCCGATTCACAAAGGTGGACTTTTATCCAATTAAAGGCACCTCCAATCAACTCCGAGGTGCCTCCAATCTTCGAACTTCATTCTCGAAGGTTATCTTCATGAGGGCACCTCCATCCATCTAGAGGGCCTCTAATGCCACAGCTTAGGCACCTCTAATCACCTGAGGCATTTCGAGCACTGTTCATTCGAGGTTAAAATTTTGCATTTAATATCTGCAAAAATATATTAGTCTAAATAACAAAAAATAACTTGCAAAACAGAGTTTGCACATGAAAATAAAATTAGATTATGAGTTAGAACCTATCCATTATTTAGTATTGGTCTCAACCTAAATTTTTTAAATGGATCTAAGCTGGACTGATGCCTACCATCCTCACTGGATCTCTCTCATTCAATGCTTACTTCAACTTACTATTTGCAGACTTACTTGACTCTGATCTCTTGACTCACTAAGTCTTTCTGCTAGATGTCTCATCTGGACTTTAGCTAGTTGTCAGGTCCTGCAGACTCAATTGGACTTTCTACCAAATATCAGGTTCTCTCATGACCTATTTGAACTTTCTGCCAATTATTAGGTCTTCCAGACCTAAATGGACTTCAGTTTGGTGTCATGTCCTATCAAGTCTTTCAGTCCTGGACACTTGATAAATATATTAGAACACACAAAATCTAAATTTACTCTTTTGTCATACATCAAAACTTGAGTTTGATTATTAGTGCTAACTACGCTAACAATCTCTTCCTTTTATCTAATGACAATCTAGGTTAAAGTAAAAAAAAATACAAAAAAAATAACAGTATGATTATTTCATGATTATGTTAAGAGAAAAATACCTGTTAGCATGATGTTCATTTATTCTCATAAACATTGTTATTTTTATATTTTGATTTTTCTTATCTTAACCCCATTATCCTCCCTCTTTGACATACATCAAAACATTTAGAGTACAAATAAATAATAAACATTCATAGTAACAACAAATGTGTACTTAAGATTTTTTAGATAAGTTTGGTCAAAATATTTTCAAAAAAATATTCATTTTGAAATCTGTTGACAAACAATTTTTGAAGATTTTGTATTTTTGAACAAGAAAGGAATTATGTTGAAGATAAAATTTTCAAAATATTTTGAAAATTTTAATTTTTGAACCTCTTTTTCAAAATGTCTTTTAATAGATCCTTCCCCTTAACTTGATATTTTCTTTAAAAGCTTTACTTTCAAATTAAACATCTAAGAATTCGTCCTTCGATAAATATTTAACCTTTAGTTACTAGCTTGCTACCAAAAACATAGTAGTTTTCACTTAGTTAATCAAGTTAAGTAATATTATCTAGCAAGTTGTTTACTATGAAGGATTACTTAATCAATTTGAGGCGATATTTTTCACCTAGACTTATGTTAATGCACTAACATAAACATATGAAATCTAAACTTTACTTTAAGTATCTCATACCAGTCTAAGTGTTTTCAATACATAAATAAGATAATTTTAATGTGCTTATGAGATGTTGGCTGCCTAACCTATAGGTTCATGTTTTCTAGGAGAATTCTAGGCTAAGTCCATTAAAAAAACATAAGTTTGAAAACATAGACTTAAAAGATAAGTTTTATAAAAAACATAAGTTTTTGATAAAAAGAAACAAAACATTAGAGTATTTAAGTAATAAGTCATAGTCTATAATGCACAAGCCTAATTGTCATCATAAATTACTAAATTTGCATTCTGAGAGTGGTTTAGTAAAAATGTCAGCCAAATTTAATTTGGATCCAACATAGTTGAGTTCAATATCCTTTTTTGCGATATGGTGTCTAACAAAGTTATGTTTAATTTCAATATATTTAGTTCTAGAATGATGTACTGAATTTTTGGTTAAGTTAATTGAACTTATGTTATCAATAAAGACTTTTATACTTTTATATTCTAAGTTAAAATCTTTTAATATATTCATCATCTATAATAATTATGTCACATATTCACCCATTGTTATGTATTCTGCTTTAGTAGTAGATAAATTAATACAATGATGTTTTCTACTAAACCAGCTGACAAGTGATAGTCTAAGGAGTTGGCATACACCACGTTTACTTTTTCTATCTAATTTACAACTGACATAATTTGAGTAAGAAAATCCTACAAGTTCAAAATCTATTGACCTAGGGTACCACATTTCTACATTAAGAGTACTTTTAGATATCTAAATATTCTTTTAACATTTGTTAGGTAGGATTCTTTAGCATAGGTTTAGTATCTTGCAACATACTAACTGCAAATAAAATATCAGGTCAGCTTGCAGTTTGATATAAGAGACTACCTATTCTTAGGACCGTGACCATCAAGCTAGAGGGGGGGGGGGGTGAATAGTTTTTTTTTTCGATTTTTCTTCCTACAAAGTTAGTGCGCAAGCGGAATAAACAAAAACTAAAACTAAACTAAGAGGAACACACTTATTTACGTGGTTCGGAGATAAAACTTTTACTCCACGGCTGCCCGTAAGGTGAACAATCCCTAATCCGTTCGTGGATGATTCCCCGGAGCACCTTCGGCTAGCTCTCGTAGCTCCTTGTGGGTGGAGAAATCTCGTCACAACCTTTGTACATGATCTGAGCAATATAAGCTACTAACCAGCTCTATCCAAGCAGGTTTCGCCAAGAAGAAATAGCCTGAAACGAGCTCCCTAAATAAAACATGAGACTGAAATGTGACTGTGAGCAGTCGACTGCCCCTGGGGCAGTCGACTAGCCATTCTTGAATTCGAATTCTCACACTTGACCTTTCGAATTCTGGCCACACCAGTCGACTGCTCCTGGGGCAGTCAACTGGTCCACTCCTAAGCCTAGGGTTTCCCTTCCCGAGTACATTTCTCTCCACACTCGAACCCTCCCGGCTTAGTTCCTGAGTACAATCCCTCAACACTCGGACCCTCACGACCTGGTTGACTCCTCAAACAACAGTCTCGATCTATTGCTTTCACGCCCTCTTCATCTTCGGCTCCCGTCCCTCAGATGCGCACGCAAGCCCTCGGCTTGTCTCCATGCCATCCTTCACGCATGCCTCGAAGTCCGCGTCCCTCAGCTCATCATCTCTGCTCTAGCAGCCTCGATCTGTCGCCTTCAAGCCCTCTTCGACTTTGGGCCTCGTCTCTCGGAAATGCACACAAGTCCGCGGCTTGCCTCCATGCCATCCTTCACGTACGCCTCGAAGTCCGCTTCCCTCGGCTCATCGTCCCTACTTTGTCCATAGTCCCTCGGATGCGCACACAAGCCCACGGCTTGTCTCCATGCCACCCTTCACCGTACCTGAAGACATCCAACCAAGTCTATGTGTACCTGCAAACCTGCACACTCACATACACGTAAGACCAGCAACAAACCCTAACTTAATCATATTGACACACACATCAAAACCCATGATCCTCCAGATCATACTTGGGTCGATTGCCCCAACAATCTCCCCCTTTTTGATGTGTGACAATATGTTTAAGTTAGGTAAAACCACAACAATATCAATTGAAAATTAACAGCATACCAAGTTAAGAGACATACACATGTCCTCCCCTTTAACCTATGCTCTCCCCATAATTTTCAATTTTCACTCACAACACCAATTTAAGTTATACCCAACTTAACACCACAAGTTCTCCTAAGTCAAGTTAAACCTAACTTAACACCACAAATTCTCCCCCTTTGACACCATCAAAAAGATTGCCCCAAGCAATCCTACCCCTAGTGCCAATGAGAACCCAAACTATTTCTGAAAACCCCTCAGAAATCAACAACTTGAAAGATCAGTCGACAGATCCAACATTAGTTGACTGGTACCCTCAATTTGCAAACTTATCGAAACATCAGTCGACTGCCCCAGGGGCAGTCGACTGATACAACCTATTTCTGAATTTTCAGCCCAAATTCAGAAACTCCTAGAAAATTCTATAAAATTCAGAAAAATGTAAAACATTACAAGTATATTTGTTAGGATATAATCTACCCTAGAAAAATACAGTTTCGTGAAAAATACCAAATATGCTTGACTTTTGGTACAAACCCCAATTCTCTCAAAATGTATCATTTTGTATCAACTCTTAAGCCTTTAATTGATTCTATATGTTTGTCAAGACTATCTTATACCATTTCAAACCTAGAATTGTTTCCAAATCTCCTCCTTTTTTCTTGTATGACCCCCCAAGTCAACATGTGATAAAAACTTCCCCCTCTTTACCATAAACCATTGACATATATATATATATATATAGCATACCATGAATTGCAAACAATATAAGCAATATCAAAGACATGAAATAAAAACTTCATAAAGTAATATGAAAGCATACATCCAAAGTTTGATACAAAAGTCAAAATAAAGCATAGTCATCAAATATTACATAACCAAAATAAGTGTTTGAGAAATAAATATAAAAATCAAGTTGTACACTCTCAACACTAAAGCCATCAAAACACCCCAACTGAGTTACATGTCGTCGCCTGTAGGAGGAGGAGGAGGAGGAGGAGGAGGAGGAGGACCCTGGTACGTGAGGTTCTAATGCTGCGTCATGTCGTACATCTCATCCTGTCGCAGCTGGAACCTCTGAAAGGTCTCGGTGAGCCCATGGACCTCTCCCTGAATGACAGCCTGTGTCTGCTGAAAGTCCATCTGCTGCTGCTGAAAACTGCGGAAGTCCTCCCGGAGGCCGTGAACCTCTGCCTCCAGCCTGGAGACCCGCTCCTCTGAAACTCCTACAGCAGCAGGCGCAGGCTCCTCATCATCATTTGAGCTCGAAGAAGTAGGACGACAGCGCTAGATCATCACCTCCTCATGTTTCTCAATCCTCGCTAAAGTGAGTTGTCGAGACCCTATCTGGTCATAGTCCTTAGACAACTCATGAACCTGACCCTCGATGACTCTAACCCGTCTAGCTAGACCGAAAGAATTCGGTCAAAATATGACCGAATGGCATGTACATCTTCTTATTGACGTCATGGGAGAAATAAACAATGGATGCAAATACCTGGCAGGCTATGTCGATGTCCAGTCTCCTCTCTAGGGCATACATCATCACCAAGTGGGGAAGTTGAATCTTCGATCATCCCTTGGTGACAATCGGAAGAATGCAGTCTAAGACAACCTTATACAAGACATTACTCACCGGGCTCATGTTTTTGGCTACAAAATTACGGTCTCGAGCACATCTAGGTATGTTAAAATAATACCGGTGGATCTGATCTATGGTGACACCTGGTAACGTTAAAGGCTCAACAACTGTGGGGAAACATGTAAACTGACTATTTGAAACTCTACATCTTAAAAATGACCGTAACACGTCGGGTGTGAATGGAATGGTAATCCCTTGTACCATTGACTCATATACCTCGTTTTGGGCATCAGTAGATGTAAGGTTGGCATAGAATTCCTTACACAAGTCAAAATTGACAAAGTGCTGACAATAGACCAGTTGCTCTAATCCAAAATATGCAATGATCTCAATGATGTGTGGGTGATATCCTGGAAATATGATCGGTTGAGGTAGCGACAATTCATTAAAATGAAAGCCGCATCATTAAAAACTTTCCGACACTCCTCGGAATGAGACCGAGGCCCCTCCCGATCTACTTGACCTTGGTGAGATGACCCCTCACCCTTTTGCCTCTTATGTGCAACCCTAAGATGTGACATACCAATGCATGGACCAAAACCACCCCACAAAGAGAGAAAATAAGGAAAACCAAGCAAAATAAGGTAAATTAGTTCCAAATCATGAACTAAATGGGAGAAAAACAGACAATACAAGTCATTACCATTTTCCTGCTCGTTTCATGATGACAATTAATGAAGATTGACTTGAGAAGAGAGGTTTTCCTAGCCCTAGGTTTAGATCCGAGGTAAAGGGAGGGTAGGAAGGTGTTTCTAGAGCTTGAAAGGACTTTAGGGCACAGGGGAGAAGACTCGTAGGGGGTGGCACTCAAAACCCTAGGTTCGGCCACCCTCGCGCGACCTTTCTTTTTAAAAATCCTCGCATACCAGTCAACTGCCCCTAGGGCAGTCGACTGTGAAACTGAACCGAGAGTTCAGTCGACTGCCCTGGGGGCAGTCGACTGGTGATTTTGAATTTTCAGTTTCTGATTTACACTAGGCCAGTCGACTGGTTCTGAACCAGTGGACAGGTACCCTGATTTTAATTTTCCAGTCCTAACTTCAGAAATGCATAATTAATTCCAGAAATTTTCAAAAAATCTGAAATTTCGTGGAGAGATTTGTGAAACCTATGTCTACTTAGGAAAAATATTGTTCGGAGTTAATCTATTACCAATCCTAAGATTGACACGAAATTCTAAACTACCTAAATAGTGTCATTGAAACTTAACTAAAAGTTCTAATTTTGATCTCTCCTTGATGCCTCTTCTCACACTTAACCACAATACTTTCCTGACACTTATTTATTTGGCATCTACATATTAAAAATCAATTTCCACACAATATGATTCTATTTTCATCTTTTCCTTCACAAACCTCCTTCTAATGTGCCAATTCCCTAGGATTAAGTCCAAACCCTTTGGCACATTCCATAGTCCATCTAATCTCCTAGATGAAATCCTCCTGAGATCCATTAACCATGGATCCCATTTTGACTTCTAGAGCTCTTCCTTGAGCTCCTAGCCTTAGTCACCTCCCTAGGTGACTCATTTATGAAAGCAAGACCACACCGGTGTTCCCCCGGTGCTTCTTGACCTTCAACTATAACTCTCTTAACTCTATATACCTTATCCTTGGTCAAATTCTTCTTCTCCCCTTTAAATGGCTTTTCCTTGTCATTTTTGGCCTTTTCTTTGCTATAATCACAGGGCATCCTTGAATATGACTTTTTACTAACATTTGACCTCCTAGATTGGTATCCTAGTCCCGGCCTACCATTTCTAAGGTGTTGATCATTTGATATCATGCTTAATCCCTTGGATCCCCTAATGAGTTTGTCTAGATTCTTTTCTAACTTATCAAGTTTTGCCCTCAAAGCTTGATTTTCCTTCTCTAGGTTCTTAACCTTAATATCACCATGATCATTTTGATCATTCCTAGGTCTACCCATTTTTCTAGGCTTGTGTCTCCCTTTCTTAGGGTTAATGCCTTGGTCCTTAGGTCTAAAACCCCTAGATTTATCATAAACCATGGATTCTTTAGAATTTTGGCACGCAATGTTATTTCTATTTTTATCATGATACTTGAAACCAAAATTACACATAGGCAAACAATCATTAATATTTCTAGTACTCATAAAAACATTTGAAGCATACGTAAAGTCAGGGATTACCTCCCTTACCCTTGTAGCTCCCCGTTGATGTGAGCTTCTCTTCTTTTCCTCTTTTTCCCATCTTCTTAAATGCTCTATTTTCTTGAGCTCTCCTTTTCTGGGACATTGGGTGTGGTAATGTCCTAGCTCCCCACAAGTGTAGCACATAATGTGCTTCTTTTCTTTCTTTTCCCTACAACCCCATGTTAGATTTTAAATGAATGGACACGGGTTTAAGGCTTACCTCCTTTTTACCTAGTGGACACTTGTCCTTGTAGTGCCCCTTCTTGTTGCATCCAAAGCATATGATGTGGTCTTTGGTTCTTGCTTTGGTGGAGGTAGGTGTTGGAAACGAGATGGCTAGAGAGGGGGGGTGAATATAGCCAATCACTTTTATCTTTGGCAAGTAACAAGTTTCTGCACTTAATCTTATCAGTAGCACAGCGGAAGAAATAAAGCAACAAAGCAGTGCAGTAAACCAAAATGGAAACCGAAAACAAACAACCACAATTAGCAAGATCGCTAACAAGGAGGGTTTACAAGGTTCGGGGATAACTTGCCCCTACTCCTTGGCGTGCCCTTAAGGTGGGCGATCCCTTGATCGTCGGCAGATCAAGCCCCGGTTATCACCGGATATGAAGCAACCTCCTTCTCGGTGGAGAAACCTCTCCATAGCGTTTCAATCACAGATAAATGTTTAAGCTCAATGAAACAACAAGAAGGATCTTACTCAAGCACTCAGCAAGGACAAGAACACAGCAAGCTTCCCTGAGCTCCACCCAGTGGCGATCTTACGCCAGAACCCTTCTTCGTGTCTTCCCACTGTCGGACTCCCAGCTCCTTGTTCTCTCCTTCAAGCACTCAAGTAATGGATGATTGCTTCTCGATCGCTTGCTCAGAATGATGGAAACTTCAAGAACACAGCAAGCAGTTGTGGAGAACTCAAGGCGGCAAGAACTCAAAACACAAGCTGTAGAACTCTCCTTCACCGAAGCTGTCTCTCGTCCCTTTTGTTTCTCCACTAAGCATCAAGTGACCTCATCTCCAGCAGCCTCCAGCTGCCTCACTGCCAACGCCGGCTACCACTGAACCCTCACTGAACTTCCTGAGCTCCCTTAGCCAAGCTTCAGTCAGCGACTTCAGTCCTGCAGCTCCAGCCGTTGCATCCTGAGATGAGAAACGGACAAACCTGCTCCAAGGAAAGCCTCCATTGACTTCTCCTTGAGTGTTTGAATCCTCCCCTGTCACCTGCAGCTTAATCAGACTGTTAGAGCAGTATATCACACAGTAAATCAAATATCAGAGGCAAACATCAGCGAATCGGATATGGTCAGACGCGATCAGAGCGTCTGACAGTGCAATTTGAATTAAAGTGATCCGTCACCCGACCGATCAGAGCGACTCCTGATCGGTCACCAGACCGATTAGGCTAGGTCCAGACCGATCAGGCTCCGTCCTGATCGGTCCCCAACGCTCAATTAGAAATCGCGATTTCTTTGTGACTTCTCCTGGATCGATCACCAGACCGATCCCAGGTTGTGGATCGATCACCCGAACGATCCACCCCTTTCTTGGGCGATTTCTGAGCTTCGCAGTCCAGACCTCCTGATCGGTCACCAGACCGATCAGGCAGCCTCCTGATCGGTCACCAGACCGATCAGATTATGACCAGACCGATCAGGCTAGAGCCTGATCGATCATAGTGAGGAACCTGCGACGCTGGATCGTTCTCCGGAACGATCTGCACATTGATCCTGATCGGTCTTCAGACCGATCAGGTTCAGATCAGCAAGCGAACTCAACCTCAACTGTTCGCTCCCTGATCGGTCACCCGACCGATCAGGAGACAAGCAGTAGGTGAAACACACACTCCCTGATCGGTCAGCGGATCGATCAGGAGCAGTACAGTAGGTTCCCAACCTCACTGTGTGCTCCCTGATCGGTCACCAGACCGATCAGTCGTTGTTGGATCGGTCACCAGACCGATCCACAACAGGGCAGCGTGCCAGCTTCCCTGACCGATCACCAGACCGATCCAGGGACGTAAACTTAGCCCTCCAAGCTAAGTTCTCTTCCACCTTAGCCCTCCAAGCTAAGGATTTTTCACCTAACCCTCCAAGTTGGGAATTTGCACCTAACCCTCCAAGTTAGGACTTTTCACCTAGCCCTCCAAGCTAGGACTTTTCACCCAACTCTTCCGGATTAGGACTTTCCAAACCTAGCCCTCCAAGCTAGGACCTGACCCTCCAAGCCAGGACTTTTTCACCTAATTCTCCAAGATGGGAATTTGCACCTAACCCTCCAAGCTAGGACTTTTCACCCACCTCTTCCGAATTAGGACTTTTCATACACCTAGCCCTCCAAGCTAGGATTTTCAACACCTAACCCTCCAGGTTAGGATTTTCCAACACCTAGCCCTCCAGACTAGGATTTTCCAAACCATGCCTGATCCCCGATCAGGACTTAAACACAATCATCATAATCATCAACCTAAACTTAAATCGGTGTCAACACCAAAACAACAATCAGGGCCAGACTGCACCAACAATCTCCCCCTTTTTGTTGTTTGACAACCCGATCTAAGTTTAGGGATTCTCAATCCATTTCCTCAAATCTAGAATCATAGGGGAATCAGGATCCTCCCCCTACACCATGATCAACCTAAACTTAACCAACCAACACTCTCCCCCTTTGTCGAACACCGAAAAGGGGCTAGAAGGGCTGATAAGTTTAAACCAGACTCCCCCTCAACCCTAGGGGTATCTCAAATCAACAAGAATATGATTGACTATTGATAATCATACGATCACATATGGCAAAACGATATCGAATGGCTAAACAGGCATATGTATCATATGAGCATGGTAGCATAGACATGAACATAGCAATGTAGCAAGCATGCAGATAATAGACAGATAATCAACATGACATCAACAGGAAGCATACTATCATGAGATAAAAACATAAGCATGGCAATATAGCACGAATGCAGATAGTAGTCATCATAGCATCAACAAGTAGCAGGATAAAACATGCATCAGCATCATAAAGAGTAGGTCATAAAATATCCTAAGATATAACACGATGCAAGTCACAGGCATCGAAATCCAGAGACGTGTGGCACAAGGCCACACTAAGCAAGTCAAGGGCATACAACCCAAAAGTCAAACAAGTCAAGTACACACATCATGAAAAGAGACAACAAACATCCAAGCTCAATGATCAGCGGGTGGGTCGTCATCGTGCATAAGGTCATCCATCGTCGCATCAGTAGGAGCAAAGGACCCTGGTGCAGTACTCGATGAAGGTGCACCTCCTGGAAATGTGTGGCTGCGCCACTCATCATACCATGTCTGCTGGAGGGCACGGGTCCCAGAGACGTCAGTCTCAATCGCTGTCAATCTGTGCTCAATAGAGCTGAACCGTGATCGGGTCTCCTCGCGGTAAGCCTCTCGCAACTGAAAATCCTGCTGGAAGGTCTGATCCAGCTCCGCGATCTGCCAGCGAAGATCAGGCTCCGGCTCGTCGTCATACTCATCGTCAGCAGGAGGAGCCTCGTGTGGTGCCTGAAAATGTGGTGCTCCGCCAGGCAGCTCACCAAGTCCGCGTCCATCCTTCCACACCAAGACCTCATCACGCTCACGAATGATAATACCAGACTTCGCAAAAGCTCGCCGACCCAACCGACAATCTTGCTTAACCATGGGCACGGTCCTGCCTTTGGTGACGTCAACACCAACTGACATAAGCCAATCAGTGATGATGTGACCAAAAGGCATATAAACCGTGCGACGACTCGGCTCACGGTAGGATAGGATAGACTGAAAAATGCTCTCCATGTATATCTAGTGAAATCATCAATGATCACAAAGCAATACCTACTTCCATTCAATGATATGATGGTACTACAATCAAATAGATCCATGTGAAGTAAATCTAATGCATTGGAAGTACTTACAGCGCTCTTACCTTTATGTGCAGATTTTGTTTGCTTACCCATTTGACATGCATCACAAAGTTTGTCTTTTTCATACTTGATGCTCGGTAAGCCACGGACTAATCCCTTGTTGGCCAACTTCCAGATGTTCTTCATGTTTACATGAGCTAGCCTCCGGTGCCAAAGGGTGGATTCTTCTTCTTTTGACATGAAACACTTAGCAGAAACATTAGTAGCACTTTTAAATGAAACTTGATAAATATTGTCTACTCTTGTTCCTACTAGTACTGTGTCCAAGGTGTCATTGTGTCTAACTAGACATTGACTTGGTTGGAAATCAATTGTGTAACCCGTGTCACACAATTGACTCACACTTAGGAGATTAAATTTCATCCCCTTGACTAGAAGGACATTTGAAATTCTAAGACATTCGGATATTTGAATGTCTCCTATCCCTATGACCTTAAGACTACCATTGTTACCAAATGATACATTACCTCTACTTTTCTTGTGAAGTGTGGTAAACAATGATTTATCCCCGGTCATGTGTTTGGAGCATCCACTATCAACGAACCAAGTTGATAGATGCTCCCCCTCAATCATAACCTATACAATTCGAAAAATAGAAGTTTTAGGTACCCAAACCTTGGGACCTAAAGCATCAACTAAACATGACTTAGGCACCCATGCCTTGACAACTTTCTTTTGAGTTTTGGGTGTCCTAGATTGTCTCATGTCAGTCCTAGACATGAGAGACACAAATGAGGGTTCCTTAGGGCGGTAACCAATACCGGCCCTATTGTAAACTGCTCTTTGGGCATTTAGGATCATATCTAGGGTCTTAGAGCTAGTTGAGAACTTCCCAAGAATATTCTTGAGCTTCTCAACCTCACTCTTCAATGATTTGTTCTCTTCTACTAACAAGTTATCATGCAAATCATTTACTTCCTCAACCTTAGAGGATTTCAAATTTACAATCTCATGTTTCAAAGTTTTAATTTCATCTTCTAGCAATTCGACATGCAAATCATCAATGTTATTATCTCTAGAAGCCTTCAATTGATCAATTTCTAATTGCAATGCTTTAACCTTATTCTTGGACTTCTTAAGCATACTAGTTAAACATGCAATTGCCCTATAACACTTTTCAAGCTCGGGAGAAGTTACCTCTTCATTATCCGAAGATGATGAAGCCGCGTTTGAGGAGCTTGAAGATTCATCACTGCTCTCCTCTCCAAGAGCCATAAGTGCCACATGCCTTGTGCTCTTCTCCTCCTTCTCTTCATCGGATGAGCTAGAGGATGATTCATCCCAAGTGGCCTTCAAAGCCTTCTTCTTCTTCTTGGATTTTTCTTCTTTTCTTTTGGATTTCTCTTCCTTCTTCTTAAGCTTTGGACATTCATTCTTGAAATGCTCTTTCCTACCACACTCAAAGCAAGAGGCATTAGTCTTATCAAGTTTGGATTCACTAGTGTTACCTCTACCCTTGAAACGTCGATCCCTTCTCATCATCCTTCGCACGAAGTTCGCCATTTCGGATGAAGAGGAGTCACTGCCATCTTCTTCGGAATAGGACTCGGATTCGGAAGAGGATGAAGATGAAGAGACTTCCTTCTCCTTCTTCTTCTCCTTCTTCTTCTTGTTGGTTCGATCCCCTGCAACTAAGGCAATCCCCTTCTCCTTGGGGCCTTTGTTAGCCATTTCATGCAATTCTATCTCACAAAACAAATCATCTAACTTTACAATAGATAAATCCTTGGATACTTTGTAGGCATCCACCATGGATGACCACAAAGCATTCCTTGGAAATGCTTTCAAAACATACCTCACAAGGTCGCGATTCTCGACCTTTTCATCAATTGAATGAAGTCCATTGAGGACTTCCTTGAACCGGCTATGGAGCTCACTTACCGACTCATTCTCCTTCATGGAGAGATTTTGAAGTTGATTGAGAAACAAGTCCCTCTTTCCAATTCTAGAGTCTCGGGTGCCTTCATGGAGCTCAATGAGTTTGTTCCACAAGTCCTTTGCACTTGTGAATGGACCAACCTTAATGAGTTGGTCTTTGTTCATGCCACATTGTAGAGTGACAACCGCCTTTGCGTCGGCTTCACTTTTTCGTGTTTGTTCGACAGTCCACCTCCATGACTCAAGTTCTTTTCCTTCGTCATCCTTAGGAGGGGTGAATCCCTCCTTCACCGCGAACCAAGTATGGATATCCATCTTCAAATAGTATTCCATCTTTGATCTCCAATATTGGAAGTCGGCGCCATCAAAGAATGGAGGTCGGGTGGTGGAGAAGCCTTCACTCAAAACCATCTTGTTGAAAACTCTTGGATGTTAAGCCGTGTACAGAGCCCCAAGCTCTGATACCACTTGTTGGAAACGAGATGGCTAGAGAGGGGGGGGGGGTGAATATAGCCAATCACTTTTATCTTTGGCAAGTAACAAGTTTCTGCACTTAATCTTATCAGTAGCACAGTGTAAGAAATAAAGCAACAAAGCAGTGCAGTAAACCAAAATGGAAACCGAAAACAAACAACCACAATTAGCAAGATCGCTAACAAGGAGGGTTTACAAGGTTCGGGGATAACTTGCCCCTACTCCTTGGCGTGCCCTTAAGGTGGGCGATCCCTTGATCGTCGGCAGATCAAGCCCCGGTTATCACCGGATATGAAGCAACCTCCTTCTCGGTGGAGAAACCTCTCCACAGCGTTTCAATCACAGATAAATGTTTAAGCTCAATGAAACAACAAGAAGGATCTTACTCAAGCACTCAGCAAGGACAAGAACACAGCAAGCTTCCCTGAGCTCCACCCAGTGGCGATCTCACGCAAGAACCCTTCTTCGTGTCTTCCCACTGTCGGACTCCCAGCTCCTTGTTCTCTCCTTCAAGCACTCAAGTAATGGATGATTGCTTCTCGATCGCTTGCTCAGAATGATGGAAACTTCAAGAACACAGCAAGCAGTTGTGGAGAACTCAAGGCGGCAAGAACTCAAAACACAAGCTGTAGAACTCTCCTTCACCGAAGCTGTCTCTCGTCCCTTTTGTTTCTCCACTAAGCATCAAGTGACCTCATCTCCAGCAGCCTCCAGCTGCCTCACTGCCAACGCCAGCTACCATTGAACCCTCACTGAACTTCCTGAGCTCCCTCAGCCAAGCTTCAATCAGCGGCTTCAGTCCTGCAGCTCCAGCCGTTGCATCCTGAGATGAGAAACGGACAAACCTGCTCCAAGGAAAGCCTCCATTGACTTCTCCTTGAGTGTTTGAATCCTCCCCTGTCACCTGCAACTTAATCAAACTGTTAGAGCAGTATATCACACAGTAAATCAAATATCAGAGGCAAACATCAGCGAATCGGATACGGTCAGACGCGATCAGAGCGTCTGACAGTGCAATTTGAATTAAAGTGATCGGTCACCCGACCGATCAGAGCGACTCCTGATCGATCACCCGACCGATCAGGCTAGGTCCAGACCGATCAGGGTCCGTCCTGATCGGTCCCCAACGCTCAATTAGAAATCGCGATTTCTTTATGACTTCTCCTGGATCGATCACCAGACCGATCCCAGGTTGTGGATCGATCACCCGAACGATCCACCCCTTTCTTGGGTGATTTCTGAGCTTCGCAGTCCAGACCTCCTGATCGGTCACCAGACTGATCAGATCATGACCAGACCGATCAGGCTAGAGCCTGATCGATCATAGTGAGGAACCTGCGACGCTGGATCGTTCTCCGGAACGATCTGCACAGTGATCCTGATCGGTCTTCAGACCGATCAGGTTCAGATCAGCAAGGGAACTCAACCTCAACTGTTCGCTCCCTGATCGGTCACCCGACCGATCAGGAGCCAAGCAGTAGGTGAAACACACACTCCCTGATCGGTCACCGGATCGATCAGGAGCAGTACAATAGGTTCCCAACCGCACTGTGTGCTCCCTGATCGGTCACCAGACCGATCAGTCGTTGTTGGATCGGTCACCAGACCGATCCACAACAGGGCAGCGTGCCAGCTTCCCTGACCGATCACCAGACCGATCCATGGACGTAAACTTAGCCCTCCAAGCTAAGTTCTCTTCCACCTTAGCCCTCCAAGCTAAGGATTTTTCACCTAACCCTCCAAGTTGGGAATTTGCACCTAACCCTCCAAGTTAGGACTTTTCACCTAGCCCTCCAAGCTAGGACTTTTCAACCAACTCTTCCGGATTAGGACTTTCCAAACCTAGCCCTCCAAGCTAGGACCTGACCCTCCAAGCCAGGACTTTTTCACCTAATTCTCCAAGATGGGAATTTGCACCTAACCCTCCAAGCTAGGACTTTTCACCCACCTCTTCCGAATTAGGACTTTTCATACACCTAGCCCTCCAAGCTAGGATTTTCAACACCTAACCCTCCAGGTTAGGATTTTCCAACACCTAGCCCTCCAGACTAGGATTTTCCAAACCATGTCTGATCCCCGATCAGGACTTAAACACAATCATCATAATCATCAACCTAAACTTAAATCGGTGTCAACACCAAAACAACAATCAGGGCCAGACTGCATCAACAGTAGGAGCTTCTTCTTGCTCCGGTATTGAAGTGGGTCTCTCCTCCCCCTCAATCCTTAAGGTGGAAACCTTTTCTTCTTCCCTTGACGAAGTGGATGACCTCTCACTCTCTTGAGCCACTTCACTCAATGATATGGATGAATTTTCACTTTCTTCTTTCTCTTCTTGGACAATTGAATTTATTTCTTTGGGCTCTTTTACTGTTTGAGCTTGTGTAGGGTTCTCATGAAATTCTTCCAACTTGTTCCACAACTCATATGCGTTTTCGTATTCACCTACACCACTTAATACATTTTTAGGTAAAATATCAATTAAGATTGCAATTACCTTCTCATTGGTCTTTGATTGACCTTGTTGCTCCTTAGTCCAATATCTAGGTCGAAGTCTTTTCCCATGCTTATCTCTTGGAATTTTGAATGGCTCTTCTAGTACCATTATGCACTCCCAATCCATGTCAAACCACGTCTTCATCCGCTTCCTCTAATAGTTGAAATCTTCACGATCGTAGGGAGGTGGAATGTTGACGTCATCACCCAACTTGCCTTCCATCATCATTTCCTCTAGCTTGTGCTCTCTCGGCGGTTAGTCCGTAGATGAGCAACCTTCGCTCTGATACCACTCATTAGGACTGTGACCGTCAAGCTAGAGGGGGGTGAAGAGATTTTTTCGATTTTTCTTCCTACAAAGTTAGTGCGCAAGCATAATAAACAAAAACTAAAACTAAACTAAGAGGAACACACCTATTTACGTGGTTTGGAGATAAAACTCCTACTCCACGGTTGTCCATAAGGTGGACGATCCCTAATCTGTCGGTGGATGATTCCCCGGAGCACCTCCGGCTAGCTCTCGTAGCTCCTTGTGGGTGGAGAAACCTAGCCACAACCTTTGTACGTGATCTGAGCAATATAGGCTACTAACCAGCTTTATCCAAGCAGGTTTCGCCAAGAAGAAATGGCTTGAAATGAGCTCCCTAAATAAGGCGCGAGGCTAAAATGTGACCATTACCAGTCGACTGCCCCTGGGGCAGTCGACTGGCCTTTCTTGAATTCGAATTCTCACACTTGACGTTTCAAATTCTGGCCACACCAGTCGATTGCCCCTGGGGTAGTCGACTGGTCCACTGCTAAGCCTAGGGTTTCTCTTCCCGAGTACATTTCTCTCCGCACTCGAACCCTCCCGGCTTAGTTCCTGAGTACAATCCCTCAACACTCGGACCCTCACGACCTAGTTGACTCCTCAAACAGCAGTCTCGATCTATTGCCTTCACGCCCTCTTCATCTTCGGCTCTCGTCCCTCAGATGTGCACGCAAGCCCTCGGCTTGCCTCCATGCCATCCTTCACGCATGCCTCGAAGTCCGCGACTCTCGGCTCATCGTCTCTGCTCCAGCAGCCTCAATCTGTCGCCTTCAAGCCCTATTCGACTTTGGCCCTCGTCCCTCAGATATGCACACAAACCTGCGGCTTGCCTCCATGCCATCCTTCACGTACGCCTCTAAGTCCGCTTCCCTCGGCTCATCGTCCCTGCTTTGTCCATGGTCCCTCGGATGCACACACAAGCTCATGGCTTGTCTCTATGCCACCCTTCACCGTACCTGAAGACATCCAACCAAGTCTATGTGTGCCTGCAAACCTGCACACTCACATACACATATTAGACCATTTGGGTCACTATCTAATGTTATATTACTTGTCATTAGATCTCCTTAGCATTTTTATTCCAATTTTCTAAGTAATTATTTTGTATATTTGTGTTTATATAGATAATTTCCTTTATTAGTTTATTTGATTTACAAACCTAAGAAAAATATTAGTTTACCTATTAGACTCATTTCAAATTCTTGTTACATTAAAGTTATAAATTCTTGTAAAAATTCTATGTTTGTTGATCCAAAGATTATATCGTCTATATATACTTGGGCTATAAAAATATCTGACTTAATGGTATTTTACAAAAAAAAGGTTGAGTCAACTCATCCTTGATTGAATCCCTTGGATATCAGATATGTAGATAATCTTGTTGGGGATCAATCAAAGTCCCACATTGATTATAAATGAAAAAGATCATGGTTTAAAAGGATGAAAAGTATCTCCATTGGCTTGAGGCATTTTAGATAGAGCCCAAGAGCAAAGTTATGAGGGCTTAGGACCAAAATGGATGATATTATATCATTGTGGAGATATGCATATCCTTGGGGCTCCAACAAGTGGTATCAGAGCTATGGTTCAGACCATGTGTCATGTGGGAGGGTCCTCGAATGAAATCATGTGGAAACCTAGAGTAGGTCAAAGGATGACCAGATGCTCAAGAAGGCTCGGAGTAGGTCAGAGGGTGACCAAATGCTCGCAAGGAGGCTCGAAGCAGGTCAAGAGTACCAGATGCTTGCGGAGAGGTTCGGACCAATGGTGGTCCTTCGTTTGAGGGAAGAATTATTGGAGATCAATCAAAGTCCCACATTGGTTAGAAATGGAAAAGATCATGAGTTTAAAAGGATGAAAAATATTTTCATTGGCTTGAGACCTTTTGGTAGAGCCCAAGAGCAAAGTCATGAGGGATTAGGCTCAAAGTGGACAATATCATGCTATTGTCGAGATATGCATATCCTTGGGGCCCCAACAAATCTTTCGTACTAAAACCTAGGTGCTTATTTCAGATTGTATAATTCTTTCTTTATTTTGAATAGATGGTCAGGATGATCTAGACTTTCAAACCCAGGTGGTAGACCTACATAAATGATGGTGTCGTGCAAGCCAAGTAGTATATAATGTTGTCAAATCCATAAGGACTGAGGTTGACAATAAATAGAGAGTTTGCAAGAGTGAGCTAGCTAGACTAGCTGGGAGTGTTCTGCTATCATACAAAACCAGGCGCTAGAGAAAGAGAGAGTAGAGAGAGGGAAGAGGAAGTCTCAGCTAAGAGAAAGGGAAGACTATATGAGGGGAATATCCTGGGGTTAAAGTTTCCTTGTNGTACAGGAAAATCCCTAGCGAAGGAATGCTAGGCACTGGCAAAGGAATGCCAGCAAGAAGAAAAGCCCTAGCGAAGGACTGCTAGGCTCTGGCGAAGGACTGCCAGAATGGACAAACCCTAGTGAAGGAATGCTAGGCACTGGCAAAGGGCTGCCAGAAGAAAAGACCTAGCGAAGGGCTGCTAGGCACCAAGCGAAGGGCTGTGTGATACTCAAGACCTGGCGAAGGGCTGCCGGGCAAAAGTCCAACTGGAGGAGCCGGTTGGCACCAGGTAAATTCTCCCGAGAGGAGTAGGTGAGGACGCGTTCCCCTTGAGGGAACATTAGGCGTCGGTTCGTCCTAGGGCTCCATTTTGGAGACCAAAGTCAGAACCAAGACAGCTGAGGCTGTATAAATTAAATTAAATATTTGTTTTATTGTGTTTTGGACTAACCCTGGAAGCAGGACCGAAGGAACGTGTGTCTGCAGCTCAGAATGCCTCAAAGGAAAGAGGCAACTGCTGACCAGGGCGCCCGGAGTGTCCTGGGCGCCCCCAAGGTGAACAAAAACACAAAGAAAGCAAATGAACCTCGACAGTACATTCTGAGGGCGCCCCCGCTGTCCCGGGCGCCCCCATGGCAAACCAACTGAAGAGTTAAGCTGCTGCCGCGTCTGCACTGCGCACCCAGGGCGCCCCCGCTGTCCCGGGCGCCCCCAGCGCCCAGGGCGCCCCCAGCCACTCTTACGCAGGAGACTTCAGCGCTGCGGATAAGAGTTGGCCGAGTCAACCAGGGCGCCCCCAGCGTCCAGGGCGCCCCAGTCAAGACCTTATCCCGAGGTTCAAGGGATAAGTCTTTGACTGCGCCTTGTGTGGATCTACTGCCACGTGGGGGGGCGCCCCCGTCGACCAGGGCGCCCCCAGGCACTATAAAAAGGGCCCTAGACCCTTCTCTTCATAACACTGCTTTCATTCAACGCATCCAAACACTCTGACGACCGCGCTCTGCTCCGGAAACTTCCCGACTCAAGAACGAAGCGCCGTCAACCTCCCACTGCACCGAAACTCGATCTACACCGGGAGTTGCTAAAACAAAGTGTATATTTCTATTTACAGTAATTTTGTAATCTCACTCTGTAACCGTTTTGCGCACTATAGAATTGCCCAAAGTAAACGGTCAACGACCGTGGGCCTTGGAGTAGGAGTCGACCCAGGCTCCGAACCAAGTAAAACCTTGGTGTTTGCGTTGTTTGATTTTATTCCGCCGCGCACTTACTCTTTCTGTTAAATCCGAACATTTTCCGATATTCACCCCCCCCCTCTATCGGTCTTTCTCGATCCAACAGCTTCCACGGGCGCCACATGTTCAGGTAGCCGCAGGTCTAACTGGATATCATGGTGCACCCGCTGCAGCGGAGGACGACGAGGAGGCGGAGCCGGATCTCAGATGGCAGATTGCCGAGCTCGAGCAGACGATGGACCACAGATTTCATATGTGGGAGCTCGAGCAGCAGGCGATCCGGTCTGAGGTTTCTGTGATGCATACCGAGCAACGGGAGATGTTTGCAGAGATGCGTGCATGGATGGTTGGTCATCTGCCACCGCAGACATTTCCTAGCTTTCAGCCTTCAAGCAGCATGACTCCAGGGAGCTTACTGCGTTTTGATGATACTGCATTTGATCCGATGCAGTTTGATGTTCCCCATGATCCCGCTGATCAGGATTGATATCTTTTGCTGTATTTTGACTTATGACTACTGTTTCATGACTGTGTGTGACTGATGATATTCTGATGATTTTATTTGTTTTGGTGTTTGTTTTAGTCATTAGTTGTAGTCTATGATTTACTACATTGTCATATGATGCATATGAGTAGTTTGTCTTGCTATATTTATTTCGTATGCTTTTCATATGCCTGCCACATATTACTTCTTGTTTCTTTTGGTTTTGCGGAGGGAACCTTGGTTAAGGGGGAGATTTTCAAACTTAATAACCAGTCTACACCCTTTTCGGTGTTTGACAAGGGGGAGAGAATAATTAGTTAAGTTTAGGGTATATTACTATTGTAGGGGGAGGACTCTGATTCTCTTGCGATAGTGAAATTTGACTTCTAATACCTAAACTTAAATCGGGTTGTCAAACAACAAAAAGGGGGAGATTGTTGATGCAGTCTGACCTGATTGTTGTTTTGGTGTTGACACCGATTTAAGTTTAGTTGAGTAAGATAAGTTCATATAAAGTCCTGGTCGAGGACTGGACACGAATTTCTGTGAGTAAAGCTGGGTCCTAGTGAGTGAAGCTAGGTGAAGAAATTTCGGTGAGTAAAGTCGGGTCCTAGTGAGTGAAGCTAGGTGAAAGAAATCCTAGTGAGTGAAGCCGGGTCCTAGCAAGGAAAGCTAGGTGAAGGAAATCCTGGTGAGTGAAGCCGGGTCCTAGCGAGGGAAGCTAGGTAAAGGAAATCTTAGTGAGTGAAACTAGGTTGGACTAAGTCCCGGTGAGTGAAGTTGGGCATGAAGTCTTGGTCCGGGGGACTGAGCATTGAGTGTACTGGTCAGAGAGGGCTCGATAGCTCATTCTCTGGACCGGGTTAGGTCAGAGAAGGCTCGGGAGCTCGTTCTCCGGACCAGACTGAGTCAGAGAAGGCAAGGGAGCATGTTCTTTGGACTCAGGGTCGAAATGATCGGAGCTGGATCGGTCTGAACTCCGATCAGGGAGTTAACACGAACTCCCTTGATAGTAGATCGGTCTGGTGACTGATCCAGGATGTCTGATCGGTCTGGTGAACTATCAGAAACAGATCAGAAACATTGTGTGGTGACTGATCGGTCTGGTGAACGATCAGAAACATATCAGTAAGTTTCTGTGGAAACCCTGATCGGTCAGAGCGACCGATCAAGGCCCTCTTGGACCGATCAGGATGGCTCCCGATCGGTCAAGAGGTGGCCTGAATGGTCACTTTGACCGATCAGGACCTAACTTGATCGGTCATGAGACGGATCAGGTGATTATGGCCTGAAAGGTCAGGCTGTGGCCTGATCGGTCAGTAAACCGATCAGCCATGACCGATTAGTCCTTGGCTGATCGGTCAGCTGGACCGATCAAGCCTTGGTTGGATTCTTGAATCTAAACCTCGAAGAGTTCAGTGGGTTTAGGATCAGTTTGGTGACCGATCCTTGATCTCTGATCGATCAGTGATACCGATCAGATCTTTACTGGATCGATCAGAGTGGAGTCTGATCGGTCAGGGTGATCGATCAACACCTTAGAACATTAATTTGAATTACTGTCAGACCTCTGATTGCTTCTGATTTCCTGCAGATTTCTTCTGATATGTTTTGATTTGTTTCGCTAATCAGTCTGTTGAGTGTGCAGATGATACAGAGACGATACAAGCCAAGAAGGAGGGTCAATGGTGACTTTCGCTATGGCAGGTTTGTTTGTTATCTGTTTGTAGGTTTCAACGGCAGGTTACTCCACCGAGAAGGAGTTTTTCTTATTCGGAGTTCCAGGACTTGATCTGCCGACGATCAAGGGATCGCCCACCTTACGGGCTCGCCAAGGAGTAGGGGCAAGTTATCCCCGAACCTTGTAAATCCCTCTGTTAGCGTCTAGTTTATGTTCTGCTTGTGTTCTTTCTGTTCTGTTTTTCTTCCGCTGCTAACCTAAGTGCAGAAAGAATCGAAAGGAGCCAAAGGTTTTTGTGGGTGGCTATTCACACCCCCTCTCTAGCCATCCCAGATCCAACATAAATCTCTGATCCTCAACTAGTGATATCCTTTCTGCAAATCAATCTTGGAATACACTGAGGTATCCTTCAGCTGATCAAACAAGTCTTCAATACGAGTCAGGAGATATATGTTCTTAATGGTCACTGCATTCAATTGTTTGTAATCGATGCATAACCTCATAGAACCATCCTTCTTCTTGATGAACAAAATTGGCGAACCCCATAGAGATACGCTAGGACGAATACATCCCCTGTCAAGCAACTCTTGAAGCTGAACCTTTAGCTCGTCCAACTCCTTAAGCGCCATACGATACGGAGCCTTTGATGCCGGCGCAGTCCCCGGAATCAACTCAATCATAAACTCGACTTGTCTTCTGGGAGGTAAACCAGGAAGCTCCTCTAGAAAAATGTCCGGAAATTCTCGGACCACTGGAACATCCGAGAGCTGAGGGCTACTACTGTTATCAGTGTTGATCAATGACAAAAGAAAACCTTGACATCCGTGCGATATAAGCTTCTGGGTCTGAAGTGCAGAGATAATAGAAATCTCGTCATCTCTGGTGCCAATGAATTCCCACGAGGGTTGGTTCGGAGGTCGAAACTTGACCACCCTCGCTTGACAATCAACTGTGGCATGAAAAGCCGCCAAGGAGTATATGCCCAGAATAATATCAAATTCTACTATCTCGAGAACTGACAGATCCACGGTGAGAGTATATGCTCCGAAATCCAATTGACACGCCTTGACTTCCTGCGTGATATCCAATACCTCACCGGATGGCAGAGACACTGATAGACGTTGAGATCTAAGGGTAGGCAACCTACTAATCTTTCCCATAAACAATCGTGATATGAAAGAACTACAACTACCAGTATCAACAAGTAATTCAGCAGGAAATGCTTAAACCGAAATCATACTATGGAAGACTGATCCATCGGCCCACTGTGCCTCCTCTCTAGTGATTACATAGACTCGATCTGTCTCTTGCGCTGGAGGTGGCAATGCTAAAACCTGCTGAGGCTAAGAAGATGAAGGTCCGACAGTCTGCTGGGGTTGATATCTAGAAGGTCTAACCGACTGCTGAGACTGATAACCCAAAGCTCCAGCCGACTGCTGATGCTGATATACTGCAGGTTGGTATGCCGGGTATGGCTGCTGATAGAATGTCCCCGTCCCAGAATACTGAGACGCCGCTGGTGAGGGGTACTCATGCCCAGGCATACAATATATCTGAACTGATGGTGGAACTGCCTGTTGATGTCCTATCTGCTGCTGTCGAGATGACCTCTGACTCTGACGGCCGCCTCGCTGTGGCCTCTGCTGTCCTGACCGGCCTCCCTGAGGAGTAACTGCTACAAACTTATGCCGAGCCTTCAAGGGACAGCCTCGGCTCTCATGACCCGGAAGCTTACAATAATAACAAATGGGGTGCTCTAGGGGACAATCTGGTCTGCAGCGGTCCCTAGATCTACACTGAAAACAATGAACCCCACCAGTAGTAGACCTCCGGGTCTGCTGAGAACCCTGCGACGATCCTGCTGAAAATCGTCCAGACTTCTGGGGTCGAGTCTGAGGCTCAGAAGTCTCCTGCGTACTCTGACTCCTGCTACTGCGCTTCTATCCAACAGTCTGCTGTTTTTGTCTTGAGTTGTCTGCTTTTCTTTCTTCTTATCACCATGCAACTGATGCTGAATCATCTCGATGTGTAGAGCCTAATCCAAAGCCTCTCGATAAGAAGTAGGAGCCCATCCAGACATAACTGGATATATCCAGCTAGGCCCAGCGTGAATTGTGTCGTCCACTCATCCTCTGTAGCCACCAACTGAGGACAAAACTCCGCCAGGCGATTGAATTACGCCTCATACTCCATTATTAAGCGATCTCCCTGATGAAGAGAAAGAAACTCCTGACGTCGGGCTGTATGAAACGCAGCAGGATAATATTTGCCCTCAAAAGCTTCACGAAAAGAAATCCAAGAAATTGGTCGTCCACCAATAATAGTTTTCTACATATTCCACCAAGTGACGGCCTGATCTCGAAGGTGATATGTAGCCAACTCCACCTTCTCTATGTCTGTGAGGGTCATATAGCTGAAGGTGCCCTCCAATGTCTCCAACCAGGCACGAGCAGCATACGGGAGGAGGTATGATAAAATTTATTCACAATTTATACTTAACCCAATTTGTTCACAATTCGCAAGACAGGGAGTTCCAATCACTAATGAACATCCATAAGATCAATTAGCGTTAAGATCCCAAGTATACACGGCAAAAGGAAGACTAAGTTCAAACATATAGAGCCAAAGCTATTCTCATTCCAACAACTAACAGAGATTCTTCCACAATTGTCTAAAAACCTCTCTATCCATTGCAACCCATCCATACACAACATAGAAAATCACACAGAACAGGTTCTAAGAATAAATCTGGAATAACTCAGATTTAGAAGCTACTCCAACTAATCTATCATCGACCCTAAAGCAAAACCATCTAAAACCTAGAATTAACAGGAGCTACCCAAATTGAATTTAACTTCAAACCAAAACAAAACTATAACCGCAACCTTTAGATCCAGCAGCCAACTCCTTCCAAAACAAAATCAAACCCTAACTAAAAACCTTACATACTGTGAAGTCCGGCAAGGATCAAGAAGCACAATCGTCAGCCGGCTCTCAGCGTTGGCTAGCAGAGTCGGCGGCGTCAGCTAAGTTTCCACGCAAGGCAACGTTGCGGCGGCGTCAGCAATGGTACACCCTGTACGTGTGCACCGGAGAAGACGGGAGAAGAAGAAGGGAAGGAGAAGAAGTGGAAAAAGAAAAGGCAAAGAGCGGCGCGATGGGAAACCACTCGTGCGTGCAGGCGGGCGGTGTCGGGATGGAAGGAGGTAACGGGAGGGATGAATGAATTCGGGAGGAAATCTTAGGGTTTTATTAAGTTTTTGGCATTTTACAAATAAGCCCTCTAATTTTAACTAATCACAACTAGATCCCTAATTTGCAAAGAGGCCCCCTAAAATTTGGTATTTAACAAGGATAGTGATTATCCCACGAGCTGACGAGAAATAAAAAAAAAGAAACTTGTTATTATCTAGATTTTATAAAAAAAAATTATTAAGAATAGAGAATAATTTCTCAAACGGCTAAATAGATATTAATATAAACTCTATCCTTTTAAGGTTCGGGACCTGTATAGGCCACCTTTAAAAAAACAAAAAAAAACTCTATCCTTTTATTCAAATAAAAGGAAAAAATACTAATATATATATATATATATATATATATATATATATATCAATTACTATTTTAAAAAAAGGAAAAATACTAATATATATATCTCAATTACTATTTTAAAAGAAATGAAAAAAGTCATATAAAAGAAAAAAGAAAAATTAAAAACTTAACAAAAAAAAAAAGACAAAAAATTATTTAGACAAATACTAACCCATAAATGCTCTACATTTCAAAAATACACTCTGTTTGGATTCACCGAAATGAACCTAAATGGTATTTTTTACGGTTCGAAATTTGTCGATTATGGGTTCCCCTAACAAACATAGATTTTTAAATTTTGTATGCATGAGTGTAGATATGATTTCGAGTTCTGAGTAAAAAACTATGATCCGTTAAAATTCAATCATTCAAAAAAGACGGAATCGTCACCTCAGCGGCCCCCTGATTCCTGCCCCACAGGTTTTTAGAGGGAGATAAATCACGATTTTCACTGGTGTAGTGAGGCGCCTGGGGTCGAGGGAATTAATGTCAGCAGACCAAGATTTTATTCCTGTGTGTAAATGGCGACCCTCGAACCTGTGACCTCATTCAAATCGGCCAGGCGCCTCACCATCCGATCCAGCCCGTGGGGGCTTGAATACTCCTATATTGGTCCTGTATTATTTCTTGTGACGTCATCTTAGGTCTAAGGATTAAAATTTGATAAAGTCAGTGACTCGCCCTCTGCACGCGTTAGCCACCACATCCGAACTAGTAACCCCTATTATTTATCTCCTCCGTATCATCCCTTTGATAAATTAACGGGAGCACTAAGGACAAGTGAATCGCATTGTTGCTACCCTATATTATTTTCGCGGCTGATGTAAAACTAACTAGTAAATGATAGATTTGATCATCTCTGAATTAATTGCATCATCAAAATTAATACATTATCAGGGGGGAAAAAAGTACTAGTACTACGAATAGGCTCTAGTAATGTTGCTATAAATACTCTAATAGCTCGAATTCAAATTTATCTCATCCTCCCCTTTCCCCCCTCCTTTCCCCTTCGTCCTCCTCTCTTTCTCTTTTCTTTTTCTTTCCTTTTTTTCCTCGCGGCCATTCTCTTCCCCTCCATTTCCTCTCCGCCCTCCTCCTCTCCCTCTCTCCCTTTCTAAGGAAAGCAGGGCGGTGGATCACCGTCGTCGTCCGCATCAACTGTACAGTTGGTAATTAATATTCCTTCCCCTGCAATGAGCAACAAGGTCGGAGTCATTGGCATGGCGGCCACGGCGCTCCTCCTCCTCTCCCTCGCCACTCCTGCCTCCGCCAAGCTCTCCACCACCTACTACCGGGAGACGTGCCCCAAGGCGGAGCAGATCGTATCGGACGTGATCACCAGCAAGCAAATCTCCACCCCGACCACCGCCGCCGGCATGCTCCGCCTCTTCTTCCACGACTGCTTCGTCGGCGGCTGCGACGCCTCCATGCTCATCTCCACCAACGCATTCAACCGCGCCGAGCGAGACGCCGACGACAACATCTCCCTCCCCGGCGACGCCTTCGACACCGTCATCCGCGCCAAGACCGCGCTGGAGCTGCAGTGCCCCGGCGTGGTGTCCTGCGCCGACGTGCTCGCGCTGGCCACTCGCGACCTCCTCGTCATGCTCGGCGGGCCCTTCTACACCGTCCGGCTCGGCCGCAAGGACGCGCTCGCCTCTTCCGCCGCCGCCGTCCCCGGCAACCTGCCCAGCCCCAACATGACCGTGGACCAGCTCATCGACGTCTTCGCCAAGAATAAGATGACGGTGCAGGACATGGTGGCGCTCTCCGGCGCTCACACCGTCGGCTTCTCCCACTGCAACCAGTTCGCCTCCCGCATCTTCGACTACAACCGCACCGGCGGCCACGACCCCACGATGAACTCCAAGTAACACGTACAAAATTCAAAAGTCCACGATTCGACTCTAAATCTTGCCTAAATCTCAATTTCGTCGGATCCAAAGGTACGCCGAGGCGCTGCAGAGCGCGTGCGCCAACTACGCCGAGGACCCGACCATCGCCGCCTTCAACGACGTCATGACGCCCGGGAAGTTCGACAACATGTACTACCAGAACGTGCTGCGTGGGCTGGGGCTGCTCGCCTCCGACGCCGTCTTGGCGGCGGACAAGCGGACGCGGCCGCTGGTGGAGCTCTACGCCGCCAACCAGACCGCCTTCTTCAGCGATTTCACCCGCGCCATGGAGAAGCTCAGCCTCGTCGGGGTCAAGACCGGCAGAACGGGAGAGATACGGCGCCGCTGCGACGAGTTCAACAACCTCTCCTCCTGATCAAAAGCTTAACGAAGTTTGTTGCCTTCGTGGCTACTTCCTCTGCTTCTCTGATTTTTTCGTGTGATGATTCATCTTCTTCTAGATGTTAATACTTTTGTTACGAGTCCATCACGCTATCTCTTATTTTAATTTTCCTCCCTTTGTTGATCTTGCGAGGATTGATTCATGATTAGGATGTGAATATTGTCATCTTGAAATTTGTAAATTAAAATCCGACAAAATCAGTGTGCTCTCCAACTAATCACAGTATCCGACTTAGTAGTCTCCATAATTTATCTCCTCTATTGATCTTGGGACGGATTGGTAGGGATGTTGGACCGAATGAATTGCTTTTTGTCACTATTCCGGAAGGAATCGTCGTCGGTGACTAGTCATTGAGGTTCTACCCCCGTAGAAATCCCCGTGAAGGCGAGGAACTCTTCTCCCTGCGAGATTAACACGAGCGTTAGGGGACACGCCGGAGGTTGTCCGACGGATTCCATTCCGACGCTCAAGTCAGGACCTTGATGGAGTATGAAGGCAACTAGAAAGGAGAAAAGTACTAAATAAAGATAGTGCATAATCCCTTTACTGAAGGGACTGAGCTACCTTTTATACTGATGGAGATAGACTGGGAATGCTCCCTCGATCTGTGCCACGTCTTCGAGATTTGAGCCACGTTGCCTCTCTCTTTCAGCAATTGCTAGATAGTTTTTGAAACGGTATGCGCCATTATTACTCTTCGACCCGTTGCAATATTTAAGGATCGTGATGATTCCTTATAACGAAGATGTTTATCCGTAAACAAGGAGGAGGGGGGGGTCAGTACTTAAGGTCGGTTGTCACTGGGGCTTCGCCTCCCGAGGTGATCTCGGGGTCGTTTGGTCCGGGTGCGCGTGGGTGATATGCTTCTCGAGGAGCTCTCGGGGCCCATCCACATGGGGTGATCCCGGGTGGGGTCTTCTTACTGACCTTCCCGGGTGCGTCTCCAAGGGAAGTCCCGAGGCCCGGAAAGGAGGGTCACTTTGACCCGACGTGCCGTGTCACGCAACTTTTTCATCCTCCGGGCTTGTCCCGGACTATTCAACCCTATTAGTAGAAGAAATTACGATGCCAACATTTTCAGAATCCAAGCTTTGACCTGAGAAACTTGTTGGCGTGAACAATCTTCTGCCATGGAAGAAGATTATGTCAAAGTTGTATGATCTAATCAGCGATTTAAGGCTCAGAAATCGTCTAACTTAGCCAAATCTTCGATTCCTCTGGCCATGACTTCCTCAACCTCCCTGTTCCTCTCCGCCGTCATCGCCGGATTCGTGCTCCTTCCGGCTTCTGCCTTGTTCCCGGCTGGCTCCCCGGCTGCCAGCTTCATTGCCAACCCTTGGCTGCCGTTCAAAAATTTATCCGGTTGCCGATACGGCGAAGACCGAGCCGGCCTCGCCGCCCTCAAGGACTACCTCCGGGAATTCGGCTACCTCTCCCCGTCCAACTCCAACTTCACCGACGCCTTCGACGACAAGCTCGAGGCCGCCATCCGAACTTACCAGAGAAACTTCGGGCTCAACGTTACCGGCGAGCTCGACTCGGAAACGGTTTCCCAGATCATCACCCCTCGCTGCGGCGTCGGTGACTTCATCAACGGCTCCTCCGCCATGAACGGCTCCTTCGTCCGCGGCCGCAACCTCTACTCCTACTTCCCCGGCAATCCCCGGTGGCCCTCGTGGAAGCGCAGGCTAACGTACGCCATCGTCTCCACCTCCGACGTCTCCATCGACCGCGCCGTCTTCAGCGAGGTCCTCGCCAATGCCTTCCAACGGTGGGCCAACGCCACCCTGCTGACGTTCACGGAGACGGAAGACGCGGCCGGCGCGGACCTCCAGATTGGCTTCTTCCTGGGGTCGCACGGCGACGGGGAGCCGTTCGACGGGCAGCTCGGGACGCTGGCTCACGCGTTCTCGCCGACGGACGGGCGGCTGCACTTCGACGCGGCGGAGGATTGGGTGGCGCAGGGGGACGTGCGGCGGGCGGATTCCGACGCCGCCGTGGATTTGGAGTCGGTAGCGGTGCACGAGATCGGGCACCTGCTGGGGCTGGGCCACTCCTCGGTGGCGGAGGCGATCATGTACCCGTCGCTGAGGACCCGGACGCGGAAGGTGGTGCTTGCAAACGACGACGTAGAGGGAATTCAGAGCCTGTACGGAAGTAACCCCGACTACCAGGGCGGTTCGGAGAGCTCGCCGGGATCGGAGAGCGTCCCGGAGAGGAACGGGGGAGGAGGGGCGACGGGCAGAGGATGGGGATGGTGGTGGCCAATTTTGACCATTGTGGTCATCAGGATGTGGTTGGACTGAGTAGCAGTCATGGTCATCGAACATTTTCTATTTTACTCCCTTTTGACTTTCTTTATTTTCAGTTTGATACACACATTTGGGTTTATTTGATTAGAGACTGTACTTGTAGTCAGATGTACTTTGTGATACATATTCATGTATAGCTATACAATATAAGCATTATTGTTAAGTCTCTCGTTGTTTTTTTATTGTTTAATTATAATGGATCCTGTCGCGAAGTGAGGTGGAAGTCTCAAGGACGAGATGGTACACCGAGTATCATGAGCTCTGCTGACCTTACTCCGAACTGGCTATGACCTGGCCAAGACCTGCGATAAGATGACCGTTAGCAAATCCGCTGGAGATTTTTCCCGGTCAGACCCTCCGACGGTCAAGTCAGTATCTCGCAGGCAATATAGTAAAGTAAAGGAATGCAGGCTATTGAGCATACCTACGGAAGGGGGAGTGGAGGGGCTTATATAGCCAAGGAGCTGACAATACCTTTCTGTGTCAACAGTACATGGATAGGGTGTCTGTCAGCTCATGGGAGCGTCCGGCCGCGGCATGACGCGGGGGCGCTCTGATGGTGCGATAGTATTGAGTCGGTAGGTTGTCCGCGACGTGCCTTGTGAATGAGTAAGACATATATTACCCCGACGTCACGGTCGTACCCCGGATGTACTGATGTAGGGTGGCATAGGGAAGCTCTGGTCCGGAGACCGAATGCTGCCCGGCAGGTCCGAGTGTTGTGGACCGGGTCGGGTCATGTCCAGGGAGCGTGGGCCGCCACGCGTCCGATTGGGAGATGTGAGGCACGGGGTATACCCTGAGTCGGGCAGTTGTCGGGATATATCTGTCTAGCTTTGTTCCAAGTCTATAGGTTGTCAGATCTTAGGGATGCTGAAGACTAAGGTTACCCGACTCAGTCCGAGGTCAAGGAACTGGGTTAGGTCGCCGAGTTAGGATGTGCTCGAGGCCGACCTGCCCAACCCTCACCTTGGGTCAGCTTGAGAGGGTTCCCAACTCGGGAACTCCCGGGTGAAACCTTCGTGGTGCCAGGCTAACTAGCTGAGCTGACCGAGCTACCCGTAAGCAAAACCGGGATCAATAATTATTTAAGTCATTCATTTATAATTTTAGAGGTAAGCAATGTATTAATAATCAATCTATCTTAAGAAAATTAAATAACCCCAACTGACAAATAATACATTAATTTGATCGATTTATTTTAACCAATTTAATGGATTTAATTTATTTTTAAATTTTAAAATTGGATTGAATTGAATAATTTGTATAAAAAATTAATATTTTTTTTAAAAATCTAATAAATCGTATTAAATTTTTATCATTAATCTGTTGATTCCATTTAATGAATCTTTCGCTTTAATTATAATAGAATAAAGTAGTTGACTAAAATTATTTTATAGATGTTACTTAGAGCACGCAAAGTACAGCGGATAGTCGGCGGCGTAGAGGTGGGCCGGCAACTTGGGCTCGATCACGGCCTCGCACCTTCCGCGTCGTGGATAGCCCAAAGACCTCCTCCATGCTCACCTCCGCGGCCTTCATCCCCTCCGGCAGCCGCCGTTTGAAGACATGCAGCAAGTTGGCTACGCCCATCTACACCACTTTCAGACCCAGCGGGTACCCGGACACATCCGCCTTCCTGCCGCGAACGGTGATGTCAATATTAAACACGGACATCCTGATCAATCTTAATCTCTATTCCACTATTAAAACATAATAAATATAATAATTAACCAAAATTATAGAAACGTACCGGAATCCATAGTTTACAATCAATCCTTGGATATGATTTTCAATCTATAGAATTTCTTAAGTTTCTAAAAAGTTTTGTCGACGGGAAACAGAATAGAAAAAATTTCGTTCTGCAAACTGAGACCATAATCCCTATTTATAGAATCCACAAGTTGTTTATTTCTAATTTGGCCCCTCAACAAATTAGAATTAGCATATAGTATCCATATTATTTTATTCATAACAATTAAGTTCTTAAGTCAAATTACACAATTTCAAAATTAAGATCACAATAAATTTTGACTTATTTAATTGATGATATTCAACCTTTATAATTATAATTATGACCCTTAAATTCTAATAATCTCCTACTGGGTCATATGCGTAAACTTATAAATGTGTTAACCTTAGTGAGCTCAACAACTTTTGTCATCATGATCATAAAACTTCCTTAACAATCTCGTTCATTAATTATATAGACATAGGATCAATGCAGTTTTTGTTGTATTTTTCACAACTAAACCATTAATGATTACGTATATCAATAAAATTAAATGACATAGATCAATTATGAATTTGTGACATGAAAAATATATACAAGGTGATCTATTCATGTCAATTTTCAACTGGTTCTCCTTAACCAAAGTGAGATCAAAACTTTAACTTAAGTTATACAGAGTGTAATGAAGTAAACATTAAACTTTATATTTGATCAGAAAATCTCTAAATACATAAGTTTAACCAAACATTTATAGAAAACAAACATAGTACAAACTCCCACTGAATCTAAATTTTACCAAACTGAATAACACCCATATGAGTGGTATGCTCATAAAAGACATTGGGCGATAGACCTTTCGTCAAAGGATGGAGTTTGTACTTTTGTGTTCTATCGAAATCTGTCTACTTTGTACTCTTTCTTTCACAACAAGGAACTTGATATCGATGTGCTTCGATTTTGTCGAGCTCCTATTGTTGTTGGAATACAATACAGCTGATCTATTGTCACAAAATAACTTCAGTGATTTTTCAACCCTTCTCAAAATGCACAACCCAGAAACAAAATTTTCAATCATATTATATGATTAGATGCCTCATAACATGCTATAAACTCTGCTGCCATGGTGGAAGAAGCTGTCAATGCCTGTTTGACACTTCTCCAAGAGATAGCTCCGCCAGCCAACAGAAAAACATAGCCTGAAGTGGATCTTATACTATCTTGGCATTTAGCAAAATCAGAGTCAGAATATCCCACGATCTCAAGAGTATCTGATCTCTTATATATGAGCATGTAATCACTAGTTCTCTTTAAATATCTCATTACCCTCTTTGCTGCTTTCCAATAATCCATTCCCGGGTTGCTTAAATATCTACCCAACACTCCAACAATGTACGTAATATCCGGACGCGTACAAACTTGAGCATACATAAGACTTCCTATTGCCGAAGCAAAGGGAATCTTTTGCATTTCTTGAGTCTCGAGGCTTCCTTTAGAGCATACAAACTTTAGCGTTTAAGACTAAACTTATCTCCTTTAGTAACTAGGGTGTTTCCTGGTTTGCAATCTTGCATGCCAAATCTTTTAAGGACTTTATCGATATAGTTATTTTGTGATAATCCAAGAATACCTTGAGAATGATCTCGGTGTATTTGGATTCCTAATACAAGAGATGCATTACCAAGATCTTTTATTTCAAAATATCTAAATAGAAATCTCTTGGTATTGTTTAACATACCTATATCATTTGTGGCAAACAAAATGTCATCAACATATAAAATCAGAAAAATATGTTTGCTTCCACTGAACTTATGATACACATAATTATCTACCACATTCACCTCAAAACCAAATGAGATGATTATTTGATGAAATTTATGATACCATTGACGAGAAGCTTGCTTTAACCCATAGATAGACTTCTTAAGTTTGCAAACCATACTCTTCGGATCTCCCGATACAAAGTATTCTGGTTGCACCATATAGATTGTTTCCTCAACGTCTCCATTGAGAAAAGCTGTCTTGACATCCATCTGAGTCTTGACATCCATCTGATGGAGTTCCATATCGAAGTGTACGACAAGTGTCATGATTGTCCTAAAAGAGTCTTTCGTTGAAACTGGAGAAAAAGTCTCTTTATAGTTAATTCCATATTTTTTAGTGTAACCTTTAGCTACAAGACATGCTTTATATCTTTCCACATTACTATTTGAATCTCGTTTAGTTTTAAAAATCCATTTACAACCAATAGGTTTCACACCTTCTGGTAATAGGACAAGTTCCTAAACATTATTGTCTTGCATTGATTTATACTCTTCATTCATTGCCTCAATCCATTTTTGAGAATTTGAATCTTGCATGACTTGACGAAAGTTGATTGGATCATCCTCCGCCATGCCATCATTTTCCTCATGTTCTTGAAGTAGTACTATGTAATCATTTGAAATAGCACTCCTCCTTTCTCTACTGGATCTACGTAAAGACACTTGTTCTTCATGGATTGGTTCTTGAGATTGTTGAGTTTGTTCTTCTGGGAGTTGATTGACAATGTCCTGTTGTTCTTGTATTGCATCTTGATCACTAACAGGAATAATAAGAGTACAAAAGCATTTGGAGCCATTTGTTGGAGCGGGATACCGAAGTATTTAGCAACACTCATGTAAAAAGGGGGGATAGGGAAGCGAAGCCCTAGTTCTACTTGCCCTAAGAAGAAAGTGAAAAAAATCCTTAGGGGTTTGTACAAGTGATTGACCTGAGGCCGGAACTCGCATCTCCCAGCCTTCCGGGATGCCATATTTTTGGCGGGTGACATGAAGGGATTCCGTCCTAACCCTAGAAGAGACGGTATCGTACCATTCCACATGATACCCTAGTTCCCCCAGAGAGCCCTCGTTGTCGCCTCGTGGTTTCTTTTTCTTCTCCACCGGACCCATGGGGATGAGGAGAGGAAAAAGGAGAAGGAGACTTACCCTCGTAAAAGGGACGTAGCGACAAGATGAATAGTCGGATAAGGATGACGCTTGAAGGTATATAGGGCAAGAAAGCTGCAAGGTGCCGTTGCACCCACTTTTATAGAAGTGGAGCCGCACCTCTGTGAGCAATAAGAGAGCAACACGTCGATGGCGCTGAATGTCCATCCCGAGGAGCCGTTAGCCCATATTGTCGTCGCTTCGTATGACCCGCAATGTGTATCGAGGAGATATCACCGCACAAGGGGGGAGGAGGCACGTGACGATGCCCCATATGCTGGGCGATCATGTCGTCATTACAAGACCTCATGCACCTATAAAGGGTCTGGGATAGCCGTCAGAGCGTCGCCGCAAAAATTGAGGGAAAGCTGGACGTATTCCAAAAAAAACCACCCGGAGCCTTGGGTTGCAGGGGTTACTTCCTCGGACCAGGAAGGCCACCAACAAAAGATAGAGAGGCCATTGGGGCACAACTTCTTCATCACCACACTAGTCCGATCAGTCAGCAACATTTCCTTCGATCATACTTGAAGGGAGGGACTTGTGATGGGGTTGAATACCCCAAGGCCGACACGTGGGCTGAAGAAGCTGGGTAGCAAGTCATAACGAGTCTGAACGACATTCTTTCCGGGGCTCCCGAGACCCTCCCGGGAAAGGAGACCCAGAAATCGGCTCAAGTAGTCATCACCCCGGAGCTAGGTTCCGAAAGACACACCCCCGAGCTCACCTCGGGGGTAAGACCCCGGGAGTATCTCGGAGAGACGAATGTCCGGGACCCCCGAGCCCAAAGAACCTCGGGATCACCTCGGGGTAGTGGGACCCAAGAAACACTCAAGCAAAGGTCTGTTTCTCGTAGATCGGCGAAGTCATCCTCATCCGTTGTGATGGAATAATTACTACCCATGATTAGCGACCTGAAAGGCCTTACTCATCGCAACGGTCCAGATTGAAGAACCGCGGCGACCGTTATTAAGGTGAGCCGTCAACCTACAATCACGGGGGCGTGGCGAGGATCATGGGTGCTCGTGGAGGGCCGCCTCAGGTATAAAAGGTATTCTAACCTCTCTGGTAGTGGGGTTAGGTACTCTCTACAATTCATACATATTTTCCCTGCCTTCTATTCTTCTCCATCGAGGCACTGACTTGAGCGTCGGAGTGGGCTCCGCCGGACAACCTCCGGCGTGTTCCCCTAACGCTTGTGTTGATCTCGCAGAGCACAGAGTTCTTCCCTTCCCGTCAGCATCCATGTAGACGATACCTCAGTGACTAGCCATCGACGTTGACTCTTTCCAGAACAGAAGAGTTGAAGACTTTCGCTCAGAGAGTCGGACGACGTTTCGGCGTTTGTCAAGGCTTTGATTGCGCAGCACACAGAAGACCAGAATGATCGAAGAGTTAGAATTGATTGATCTGGAGTGCTGCCTCGACCCCTTTATATAGTGATCATTCAGGCACCCTAGTGGCAACGTCTCGGGTGACAACTCTATCCGTTGTGCAGTCAAACTCTATCCAGGCTCAGGAGTCTTAATCCCTTTCAGGCGCCTGAGTGTCTACGTGGCTGCTCCACTCAGCACTTGCCACGCAAGCTTGACCGTTACGCCAGCTCAGCCACCCGCTGCCAACTCTTAGGCGCCTAAGTCAGGAGCCCTAGTCCAACTGACTTCTCAACTGCAACAAGGGTTAGTTCTATACAATAATATAAATAGAATTTAATGCAAGTGTGAATTACAGCCAGTGCTGTCTTAGTCCTGAATTTTAAGTGTCACCTAAAACCTTAGGTAGGACGGACACCTATTGTTCCCTCTCAGGGAACGCGTCCTCACCTACTCCTCTCAGGAGAGTTTACTTTTTTGCTAACCGGCTCCTCCGGTTGGACTTTTACTCGGCTTCCAAGAACCCGAAACCCAACGACGCTCGACCTCGAGCAGTCTCAACTCCTGTCCATGATCCCCGCTCGGCAAAGTCTTCTGCTTAGTCTCCTGGACCAAGACTTCGTGCTCGGCTTCACTCACCAAGTCTTCGTTGCCCGATCCCCGACCAGGACTTCTTGCACAACCCTACAGGTCAAGACTTCTTGCCTAGCTTACCTAGGACTTTCCTATAAGCTTCATAAATTCATCAGTACATACAAACCAGCTTAACTTTAACCCTTTGCCACTTATCAAAACAAGATTCGATCTGGTGCTTCCAGCACAAACATATTCATAACATACAATGAAAGATCTTTCACAATTTGTTCACAACAGACTGACGCAACTTCATCAACATGAACACCAAAGGTTATAATATTTTGTCAAGAGCAATTTGAGTATAGTATACTTTCATATGAATGAGGATGCTATAGCCTTTTAGTTTGATCAACACAAACTTATGCATCTCGACAAAATTATGCTCATACCACCAATACAACTCATAGCAAAATTATCCATAATTAAGTGATTGAGTCTAATCTAAATGAGTCTAACTCAAATTAGACTCAATCTCATAATTCAATGGATTCATTTGAGTCTAACTCAATTAATCCAATTTTAGTCAAACTAAAATCAACTTAACTCTAAGACATCGTGTCCTTTATGTGTGACCCAACTCACATAGCTTGTTGCCATAGGTGCTCAGGGAGGCGACAGGTCAGCGTCACCTTCTGTTCTGTTCGGCATGTCTTCCCAAACCTTTAGGATCAATAGAGCTCTTAGATTAATGAGTTCCCACTTCATCAACTTGGTCACCGAGTTGTTAAATATGGTTTCGTCTACATCAAGGAAATGAAACATCAGTTAGTATCTAAAACAAAGCAAAGTCCAGACAACTTACCTAAGAGGGTTTCCAGCTCGGCCACGTTCGGGCTCAAACCCACCTAGTATAACAAACCTTTATTGCGAACCAACCTTGGACCGTCGAAGCTCATGCCAGACAAAATCTGTAGAGCTCCCTGATAACCAAAATCTATAGAGCTCTCTGATAACTGACGCTTCTCTTGTATCGACAAGGGGTGGTGACACGGGGAGCTCTATAACCTAGCCAATCGGGAAGTTGAAAGGAACGGGCGAGCTTATAAAAAATGAATCGGTCTTTCTAGCCCTTATGGGAGGAAGGAAACCTATCTAAGAGCTTACAGGTCGTTCAGTCCATGAAATGGAAGGATCCAGGCTTTGGGTATAGAAGTAATGGAAGAAGGGGGGGGGGTTTAAAGGAATGTCGCATAGCTTGAAATAATCATGACCCCACTCAAAATGGTAAAAACATTGGGAGCCATTTGATGAAGAGGTATTTGGAAGTACCTCGACACCTCTTGGAAAATGACAGGGATAGGGAACCTAAGTCCATATTCCACTTGTTCGAGGAAAATATTGTAGAACCCTTACGGAGGAGCACAAGGGACTTGATTGTGCCTGGGAACCCTAATCCTATAGTACAGAAAGATCTCGTACTCAAGGCGAGCACTACGGATATGCTCCCTGGACAACTTCAACCTAGTACATCCATACTAAGGTTCTATATGTCTTGATTCAGCCATAGAATGAAAGGAAGAAATAAATCGGAGTGAAAGCTTACGTGAGAAGTTCGTTGGCATGGTAAGGAGAAGTCGAAGAGGTTAAAGCCGAAGGAAATCGGTGAGAAGAGCAACAACAAGTGAGGCGACTTGGCGACTCATGCGCTTATATGGATTCACAAGGGCGAGGGTAAACATTGGATATAGGGTTCATTGTACGAGACAAGTTCGATCGTTAGATGGCATGTACACCGAGGCGTCCAAATCAATTTTTTTCTTACCGCTCAAGTCACACGTTATTCATCGGCAACGAGCATGTTTTGGGAACGTACAAAAAGATGGCGTCGGTTGGGCGCCTTGGAGAGAGACGTGACCACGTGGCAACACAAGAGTCGGCCACTCACCGATTGTCTGGCGGCGAGTCGTGCCTCTCTTTCCCACGGCTCATTAATGCGTGTCAGGTCTCATTAAGGCAACACATGCCTAATTAAGGCAAAATGACAGCTACATCTCTAACATAATCGTAATCACGACTCGACATTTAATGCCCTGATGCAACTTCTCTCTAACGTGATAGTCGTCCACCATATTGTTCTCTTATCCAATCAGTCAGATTCACACCTTCTTCGATTGGACTTAAAGGGGGGCTTGTGATTGGGGATGTATCGAGGGGTGGCCACGTGGCAGCATAACAGCCGAGAGGTTGCCACATAGCAACGTAGCAGCCACATAATGAAAAGAGGACCAGGGACCCAAGCTCCAAGCTCACTAGTCTAAGAAGGTGCCCGCTCGGGCACCACTCAGGGTCCTTCCATAGCTCGCTCGGGAAACTAGCCACTTAGGGGAGTCTAAGTGGCTCAACCGATCGCATGTAGTTAGTGGGGACATGAACATCGCCCGAGTGGGATATGCGAACATGGTGCACCAGGCTCGCTAGTCCAAGAAGGTGCCTGCTCGGTCACCACTTAGGGTCCTCCCTTAGCTCGCTCGGGAAACCAACGACTCAGGGGAGTCTAAGTGATTCAGCCGACCGCATATAGTTAGTGGGGAAATGGTGAACATTGCCCGATCAAGATATGCTAACATGGCCCATGAGACGATAGTTGTCCTAGGAAATACTTAGGAGCCTTTAATGCACTGTCAGGATATGAAAAATGCAACATTAATGAGTGGAGAGGATGGAAACATGCACGAGAGCGACCCCAATAATAACTCCCAATAATTGGCAATAATGACAACCATAAATGAGATGTCATTATTATCATTAATGACGTGGAAGATGAACTATCATGACCAAAATTATAAAAGGAATCCAGCAACATCCAGGAGAAGGTGATGTGTAATTCTCTAAATTCATCTCTTTCCATTCTGCAAACTTCTCCTCTTTAATCTCTGACTTGAGCATCAGAGTGGAGATCAACAGGACCCTTCATGGTACTATTCTAACATTATTTTCTTGAGGCTTTGGATCTAAGGTCCCCGTCATTCTAGCCGGTCCGAATTTAGTAGAAGGTTCGCATCACCGGGTGGCATTTCCATCCACGCGGTCAGTTTCTAGAACACTTATCATTCGGCTAATGATTTTGAGGCTCGTGTTAAAGAAGTGATGCTTTATGAGGATAGGGGAGGCGCCGACGGAGTCGAACAAGTGGCAGAGCAGGGTGTGGATCTGCCCATCTCTGATGAACTCGAAGGAGTTGAGGCGCCTGGCGCTGAAGAGCTCCATCACGCATCTTTCGGGCCTAGCGCTAGTAGGCGTCGTAGGGCGACCATGTTATGTTGGAGTAGTTGTAAGTGGTGTACTTGCCAACGGTGTGCTGGGGGCGGGAGGCGAAGTGGGTGTCGTGCGTCATGAGGAAGAACTTGGTTGTTTTGACGGAGGAGCCGACCACAACCCTGATGGAGTCGAAGCAGAGGTAGATGAGGTGTTCGTACTTCCGGGAAAGAGCATGCAGCGAACGGTGGTGGAGGGAGCCGATGAGGTTTGGGTTGCCTATAATGGGTAGTGACCATGGATCTGGTGGTAAGTTGAACTTGCGACGGTGACCGACGATGATGCGGGTGAGGAGGAGGAGGGTGAGTAGCAGTAGAATGGCTAACCAGGACGCCGGTGATGGATTCGCCATGATTATAGTTCTGAAGGTTGATTTGGAGTCATATTTGTAGATGTTGATCTAATTGTAGAAATTAAGAAATGAAAAAAATAATCATCTTAATAAATCCAAAAGTGTTTAAAAAAAAAAGAATACAAAGTCTTATATAGATGATTTAAGAAACCCTAAACCCTAAACTGAAAAGGAAAAAGACTAAAATGTCTTAAAAGCTATAAATAAATAATTTAAATATATACAATCTAACATCCCCTCTCAAACTCACAATATTACAGCTAGAAACATTGAGAGTTTATCAAACAAAAAATGGAAGTGTGAAGCGGAATGAGCCTTGGTAAACATATCAACTATCTGCTGCGAGGAAGGAACAAAAGGATAGCGTGATAGTGCCAAGCTGTAGATAATAACGAGTGAAATGACAATCAATCTCAATATGCTTCGTTCTCTGGTGAAAAACTATATTGCGAGCAATCTGAATGACACTCTGATTATCACAATAAAGAGCAATAGATTGCCGAAGAAAAATTCTCATATCTGCAAGCAACCAACGTAGCTAAATAATTTCATAAGTGGTGGTAGCCATGACACGATACTCAGCTTCTGTGGAAGATTTAGAAATAACATCTTGCTTCTTACTCTTCCAAGAGATAAGTGATTCTCCAAGAAAAATACAAAAGCCAGTGGTGGACTTACGATCGGTAGAGTCACCTGCCCAATCAACATCAGAGTATACACACAACTCTAACTAGGAAGTAGACGAGAATAAGAGACTCTCAAATTGAGTTCCTCGAAGATACCAGAGAATACAAAGAACAGTAGCCCAATGAATTGTGGTAGGTGCAACGACAAACTGACTAACCACATGCACAACATACGCAATATCAGGACGAGTCACACTAAGATAAACCAAGCTTCAAACAACTGTACGATAGAGGTTAGAATCTAACAAAGGAGAACCATCTGATAGAGAGTATCGAACATTAGTCTTAAAGAGAGTATCAACTACCCTGTTGTTAGTGAGACGCACACGCTCAAATAGATCAACTATATATTTTGACTGAGATAAGAGATAACCTTTTGGAGAAGAGGTGATCTTGATCCACAGAAAATAGCGTAGTCAACCTAAGTCTTTCACAACAAAGCAACGAGCTAATTCAAACTTCAAAGACTCAATTCCATCAAAGTCATCACCAGTAATTATCATGTCATCCACATATAAAGATAAAAGTATATGACCTACAAGCGTTAACTTGACAAATAATGTTGAATCATGATTCTTGGGACGAAAGCCAAGAGAGGTAATCACTGTGGAGAACTTTGCAAACCAAGCACGAGGTGCTTGTTTGAGTCCATAGAGTGTTTTGCGAAGCCTGCAAACTTCACCAGATTGGTGAGCAACTCCAGGAGGAGGCATCATATATACTTTTTCTTGAAGATCATCATTTAAGAAGGCATTCTTGACATCCATCTGAGATATTTTCCATCAGATTGGTGAGCAACTCCAGAAGGAGACATCATATACACTTTTTCTTGAAGATCACCATTTAAGAAGGCATTCTTGACATCCATCTGAGATATTTTCCATCGACAAACAGAGACAACAACAATGAAGATATGAACGGTGGTCATTTTAGCAATAGGGGCAAAAGTTTCCTCATAATTCATGTCATAGTCCTGAGAATAACCTTTAATAACAAGACGAGCTTTATATCGTTCGACAAAACACTTAGATTTAGTTTTGATATTGTAGACCCAACGAGAACCAATGACGCATTTTCCTAGTAGCAGAGGTACTAGATCCGAAATATATATGTGATGTACGACAGTTAATTCCTCGTTCATAATATTATGCCAGAGTGGGTTATCAATAGCTTCTCTATAGGGCAAAAACTCAGAAAGATGATGAATAGAGGTGACAAAAGAAGCAAAAGAACTAGAATAAAAAGAACAAGTAAAACCAGGTAATTTAGTAAACTTACGAGGGCGTGTAGACCGATGAATATGATTATCCATAATTTCATCAGGTAATGGAACAATCATAGGAGAGGGAGGGGGAGAGGGAGAGGGAGGATGTTGGGATTTGATCGTATGGCTAAAGAGGGTGAATAGTCGATCGCCTACTTGTTCGCTTGTTCTTCCTACAATTGTTAGTGCGCAACGAAATATACTATAAACTAAAACTAATAAGGAAGAACACAAACCAATTTAACGTGGTTCAGAGATAAAGCTAATACTCCACAGTTGTCTGTAAGGTGAACGATCATAATCCGTCGGTGGATGATACCGCGGAAAGCCTCCAGCTAGCCCGTGTAACTCCTTGTGGGTGGAAAAACCTCGCCACAAACTCAGAAGCACACCTGAGCACTTGTAGACTACTAATAAACTTTAACCAAGCTTATTTCGTCAACCATTGCTCAGCCAAACTGAGGTATCTTAAATAGAGTTCGTTCCTGAACCAGTCGTTACCAGTTGACTGGTGCCAACACCAGTCGACTGGACAGAAGATCAGTCGACTGATCTCTCTGTGCCCTCTACCAGTCGACTGATCCCAGCTGCAGTCAACTGCCCAAATCTTAAACCTAGGGTGTCAGTCCCGAGTACATTCGCTCAACACTCATCCTCACCCGACCAACTTAGACCTAGACTTCTAGCCTCCTCCATTAGCCTCGCGCCCCTCGGATGCCTCTCCATTTTCACGACTTGCCTTCTAGAGCTTCGTTTGGCCTCGGTCCTTGTTGTCGGGTCTTCCATTGCCAAGACTTAGCCTTCTAGCCTCCATCATCAGCCTCGCGTTCCTCGGATGCATCCCCATCCTTTACGTCTTGCCTTCTAGAGCTTCCTTCAGCCTCAGTCCTTGACTTTCCTCATTTGCTAATATCCTACTTAGACTTTTCTCCTTTACCAAGATCCCACTTGGGATTTCCTTGTTATACCTATATCCTGCACATTCACAGTACATATCAAATACAATAATAAACCTAACTTAAACCTTTGCCCAAACATCGAAACCTAGGGCACCTAGATTACTTCAATAATCTCTCCCTTTTTGATATTGGTAGCCCATTTAAGTTAGAGAAACAATAACAAAGCAAAAATCATGGAACCTAACCTTACTCCCCCTTTACTTAAGCTCACCCTTGAGCTTTGATTCCTTGCAAAGGTATTTCTCCTCTTTTTGACAACAAATGAGCAACCATTGCTTCCCCTTCACCTAAGCTCCCCCTTTGAGCTTTGATTTCTTACAAAGGTGTGTTGCTTTCCCACTTAAACTTAGCACTTCTTCCCTTTGTCACACATCAAAAAGAACTCCGACAATATCCTAATTATTGGATTATTTACCATCTAATGATTATAAATATTCTCCCGAGATCCATTGACCATAGGTCCCAATTTGACTCTTAGATCTCCACCTTGAGCTCTTAGCTTTAGCCACCTCCCTAGGTGACTCTTTCACAATCACTAGGTCACACCAATGTACCTCCAGTGTGTTGAAACTCGGATGGCTAGAGAGGGGGGGGGGTGAATATAGCCAAACACTTAGTGTTTGTCACTTATCGATTTTCTGCACTTAAACTTTTAGTAGCACAGCGGAAGTAGTAAAAACAGAATATGCAGAAAACTTAAACCCTAAACTATGAGCAAACACAAGAACGCTAACAAGAGGATTTACAAGGTTCGGAGATAACTTGCCCCTACTCCTTGGCGTGCCCTTAAGGTGGGTGATCCCTTGATCGTCGACAAATCAAGCCCCGGAAGATCCGGATAGAAAGCAACCTCCTTCTCGGTGGAGTAACCTCTCTACAGCGTTTCAATCAAGGATATAGTTTTAAGCACAATAAAACACAAGAAAGATCTTACTTAGCACTTAGCACAGACAAGAACACAACAAGCTTCTTCCGAGCTCCACCCAGCGACGATCTCACGCAAGAACCCCTTTCCTCATGTCTTCTCGCTGTTAGACTCAAAGCCTTTTGTTCCTTCCTCCAAGTGCTCAAGCAAGGGATGGTTGCTTCAAAGATCACAGTAGCTTTCTCAAGAGTGGATGATCAGCCAAGAGCACAAGCACACAGCAAAGAATCCGTAGCAGAAAACCAAGGCCACCCCAGTTGTGTTGAAGCAAGAGTTCTTTTCTGCTCTTCTCCACCACGCTGCTTATCCACTCTCCACAAGCGCCAGGTCAACATCTCACTGCAGCCTCCAGCTGCTCTCCTGCAACCACCAGCCACCACTGAGCTCTTCTAGACTCCCTGAGCTTCCCTCAGACCAGCCCCAGTTAGCAGCTCCAGCCAGCGCCAGCGTCTGTTGCAACCTGAGATGGAAAACAGACAAACTTGCTCCAAGGAAAGGCCTCCATTGACTCTCCTTAAGTGTTTGAATTCATCCCTCTCACCTGCAGCTCAATCAGAGTATTAGCACAGCATATCAAGCAGCAAATCGAGTATCAGAGGTTAAGCGCAGAGAATCGGATACGTTCAGACACGATCAAAGCATCTGACAGTGCAATTTGAATTAAAGTGATCGGTCACCAGACCGATCCAGGGCTTGTGGGTCGGTCACCAGACCGATCTACCGCTTTGCTGGGACTCCCAGCTCTCGCGGTGACACAAGCCTGATCGGTCACCAGACCGATCAGAGTGAAGCCTGATCGGTCACCAGACCGATCAGGTAGCTCCCTGTCCGATCAGGCTCAAGCCTGATCGGTCCACATCTGAGTGAACAGTAACCGCGGAAATCAAATCCTAAGTCGTGGATCGGTCACCAGACCGTTCAGGAACTGATCAGCGGGGGAACTCAACTCACTGAGTGCTCCCTGATCGGTCACCAGACCGATCAGAAGCAAGGCAGTGAGGAAGCTGCCTACTCCCTGATCGGTCACCGGACCGATCAGGAGCCAAGCAACGAGGCAACGGTCTGCTCACTGATCGGTCACCAGACCGATCAGGAGCCACACAGTAGGTTCCCAACCTCACTGTGCGCTCCCTGATCGGTCACCAGACAGATCAGTCATTGCTGGATCGGTCACCGGACCGATCCACGATGGAGCAGCGTGCCAAATTCCCTGATCGGTCACCAGACCGATCCAGGGACTCAAACCTAGCCCTCCAAGCTAAGGTTTCATCCAACCTAGCCCTCCAAGCTAGGACTTTTTCACCTAACCCTCCAAGTTGGGAATTTTCACCTAACCCTCCAAGTTAGGACTTTTCACCTAGCCCTCCAAGCTAGGACTTTTCATCCAATTCTTCCGAATTAGGACTTTTCCAAACCTAGCCCTCCAAGCTAGGACCTGACCCTCCAAGCCAGGACTTTTTCACCTAACCCTCTAAGTTGGGACTTTTCACCTAACCCTCCAAGTTAGGACTTTTCACCTAGCCCTCCAAGCTAGGAATTTTCACCCAACCCTTCCGAATTAGGACTTTTCGACACCTAGCCCTCCAAGCTAGGATTTTTCACACCTAACCCTCCAGGTTAGGATTTTCCAACACCTAGCCCTTCAAGCTAGGATTTTCCATACCATGCCTAATCCCCGATCAGGACTTAATCATAATCATAATCATCAACCTAAACTAAAATCGGTGTCAACACCAAAACAACAATCATGATCAGACTGCATCAACACAGTGATATTTAGCCTACAAACCTAACTTCTTTAACATTGGACACCTTATCCTTGGTTAAGTTCTTCTTTCCCTTAACTTTAAATGACTTATTCTTGCCATTGTTATATTCTACCCTAGCATATTTCTTTTCATTGGCCTTAGATGTACCCAATTTAATATTTTTGAATTTTTGACCATCCAAGCACATGTTAGGTTTCCTAGGTCCAATAATGAACCTATCTAGGACTCTTTATATTTCCTCAAGCCTTGCTTTCAAGATTTGATTTTCCAATTCTAGGGTTCCAACCCTAGAGTCAACATGTCCATCTTGGATATTCCTAGACCTACCCACCTTCCTAGGCATATGTCTCCCCTTCTTGGGATTAATGCTTTGATCATTTATTACCTTCCTTCCCTTAGGTATGGTAGTTTGGGTCTTATTTGGTCTAGCCTTGGATAATGATTTACTAGGATTATTTATCTTGTTAACTCTATTCCTATTATTATACCTAAATCCATGATTATGTTTGGGTAAATAATCTACATTATTTCTAATAAGCATATATGAATTAAAAATTAGATTAAACTTTAAATTAGGGATTACCTTCCCATTACCTTTAAAGCTCCCCCTTGACTTGAGCTCATTTTCTTCTCCAATTTCTTCAAATGCCCTTGCTTTTTTGAGCTCTCCTTTTCTTAGGCATTTTGTGTGGTAATGGCCACACTTACCACACGTAAAATAAATTATATGTTTCTTATCCTTGGCTCCATTCCTATAACCCACATTAGTTTTCAAATGAACTTGACCGGGTTTAGGGTTTACCTCCTTTACCTTCTTGAGTGAAGGACACCAACTTTTGTAGTATGCCATCTCCCCACACTCAAAGCATTTGATGTGTGATTTTCCACTCTTCTCGATAGTTGAGGTTGAGGGTTGAGCATCCAAGATCTCCTCCACCTTGGATTGTTCTTCTTCTTCCTCACTTGAGGATATGGACGATTCCACTTCCTCCTCCTCTTCGGATGTCGAACTCGATTCAACTTTCGATTAGTCCTTCTCCTTCTCTTGGACTAATGAGCCCTTGTCCTTGGACACCTCCACTTTTTGTCCTTGTGTAGGATTTTTATGAAGAGCTATTATCTTATTCAATAGCTTATGAGTATTCTTGTATTCACCTACATATGACATAATATAAGAAGGTAATAAGTTTAAAACAATTCTCATTACCTCCTTATCCGACTCCGCTTCCTCCTTTTGTTCCTTGGTCTAATATCGAGGTCGGAGACTTTTCCCCTTTTGTCTGTCAGAGCTTCGAACTGAACCTCCAATGTAGTCTAATGGTCCCAATCCATTTGGAACCAAGTCTCTAACTGCTTCCTCCAATAATCGAAATCATTTTGATCATATGGAGGTGGGATCTGAGTATCCCATCCTAGTGGACCTTCCGACTCCATCTTTGTCTTCTTTGTCTAGCGTCTTGCTTCTTTGGCGGTTAGTCCAACAAGAGTGAACCTCGCTCTAATACCACTTGTTGGCACTTGATCATACGGTTAGAGGTGGGTTGAATAGACGATCACCCACTTGTTCACTCGTTCTTCCTACAGTTGTTAGTGTGCAATGGAATATACTATAAACTAAAACTAACAAGGAAGAACACAAACCAATTTAACGTGGTTAGGAGATAAAGCTCGTATTCCATGGCCGCCCGTAAGGTGGACGATCCTGATCCTTCGGTGGATAACTCCCCAGAAAGCCTCCGGCTAGCTTGTATAGCTTTTTGTGAGTGGAGAAACCATGCCACAAACTCGCAAGCACACCTAAACACTTGTAGACTACTAATAAGTTTTAACCAAGCTTATTTCATCAACTTTTGCTCAGCCAAACCGAGCTCTCTTAAATAGAGCTCATTCTTGATCCAGCCGTTACCAGTCGAGTGTCAGCTGTCGAATTTGAACGTTACAGTTTAACGCTCGAATTTATCCGACACCAGACAATTGCACAGAAGATCAGTCGACTGATCTCTCTATGCCCTCTACCAGTCGACTGATCCCAGCAGGAGTTGACTGCCCAAACCCTAAACCTTGGGTTTCAGCCCCGAGTACATTCACTTAGCACTCGTCCTCACCCGACCAACCTAAACCAAACCTTCTAGCCTCCTCTATCAGTCGTGTCCCTCGGATGCCTCTACATCCTTCACGACTTGTCTTCTGGAGCTTCCTTTAGCCTCGATCATTGTTGTCGAGTCTTCCTTTGCCAATGTTATGTGATAGAGGAGGTATGAAGAAAAAAGGAATATGCTCGATAAATATAACATGACAAGAGACATAAAATTTTTTACTGACTGGATCAAAACAACGATATCCCTTTTGACCAACACTATAACCAAGAAAGATACACAAAGTAGACTTAGAGGATAATTTATAACGCTTGCGGTGCGGTTGCAGAACAAAATAGGTACAACCAAAAATACGTAAAGATAAATAATCAGGAATACGACCGTATAGTTTTTGAAAATGAGACAAACCAAAATTATAAGAAGTTGGAATCCTATTAATTACATGAGTAGCAGTAAGAACTGTTTCTTCCTAAAAGACACTAGGAACATCTACAGACAATGAGAATGAGCGAGCTGTTTCAACAAGATGTTTATGCTTTCTCTATGTAATCCAATTTTGTTCAGGTGTTTCTCGACACGAGGTTTGATGTATAGTACCTTCTGATGCAAGTAAACAAGAAAAGACATTGGAAGTATACTCACCCCCCAAATTACAACGAAAACATTTGATAACAGCTGAATGTTGAGTTTTGATAAGAGCTTTAAAGTCGTTGAAGATGGTAAGGTAATTATATCTATGTTTCATAAGATAAACCCAAGCACAATCATCAATAAAAGAAACATAATATCTTGATCCCCTTTTGTAACAATAGGAGAAGACCCCCATATATCAGAATGCACAAGATCAAACGTATTAGGAGAAAAAGATAGACTTTTATTAAAAGGTAAAGTAGAGAATTTTGCCAGTTTACAACCACTATAATAAAAAATATCATGACTTTTTAAAGATCCTAATACTCCAGATGAAGCTAAAAATTATAAACAGAACGCTGAAACTGACCTAGATAAGTATGTCATAAATAAAAATTAGAAGAAGAACTACTCAATCGAAAATATGACATATTGATACCAGAAGCTGTAATACCTGGTACTCAACGTTCTGAAAATCGGACCGGACCGGGCGGTCGGACCGGTTGAACCGGGAGCTGACCAAATTTCCGATCCTAGTTGACTCTGAAAACCGGCTACTCAAGAACCGGATGCGAACCGTTCTGAACCGGGAGGGAACCGGTGAACCGGACAAACCGAAAAAACCGGTCAAACCGGATTGGTTTATTTTATTTTTCATTTTTTTGATTTTTTTTCCTTTTGTAGTTTTGCTTTCTTACTAAAAAATGAAAATTGAAAAATAAAATGTCAAAATCCTAGTTTGCTTTCACCCAAAGTCTCAAACGAACAAACCTGTTGTTTGCTTGCAAGAGAGTCACCGCGCTAGCCTCTCGCCGCGTTGCGCTGCCTCTACCAGCCTCGCCACGCCGCCCTGCCTCCGTTAGCCTCACCTCGCCGCCGCTAGCCTCGCCCCGTCTCCAACTCGTTGTGTCGTCGTGTTGGCATATGAAGGCGGCAATATATGACATATTTGGAAGTGTAATTTTGCATGTGCTTTACTAGTGTCCTTTGTTTAAGTGTTTATTGGTGAACAAATGCTATCGTGATATACTTTTAACTTCTAATAAGATTCTTCATTTCATATCCAGATTTCTTGAATTCAATGGGTTTAAACTTGAATTTTTCTTTGAAACTAATCTTTTTTTCAATAATACCGTACTAAGTTGCTGACAAAAACATATCATATGCTCGACCTAGTTGATCTAATCTTGAAGAAAATAGTTGGATAAGTTGTTAGTTTCATATATTTATATAAATACATACTTTATTATATACCGGTTATATCCCGGTTGGACCCCCGGTTAAACCGGTTGAACCTCTGAACCCTTGTTCCGACCGATTCGATGTCCGGTCCGGTTCTCAGAACCGGCTGGTACTTGAAGCTGATCCAAGACATAGAGTCCCCCTTGCCTATGGCCTATCCCAATTACCATCTGAGATCTCGGGTTCTGCACATAACAATTGGATGAAGAGAAAAAGATTACACATCCTGATTCACACAATTGACTAATAAAAACAAGATTAAGTGTAAGACTAGGAATATAATAGATATCAGGAAGAGACAAACAAGTTGTAACTGTGGGGACCGGTGCCGTCAATAGAGGGGGGTGAATATCGACTGTAAAAATATTTCGAAACTTCGTAAACTTTTCGGTTCGTTCTAGATACAGAGTTAGTAGTAGCGGAAAAATAGAAAGAACGAACAAAACAAACAACAGATTGCACACGGGATTTACTTGGTTCCCAACCCCTCAAGGTCAGTACATCCAAGGCCTAAGCACGGGAACACCCATCCACTAATGGTCTCCTTTCCGGACTTTCCAGAGGCGGAGAAACCGTCTTACGGTGCAACATTTACAATCACAAATATAAAGAAATTACGTGCGTAAAGTAAATCAAACCAAATACAAGAGTCGAAGACTCAGCTGATTTGGAACTCCGAAGTGCCGCGCACTTCCTCCCGGAGCTTCCTTGGTTGCAGAGCTTCGCCGTTAGCGCTTTGTCATCACATGAAAGACTCAGAATGATCTTGGAATGTTGTTCTGAGTTGAGGGGTCGAAGCCCCTTTTATAGGCTTGGTATAGGGCGCCTGTGTTCAATGAGCCGCCTCATAGAGCCTGGTCAAACCTCATCTCCGCGCCGAACTCGCAACAGCCGATAAGGCTTTCAACCAGGGTGCCCTAGACATACAGGGCGCCTGAATGAATGAGGCGCCTGGTTCAATGAGGCACCTTGTTTCATTGAGGCGCCCTGGTTGATGGGGGCGCCTAGTAGCCTTGTTTCCAGCCTTGTTGTGTGTTTATTTGCCTTCTTTGTCTTCCATTTTAGGTACCTGCAAGATACATAAATACAAGACAAACACATGTAAAATCTTAGCCTTAACGAAATGGTTCTGACTTCGGATTTTCACGAAACCCTAGGTCGAACCGACGCCTAAGTTCCCACCCACCCCCGGGAACACGCCTTTCACCTACTCCTCTCAGGAGATGGTTGCCACCTGGCTCATCCGGTTGGACTTTTACTTAGCCTTCGAGACTCTCGGATCTCGAGACGTCCGAACCTCAACCCGTCTCTACTTCTGTCCTTAGTCATCGCTCAGCTAAGTTGCTCAATCTCTCAGACCAAGACTTCGTGCCCAGTCCACGACCAGGACTTATTGCTCAATTCTACGAACCAGGACTTAGTGCTCAACCCTTGGTCAGGTCTTAGGTGCCCAACCCTCAGCCAGGACTTAGTGCCCAATTCCATGAATCAGGACTTAGTGCCCAACCCTCGGTCAGGTCTTAGGTGCCTAGCCCTCGGCCAGGACTTAGTGCCCAATCCATGATCAGGACTTAATGCCTATGTTAACTAGGACTTTTCATCACTTTGGTCCTGTTTTCTTGACTACCCTTCCCTTGTTCAATGTATCACTAATTTAAGCATATTGTTAAACATTGAAACACTTAGAGGAGGACATCACTGATGCATCTTGCACCAATAGTAACAATAGAACTGACACCTACTAATGGCACTGAAGTACCATTAGCAACCACAATTGATAAAGATAAGTTAGGAGACAAAGAGATAAAAGACGACAAGTTAGATGACATATGATGAGAGGCTCCAGAATCTAAGATTCACAAGGAAGAAGATATACCTGATGTACCAGAGGATGACAAACCTATATGAGAAAAAGCAAGCATGGCAGAGGACTGTGAAACAAGGAACTATTGAAACTGCTCAAGCATATATGGATCTAAAGAGGGGGAAACCATTGCATTACTAGAATGAGATAGTTGATTATTAGATTTCCATGAAACATTTTGATGTAGCATAGATGGTTGTTGAGGTCGTTGTTGTTGATATTGCTGCTGGGATGGTCGTTTACCTTTGTTCAATAATAATGGACACTGAGATTTTTAGTGTTCTTTATTTTTGCGATAAGCACATTCATCATTAGAAACTTTCGAAGTCGATACATTTTGATTATAAGGTGGAGGCCGCTATGGTGCTGCAAAAACTAATGGCGTAAATGGTGTAATAGTTCTTTTATCAACCTGAGAATTAAGTCGAATCACCTCTGTAAGCAATTTATGTACCACTGAATCTACGGAAGAGAGAGGATTATGATGCAAAATTATTTCATGCAATCCTTCAAAATCATCACGAAGAGCCATCAAGAATTGGACCAAACATTGTTCTTCTCTACTAGTAATATAAGCTGAAAATACTCGTAATTCTGAGGATTCTGTGAGTGTCAATTGATACCATAGTTTTGGTATAGCAGAATAAAAGTTTTGGATATCCATATCTTGGCCACTGAATCTACGGAAGAGAGAGGATTACGATGCAAAATTGTTCCACGCAATCCTTCAAAATCATCACAAAGAGCCATCAAGAATTGGACTAAACATTGTTCTTCTCTACTAGTGATATAAGCTGAAAATACTCGTAATTCTGAGGATTCTGTAAGTGTCAGTTGATACCATAGTTTTGGTATAGCAGAATAAAAGTTTTGGATATTCATATCTTGCTGTCAAAGTGCGCGGATATTTGCTTTTAATTGATATTGTTTGGCAAAGTTAGACTGTATGTATAACCTTGCTAGATGATCCCAAACATCTTTGGCAGTCTCGTACTTAGCCAACTAAGCACTAATGGAGTATGTAATAAAATTATTGATCCACGTAATAATATTTGCATTATCAAACTCTCCATTAACTTTGCATAATCAGCAATATTGTTATTTGTAGGTTTACCTCGCACACTAATTTTTTTTAAAAAAATCCAAAAATATTTTAGAAATCCTAAATCCTAAATTGAAAATGAAAAAAAAATTAAAATACCTTAAAAGCTTTACATAAATAATTAAAATATATAAAATTTAATATTAATCACCTGAGTCTATTTACCTTAGCAATCCTTTCGTGAGGGCTCCATATGTTCTGGAAGAATGAGATAAATAAAAATGATTTTCCATTCTAATATAGAGACTTTTTGACGCTAGAGATATCAACTGGGCTAATACGTGTGGACTAAATTTTTATATGTATGGTAAAAATTGATTCGTTCGTCTTCAATATCCCATCAATTTATCCCAAGATTTATATGGAAAACATAAATTGTGGGATTACTAGTCCGAATGTTATGGATAGTATGTGGGGAGGGTGAGTACGACTTTATCAAATTTTAACCCCCGGACCTCATGATATGACAACACTCACAATTTCTATACATACCCGTTCTAGGGTTCGCGTCGTATTTCCTGCATTTGGAGAAAAAATCAACTGTGCTAATATGTATGGACTAAATTTCTATATGCATGATAAAAGGCGATTCGTTCGTCCTCAACGTCCCCGTCAATTTATCCCAAGTTCTACACGAAAAAGATAAATTATGAGGCTACTAGTCCGGATGTTATGGGTAATACGTGGGGAGGGTGAGTACGATTTTGTCAAATTTTAACCCTCTCATGATATGACAACACTCACAATTTCTATACATACTCGTTCTAGAGTTCGCGCCGTATTTCCCGCATTTGGAGAAAAAAATCGTGATCGGCAGGATTCGAACCTGCGCGGGCAACGCCCACATGATTTCTAGTCATGCCCGATAACCACTCCGGCACGACCACAACAATGAATTTTTGTATATACTAATCAATATCAGTATGTCATCAAGCATGATGCACAATTTCCATACATATCCGTTCTAGGATTCGTGCCGTATTTCCCGCATTTGGAGAAAAAAATCGTGATCGGCAAGATTCGAACCTGCGCGGGCAACGCCCACATGATTTCTAGTCATGCCCAATAACCACTCCGGCACGACCACAACAATGAATCTTTGTATATACTAATCAATATCAGTATGTCATCAAGCATGATGCACAATTTCCATACATATCCGTTCTAGGATTCGCGCCGTATTTCCCGCATTTGGAGAAAAAAATCGTGATCGGCAAGATTCGAACCTGCGCGGGCAACGCCCACATGATTTCTAGTCATGCCCGATAACCACTCCGGCACGACCACAACAATGAATCTTTGTATATACTAATCAATATCAGTATGTCATCAAGCATGATGCACAATTTCCATACATACCCGTTCTAGGGTTCGCGCCGTATTTCCCGCATTTGGAGAAAAAAATCGTGATCGGCAGGATTCGAACCTGCGCGAGCAACACCCACATGATTTCTAGTTATGCCCGATAACCACTCCAGCACAACCACAACAATGAATCTTTATATATACTAATCAATATCAGTATGTCATCAAGCATGATGCACAATTTCCATACATACCCGTTCTAGGGTTCGCGCCGTATTTCCCGCATTTGGAGAAAAAAATCGTGATCGGCAGGATTCGAACCTGCGCGGGCAACACCCACATGATTTCTAGTCATGCCCGATAACCACTCCGGCACGACCACAACAATGAATCTTTGTATATACTAATTAATATCAGTATGTCATCAAGCATGATGCACAATTTCCATACATACCCGTTCTAGGGTTCGCGCCGTATTTCCCGCATTTGGAGAAAAAAATCGTGATCGACAGGATTCGAACCTGCGCGGGCAATGCCCACATGATTTCTAGTCATGCTCGATAACCACTCCGGCACGACCACAACAATGAATCTTTGTATATACTAATCAATATCAGTATGTCATCAAGCATGATATACAATTTCCATACATACCCGTTCTAGGGTTCGCGCCGTATTTCCCGCATTTGGAGAAAAAAATCGTGATCGGCAGGATTCGAACCTGCGTGGGCAATGCCCACATGATTTCTAGTCATGCCCGATAACCACTCCGGCACGACCACAACAATGAATCTCTGTATATACTAATCAATATCAACATGTCATCGAGCATGATGCAACGACAAGATGCTTAGTAGTTTACCCAATTCTTAGTGTTTGATTTCGAACTTATGATGTACCGTATGACATTTTCGTTTAGTGTAACGAAAAATTTATCTGATGAAATATTATTTGCACTTTCAAATTTATCTGATGAATAAATCAGGAGAAGATCACCTCCCTTTGATATTGATCCTCAGACGGATATCTAAATTATCAAATAAAATAAGTAAATAAAATAAACATCAGTCCGCAAGTTAATTTTTTCATCCTTTATTATTACTCGAATAATTTTTATGTTAAGTTTTAATTCATTTAAAACATTAATTTACAAATAATCATTTATACCCTTATTTCTATGATTGTAATTTAATATAAATTGATCTTTAAGTCACTCTCTTTTCGTGGTGTGACTAAACTCTCATATACATTTAAAATTAGTTTCACCGGTGGGAAAAATATGAATGGAACGTGGATTATTAGTTCCGCATCGAGGAAAGAAACAAAGCAAAAAGAATTCTGATTCCCTCGGTTCATCCTCCTTTGTTCTATCGTACAATCTTTTGCTCGATAGATATCTATGATAACGTTCAGGTATACGCTCAATTTACAATGTCAAACTGTGCTAGGTTATGTTGTAATTTCGTCATTTTAACTTGAACATTAGGCGTTCAAGCGTGACCTCGTAGCACTGTTGAAGGGGAAGAATCTGTTTTAAGGGGACTGTTTCGTTGCAAGACTCAACGTCTTTGTTCCTTGGACAACGCTTATCACGCAACTCAGACTCAAGCTCCGGGTTTGTTCGGCGTCCGTCTCAAGCTTTCATCATCATCTTCATCGATTCGACACTCAGAGTGCTCGTTGACTTAGCAACTTGGCGAATCGACAATCGACAAGTTCCCTGTCCAACTCAGATTTAAGCAGCTCTACACGAAGTTGGCGATCGGCCTACCAGTCAGGTCGACAACTTGAGATTATCAATAATAAAGTAAGAGAAGAAGAGAGAAGAGATGAGGTAACAAAATAACTTTATTGATTTAATAACTTGTCCATGAAATATACAATTTATAGAGGTCTTAAGATACTTAGTCAAAAGAAAAATTAATAAAGAAATAATTAATTAACAGATTCATAAAGAAATTCTTAATTAATAGATTAATAAGAAAAATGCCTAATTTAATAATATAAATTTAATTTGACTCGGTCAAAAATCTTATTAAATAATTATTCTCTTTTAAATAATTCTTCATCCTAAGGTCTCTATAAATTATGTATCTCATGGACAAGTTATTCAATCAAGAAAGTTATTTTATTACCTCTTCTATTCTCTTTTCTTCTCTTACTTTATTATGGTATCAGAGTTATAGCTCTTCTGACCTTACGCACCGCTTCTTCTTATATGGCGTCTTTCTTCTTCTTCATGTGACATTTGCTATCACCATTTTTATTTTTATTTTTCGAAAAAAAGGCTAGCAATTTTTAAAGTGTCTTTTCTCTTCCTCTATTTTTTACACGTCATCCTCCTTCCTCGTTTCTATCATCCGCCAACTCATGATGAGAAAGTAGGGGAGAAGAGGAATAACCTCCATGTCTTTTGGCTCAAGCTACAACAATTTTTGGTTTTTTATTGTTTTTATTTTGATTTCGAATGTTCGGAGATGTCAAATTTATCTCCAATTTGGACATACTGGTATTCAATGTTCTAAAAGACTTGACAGAATCTTCATCGATGGTTATTCAGCTTTAAGCAGATGTCAAATTTATCTCCAAATTGGACATACTGGTATTCAATATCCTAAAAGACTTGACAGAACTTTCATCGGTGGTCCTTCAACTTTAAAAAAATATTTAAGACACCCAACTACTTCACAAGTCTATCCTAAAGTTCTCTTATCTGTGCCTACTCATGGCAAACATTCAAAATTTTTATCTACTGAATGGTATATTGACACTAAAGCAACTCATCATGTCGTATCAGACTACAATATCTTTATAGAAGTACTACCATACATTGGTTCAGATACGGTACAAGTAAGTGATGACTCAGGTTTGCAAATTACTAATCTTGGAAACACATATATTTATTTATCCAATCGTATTTTTCACATGCGCAATATCTTTCATGTTTCATTTATTACTAAAAATTTACTCTCTGTACGTCAGTTTTGCCTTAATAACAATATTTTTTTTAATTTCATTATAATCATTATCTTATAAAAGATAGAGGAATAAATATTACTGTGTTTCTTTGGGAAATAAAAAATGGTCTCTACTATCTTTAAAATTCTTCAATCAAAGCTTTTATGGATGAACGCACAAATAAACCAACCTGGCATGTTCGAGTTGGTCATCCTTCCCTTCGTATTGTTCAGTCAATCATAAATAAGTATGATTTACCTACTTCCTTTATTTCATCACCATCTCATTTATGTAAGACATGCATAGAATCTAAAAGTCATAAGTTACATTTTTCTCATCTGAACGTGTTTCCAATTTTCCACTTGAAATAATTCATTCTGATATTTGGGGTCCTGCACCTATCTTGTCTAACCAAGGTTTCCTATATCATGTTATCTTCATTGATCATTTTAGTAAATACACTTGGCTTTATCCTATGAAAAGAAAATCTGATTTATTTGACATATTCTGTCATTTTCAAAAATAAGATGAACGATATTTTAATCGCAAAATACTCTCTCTTCATTCTGATTGGGGAGGGGAATATCAAGCTCTTTATCATCATCTTGTCTCTTGTGGAATTGTTCATGAGTCTCTTGCCCTTACACTTCAAAACAAAATGACTCTGCTGAGAGAAAACATAGACATATAGTTGAAACTATCTTAGCTCTTCTTCGTCATATATCAGTTCCACATAAATTTTGAGAGGAAGCTATTTGTGTTGCAGTATATCTCATAAATCGATTTCCTACACCATTGCTCAATCATAAGTATCCTTTGGAAAAACTTTATAATCAAACTCCTGAATATACCTTTCTTCGAATCTTTGGTTGTGCATATTATCCATGGTTACGCCCTACTCTAAACACAAACTTAACTCTCTTTATTACTATGTGTTTTCCTTGGTTATAGTAATATATATCATGGGTATCGTTGCTTACATATACCAACTGGATGGATATATACATCACGACATGCAACTTTTGATGAATCTCTATTCCCTTTTTTCGGCAGTCTCTTCAATCTCTGCTCCAGATATAGGTGGTATTTTTTGATGTCACCCAACATTATCAAAAGAGATGACATCCTAGGTCCTATTCCGGAGCTCCCTAATAACTCTCCTATACCATCATAATCACTTGAAGTTGCTGCTCCAATCTTAGAAGTCTTGCTAGTCAATGATATATGCTTTCTAGCTCTAGACCCTCAAATAATACAAGTTCGACAACAAACTCACCATGTCAGCCCACTTCCTCATCGTCATCAACAAGTGATTCCTCGTCGCATGCTTCCCTTAAGTGACATATATGCACGCTGCCCACCAATGGCTACTCGATATCCTCTTCCTCGATCTCTAGTGGTCTCCTCAAAATCTATTAAACCAACTTATTTTACACAAGCAAATAAGGATCCAAATTGGCGTAGTGCAATAACTATAGAATTTGATGCACTTCTTTGCAATGGAACATAGAACTTAGTTCTGCGCACTCCGTCCATTAATATTGTGGGCTCTAAATGGATATTCCATTTTAAGCATCGAGCTGATGGTTCTCTTGAACGGTATAAAGCTTGACTTGTAGCCAAAGGATTTAGTTAAGAACCAGATATTGACTTCAATGACACTTTTAGCTCAGTCATCAAAATTACATCTGTTAGATTATTGATATCAATAGTTATTAGTTCTAATTGGTCTATCCGACAATTAGACGTTTCTAAACCATTTCTTTATGGTATTATTGAGAAAACGATATTTATGGAGCAACCACCTGGGTTTATTCAACCATAATTTTCATCTCATATTTGTCATCTCAAGAAATCTTTATATGGTCTTCAGCAAGCTCCTCATGCATGGTTTCATCGATTATCTAAATGGCTACAGGCTTAAGGATTTTCTGGATAAAAAACTGACTCCTATCTATTCTATAGACATAATGATAGATCTATGATATTTTTTCTTATTTATGTAGATGACATTCTATTAACTGAAAATGATTAGAAGGACATCATAAATCTATTAAGTCTTCTCAATCAAGAATTTCCTATTTGAAATTTAGGAAATGCTCGTTTTTTTCTTGGTATTGAACTTATTCCACATGATGAAGGTATATTCTCTCTTAGAGCAAATATATTACTGAGCTTCTTCAAAGAGCTAAAATGGATGGAGCACGTCTGGTCTCTATACCAATTGCTACAAATAATGTCTCTACAACTTCTTCCTCTTCGGTGATGGCCGATCCTCGGGTTTATCGAAGTATTGTTGGAGCTTTACAGTATGTTACTATCACATGTCCTGATATTACATTTGTAATAAATCGTGTTTGTCAGTTCATGCATGCTCCCACTTAACAAAATTGAAAAGGTGTGAAAAGAATACTTTATTATCTCAAAGGCACTATTATACATGGTCTTCTTTTATATCGTCACTCATCTCGCGATTTACATGTTTATAGCGATGCGGATTGGGTAAGTTCTCCTGAAATAGAAACTCTACTAGTGGATATGCAATATTTCTTGGACGAAATCTTATCTCTTGGAATTCGAAAAAGTAACCTATAGTATCTCGTTCAAGCACTGAGACTGAATATAAAGTTATAGCTAATGCAACGTTAGAAATCATTTGGCTTCAATCCCTTCTCTCTGAACTTCATCTTGCGTCACATATTGCACCAAAAATTTGGTGTGATAATATTAGAGCAATATATCTTATAGCAAATCCAATATTTCATGCTCGTACAAAACATGTTGAGATTGATTTTCATTTTGTTCGAGAGTGCGCGATAAGCAAACGATTATCTGTTTCTTATATCTCTACATAAGATCAAATTGTTGATATCTTTACCATGTCATTATCTAAACAACGTTTCAGCAGACTATCATGCAAACTCAATGTCAGAGATCTCTCGTTAAATTTGTCGAGGGGTAAAAGAGAATAATTATTTAATAAGATTTTTAACCGAGTTAAATCAAATTTATATTATTAAATTAGACATTTTCCTTATTAATCTGTTAATTGATAGTTTCTTTATGAATATGTTAATTAACAGTTTTTTATTAATATTTCATTTGACTAAACATCGTAAGGTCTCTATAAATTATATATCTCATGGATAAATTATTCAATCAAAAAGTTATTTTGTTATCTCTTCTTTAAAAAAATTATTAATTAATAGATTAATAAGAAAAAAAAGTCTAATTTAATAATATAAATTTAATTTGAATCAGTTAAAAATTTTATTAAATATTATTCTCTTTTAATCAACTCATGCTATTTTAACAAATAAGTAAATACTATTCCGATACTGTCTCTCCGGCAGATTATGGATCGATATCCAACACCATCTACCTCTCTTATTTCAATTCATTTTCCAACATAAACGGCTGAAGGGATCAAAGAAACAAGAACAATCCGCCGTAGATTTCAGTTAAATGTAAATCAGTGAAAATCTTAAGAGGCTAAATATGCTTTTTTTTTCCTATAAAAAAAATTACTATTATCAGATTGGTTTTATGATGATCTTATCAAAAACAAGATGCCCCTGAAATTATGGTGTAGTTATAGGATGATTAGTTACTATATCAAATATGGCGTATTTTATAGAAATTTTTCATCCAAATGAGACGCGAATCCTGAGACGTTGGACTTCTAGACCACCAACCGCGAACGCTTCCCGATTTATCTTAGTGACTGGTGAAAAATTTTTATAAGACTAGATCGATCATTTCAAATTTATCTACTATCTGACCTAATATTTTTTTTTTATCCGAAACAGGGCGCTTGATTTCTAAAACTTTCAGATCGAAAAAATTCAAGAAAACTTACTTAATTTCTGATATCCAGTCACAGAGGAGCGCATATATCGATCTGATGTGGGCTCAAATTCAGCAAATAATTAAATATACTAACAATACTTCTTTAATTGTTTAAGTTGATAATTGAAGGTAGAATTGAACTGACCTGGAGATTCAGGCCTGCGTCCACTCCTTCCTTCATCTTTCTCATTTACAGCAAAAAATGCTGTTGATGAAGTTTATGGAAACTGATTGATCATGAACTCTGTCAGTTGACATTGTGTAGGGTTTCAGAATTGGAAGTCTGAAATTAGACTGTGTCATTCTCGACATTTATACATGAAACAGATGAATGAATGACTAAACACATCAGAGGAGCCTTTTGTCATTCTTTCTACAAAATGACAAACAGGCCCTCGGGATTTTGAAATAGCAATTAGATTTTTCAAGTGGTTGGCGGGTGACGCCCGCAGTGCTTGCCTGTGGGCGCGAGGCCGCACGATTTGTGCTACGCCCTGAAAACTATAGCAACTATTTGTAGCTATTATATGTTGGAGAGACTATCGGAGAATTTAAAATAAATTAAAATTTTAAAATTTTAATTTAACTGTTGAGTAGTCTGAGTTACCTTGTATGCAGAATGTAGACTCTTTAGCTGAAATTCCATAACAGAAGTTCTCGAACCGGACTCCCCGAACCGGTCTTCCCAAACCAGACGTCCCGAACCGAAGAGGGAGAGTTGCTGAGGTCCTGCGTGATGCAGTTTCCTTGAAACAGATTTGTCCTCCTCTAACTGTGTTTCGAGGTTCCGATAGACGTCTGTCTCTCAAGATATAAAAACGGAACCACGGGCACAACGAAGCACTCCGGGGTAATTGCCCGAGCGGGAACACACGAAGACTTGGGAACAAGGTAGAAGACAATTGTTGCTCTTTCCTCTTCTTCTTTTACTTTCGGTCACAACCTCTTTATATGGAATTTAGACCCATGCAACAATTAATAACTGAAACGTTGGTTTATTCATTTGGACAAATTTTATCTCGATCGGTCCGACATTCGATACGTGCAGGTCGTGCACGCACACCAATCAACTTGGTTCAGTACAAATCTGGATCTTAGATTTGCACCCCTGTGCACCCACGCATGAGAGAGAATCTCTCCCCATATATTTGTTCACAACTAACATGTTTGTGAAACAATTTAAACCAATTAATATATCTTAAAATTCTTAATATGGAAATAAAGTCTCTTTATTCTCTATCATCTTTTCTATTCACTTGTATCTAACATTATAACATGTAACAATTAATACAACTATTTTCAAATGATTTCGACTAACTTAAATGATTTTCATAACGTTTAAATAATTTTAACTAGTTTTATAAAAAAAAAAATTTGATATAATAGTATTTATGATTTAAAATTTAAAATTTTTGATTCAACAATAATGATGTAATAGCTAACTAATTTAAGATTTTGATAATATTTAAATAATTTTGATAAGTTGATAAAAAATATTTTGATATAATCATATTTAATGTATAATGATTTTAATTAAAATAAAATAAATAATTTTTGTATTATAATAACTAATAGTTGTTAAAAATAATATGAAATCAAAGGTATTTTTGATAATGTAAAAAAAAAAAATTTACTCTCGATTGGACCAACTTCACTTATGAGATACTTGGTAAACGGATTTAGAATGCGAGAATGAGAATAAAAACTATTTCATTTTTATTTATGATATTTGGTATACGAGAATCGAAATTAAAATATGAATATGATAATCTTGATTTTATAATCCAACTCCTATTATATTATCACTAAACTCATATACTCCTCTATTAAAATTCATTATCATTCTTGCCTTTATAAATCACGCTGGAATAGGGGCTCCGGATAAGAAGCATATTGGGCGTCATTTTAATATTTTTTACAACAAAGAGTACCTTTTTTCCGATAAAAAAGAAAAAAAAGTTAGATTATATCTCTTAGAATAAAAATATAATAGCTTTTAAGAAAATGCTCTTGCATTGGCCAATTGTTATGATTCGCCCCTTTAGGTATACGAAATTAAATCTCCATGCATCAATGTAATTAGTTTGTGCACGACTATTTATTATAATATATGACATTTTTATCAAATAATTAGGTGTTGAGAATTCATGATTATCTATTCCATTATACACTCTATCTATAAATTTGTCGGCAATTTACAAAAGGGCGTACCTAAAAATTAAAAATTATCAATTCGCGTACCATAATTTCTATTTTATCAAAGGACACAGGCCTTTATGTGAACTTCCTCTTATACCCCTCATTCTAACTATTATCTTTCCTCTTTCTTTCTCGCAGTAATAAATTTCGAGACGTCTGCACATGTTTTTTTAGACTTTTATTTTAAAATAATATATTATGGAATCGGTGTTAAAAACGTAAGGTAAAAATTAAAAAAATATTTCAGTTAAAAAATATCTCATCCAAAGTGATTTAAAAATATAAATAAATAATTTTTATACTTGATTAATAGAAATTAATATTTTAAATAATATTTAATAAATATATTAATATATAAAAAAAATTTCAAAAAAAAGTTGGCAGAATCAATAAAAAAACAGCCGTGGGCCTGAAATAAAAATATTTCAGACCCAGCGTGAGCCTGAAATTTTTTATTTCAGACCCATGTTGGGCCTGAAATCTTTTGATTCAGGCCCGACGTGGACTCAAATTTTTTTTCTATTTTAAAAATATATTAATATATAAAAAAACCTATCAAAACACTTAATTTTAGATTAAAACGCAAGGTCTAAAGTCACGCTAGGAGGGCATGAACATAGATGTGATGTCCATCAGTGGGTTTTGGTCAAAACCCACTGATATGGCTAAACTACTCCCATTGCATTGGTGATATCTAATATATAGATGTTTGGACACCTAAAACATCATCTCCTACCTCTAACCTCTCTATTCATATGGAGTTTTCAGAAATCTAGATATGGGAGGTCCATCAGTGGATTTTGGTCAAAACCCACTGATATTTCTAAATTACTCCTATTTCATTGGTGATATCTAATATATAGATGTTTGGACACCTAAAACATCATCTCCTACCTCTAACCTCTCTATTCATATGGAGTTTTTAGAAATCCATATATGGGAGGTCCATCAGTGAGTTTTGGTCAAAACTCACTGATATTTTTAAACTACTCCTATTTCATTGGTGATATCTAATATATAGATGTTTGGACACCTAAAACATCATCTCCTACCTCTAACCTCTCTATTCATATGGAGTTTTCAGAAATCCAGATATGGGAGGTCCATCAATGGGTTTTGGTCAAAACTCACTGATATTTCTAAACTACTCCTATTTCATTGGTGATATCTAATATATAGATGTTTGGACACCTAAAACATCATCTCTAACCTCTCTATTCATATGGAGTTTTCAGAAATCCAGATATGGGAGGTCCATCAGTGGGTTTTGGTCAAAACCCACTGATATTTCTAAACTACTCATATTTCATTGGTGATATCTAATATATAGATGTTTGGACACCTAAAACATCATCTCCTACTTCTAACCTCTCTATTCATATGGAGTTTTCAGAAATCCAGATATGGGAGGTCCATCAGTGAGTTTTGGTTAAAACCACTAATATTTCTAAACTACTACTATTTCATTGGTGATATCTAATATATAGATGTTTGGACACCTAAAATATCATCTCCTACCTCTACCCTCTCTATTCATATGGAGTTTTCAGAAATCTAGATATGGTAGGTCCATCAATGGGTTTTGACCATAGGAGTAGTTTAGAAATATCAGTGGGTTTTGACCAAAACCCACTGATGGACCTCCCATATCTGGATTTCTGAAAACTCCATATGAATAGAGAGGTTAGAGGTAGGAGATGATGTTTTAGGTGTCCAAACATCTATATATTAGATATCACCAATGCAATAGGAGTAGTTTAACCATATCCGTGGGTTTTGACCAAAACCCACTGATGGACATCACATCTATGTTCAGGCCCTCCTAGTGTGACTTCAGACCCTGCGTTTTAATCTGAAATTAAGTGTTTTGATAGGTTTTTTTATATATTAATATATTTTTAAAATAGAAAAAAAATTTGAGCCCACGTCGGGCCTGAATCAAAAGATTTCAGGGCCAACGTAGGTCTGAAATAAAAATTTCAGACCCACGCTGGGCCTGAAATATTTTGATTTCAGGCCCAGCGTGGGCCTGAAATAAAAAATTTCAAGCCCAATGTGGGTCTGAAATCTATTGATTTCAGGCCCACGACTGTTTTTTTATTGATTCTGCTAACCTTTTTTTTGAATTTTTTAATATATTAATATATTTATTAAATTATTTAATATATTAATTTCTATTAATCAAATATAAAAATTATTTATTTATATTTTTAAATTACGTTGGATGAGCTATTTTTTAACTGAAATATTTTTTTAATTTTTACCTTACGTTTTTAGCGCCGATTCCATAATATATTATTTTAAAATAAAAGTTTGAAAAAACATGTGCAGACGTCTCGAAATTTATTACTGAGAGAGAGAAAGAGAAAGACAGTAGTTAGAATGAGGGGTATAAGAAGAAGTTCACATAAAGGTCTGCGCCCTTTAGTAAAATAGAAACCATGATACGCGAATTGGTAATTTCCAATTTTTAGGTACGCCCTTTGGTAAATTACTGTAAATTTGTATTTATTTTCTTTCCATCTATATATTTGTATTTATTTTCCTTCGTACCATGAAATCGATTATAAGGAGCGACTGAGATCACAGATTCAATTTTGAGCGTCTAGACATAATTAGACAGCCTTAGATGAGATTAGACAATTTTAGGCGTCGACCAATCAGTTGAATCATCTAGGTACTGTGGAAATAGTATATGACTTTGATTTTTCTTTTTAAATTTGAGCTTTTAAATTTAAAGTCAAATTAAAAAATTAAAGTATAATACTTTTTTATGTGTTGGGTTTAAATTTTATATGTCTTAGACTTTGATCCAACAAGAAAATTAATTTATTGGCTTGTTCTAACGACTAACACTAAATTTTATCTTCATCATACTGAATAACCAGAGCTAGAGAAATCGAAGCAAATGAAGAATAAATTGTTGAAAATTATAGAGAAGAAGTAGAATAAATTTGTGATATTTTATTAGTTATGTAATTTTGAACGTATTTTAAATATAATATTATTGTGTTTGAGTCCTAGAATATGATTTATTATGTAATTTATATTAAAATCATAAAATCCATTTAGCGGTATTTCATTTTTGCCTAAGCAACTTAGGTATTAGGTATTCATACCGGATTAGTACGTTGTAAATTTTAGAATCTTGATTATAATAGAATTTAATATTAATTTTTAATGGTATAAAAATATTTTATTAGAACTTAATATTAATTTTTAATGGTTTAAAAATATTTTATTGGATAACTGATTTCCTATATATATATATATATATAATGATTATTTTAGGATAAAATACACTTTATAATTTATATTTTTCAAGGATAGATGGAGAGGATATTAAAATGACCATGAAAATAAAAGTCAAATCATATTGTTTTTATTCCAATTATAATTACGGAAGATAAATTTTTTCAAATCCGACGAAGAATTTGATATTCGATTCGAATGGAAAGGGATGAATATCTAATTGAATTAAAAATTATTAAAACGATTTAATTTTCGCATGGGATTCCTCCATTTAATTTTTGTTTTTTAAAATGTATTTTATTTGATTATTGTTTTCTTTAATTAGTCAAATCCTTTTCAACTAGGCAATGGAAGCGTGACTGACCGTGACTGACCGAGCAGAGGAGGAGTCATCCCTTCCCTCGGCAGCGAGATTGACACACGTTGCTCGAGAGAGCTAGAGAGAGGCGGCGGCGGCATCGATGGCGGATCACGACGACGGGGACTCTGACGGCGAGTTCGACGGCGAGGGGGAAGCGGCTGCAGACACCCACAACCTTGGATCCCTCCTCGCCACCGAGCGGCGGGATTTTCTCCTCCGAAACAACGGCGATCAGGTTTCCGTCCGATTCCTTCTTCGGATCCTCCTAACTTCCGTTCGGAATTTTGGATTGCAGCCTTATTTTCGGTCGGCAGATCGCTTTTTAGTACAAGTTACTGGTTCACTTGTATACTTCGTCCATGATCCGAGGTTTTTCACAAGGCATTGTTAGCGTGTAGAACTTGAGGAACTGCTGTGTACAAATTACTGTCTTTGTGTTAACGTTGTCTGTTTAGATTTGTTCGGTCAACTCGGTTCTCCGAGCTCTCTACTAGGTCGCTTCCATCAAGCTCGGTTTGGTCTGACTTCAATAGGCCGCACACGTTGTTCACCTCCAGGTCTTCTCTATACGGAACCCTTGCGTGGCACTTCCACCCATACCTTCACAATTCATGGTCAGTAACGACCTAAGGGCTAACATTAAGGAAGCTAACGGCTGAACGACCCTATTTTGACACCTGTGCAGGTCCGCTCTCAGCATTCACCTTATCATCTGCGTTGGCGACCTATTTTTGGAACATCATTTAATATGGATTTTATATTGGCCTAAAAGTGTGTACTTTCACTTCTTGAAACTTAGATTTTAATTAGTTGTTAAAATCCATTTTCAAATATTTCTTTTTGCCATGTCCTAAACTCAACTTTAGATTCAGATATTCAATACTTAATTGTGATTTGAATCTAAGGTCTTATCACATTTGAAAATGAGTGCATAAATTGAGGTGATTGCAGCTACTTTCATGCATTAGTTATCATATGTTAGTTTCAGTTCGGCTGGATCATTATGCATGTTTTGTTGCTAATCCAACAAGTCTGTTTAGTGAAGACTAGGTATTATGTGATTGCAAACCAAATACTAGCTTTTGAATTTTGTACAGATAACAATTTAATTGTGAATACAAGGTCTTAGATTTAAATTTCACCTTTGTTGGATAAGGATTCAAGGTGGATCTATATGCATGTATATATGTTGTTGTTTACACTACTGCCTGGACAAGCTATATATCCTGACTATTTGGGTTGTAACTCACCTTTGATGCTATGTGAGGCAGTATTACTCATCAATCACCATATCATGGCCATTTATATCAGTTTTAATTATGATAAGCAGAGGGTTATTTTGTCTCCCTTTACTCCTTATGTCATTAACCTTGATTCAATTTGTGCTACCATGAAATCTATATTAGAGCTAAACCTAATAGCTGAAAATCAGAGCCTTCTTTAATAATTTTTCCTTGTGACTTCATACACCTATCTCAACATACTCCAAGTATGGTTAACGTTCATGTTTCTTATCATTCTCCTACATGGAAATTTTTTAAAAAACATTGTTTTAAGGGGATGATATAGTTTTAAGACATGTTGTCAAAATTTGTGTCAATATCAGGATTGAACAGTCTAAAGATTTACATAATAATCTATCAAATGATAAATAAATGCTTTCCAGTATGGTCAATGTTCATGTTTCTTATCAGTCTTTGAAAAAAGTAATTAAAGAAAACATTCATGTTTTAAGGTTGATGACAGTTTTAAGATGTCTACTAAACCTAGTTGTCAAATATTGTCTCATTAAGACCAGATTATCAACAAATACTTAATATCAAATAATAAATAATGAAATTAACGAAATTAGATTAATAGCAGATAATGTATTATTAACATTTAATTACTATTACTATTTCATATCATCTATTATAGAATTATAATGATATTAGATTATTAGTATGCTTGTTATATTTATTCTATAAATAACAAAATCATATGATATTAGTATACATTTAATAAAGAATATTATATGTAGAATTGCTAAATTAATGCTGAATTAGTAGTATATTATTGAATGAAAATAAAACTAGATTATTTGTTAACATTTCATATTTAAGGTTTAGTTGATCTCAACTACATTTGAATCTTGTTTTATATAAAGGAAAAGGTGGGCTTGAGCTCATTGTTTTTGAGAGTTAACACCTCTGTCAATTGACATTAAGTGTGAGAGCAATGGATGAGACATTGGATCCACTGGGTGATGTGTCCTAAGCCGTAGCGAGGTTACAAATGATCCTTAAGCTTGTTGTTAATAATATGCTTCAAAATAAATAAGTTAGTGGGTTGATGATGTGACAAATAATGGATAGATATAGAATTTGATAAGGATGAAGTTTTGTGGTAAAATAAAAGTGTCTAGATTCAATGTATGTGAAATTGGTGTTTATCCACTAAGCCTATAAATATATAACCTTTTGGTGAATGAAAGCAAGTTGAGTTGTTTAGTTTTCTTCTTCTTTCCTCTTCCATATTTTTCCTTCCAACAGAGTGGTATCAGAGCACAACCGGGTTTGATGCGTCCTAGTTAGCTTGCAATGGCAATCAACGGAGTTTCTCAACCCCTCATCTCCATTTTCAAAGGAGAATGCTACGAATTTTGGAGTATCAAAATGAAGACTCTATTTAGATCTCAAGATCTTTGGGATTTAGTAGAGAAATACTTCGACGACGAGGATGCCAATGAAGGTCGATTAAAGGAGAACAGAAAGAAAGATTCAAAGGCATTGTTCATGCTTTATCAAGCTGTACATGAGACGATTTTTTCAAGAATTGTAACTGCCTGATTTACCAAAGAAGCATGAGAAATATTGCAGAAAGAATTTCAAGGCTCCTCTAGAGTGATAGCAGTGAAACTCCAAACCCTCAAAAGTGAGTTCGAGGTCTTGCTTATGAAGGGTAATAAAACTTTATAAGACTTTTTATCTAATGTAATTTTGATTGTCAGTCAAATGAGATCTTATGGAGAAAAGATCACTGATGCAATTATTATTTCGAAAGTTTTGCGAAGTTTGACTTCTAAATATGATTACATAGTAACTGTGATCAAGGAGTCTAAGGATCTTTCAATGTTCTCTTTTGATGAACTAATGGGTTCTTTGCAAGCTCATGAGGCAAGGCTAAATAGATCCGCCGAGAAGAATGAAGAAAAGACATTTCAAACTTCTAAAGTGGAGGGGGAGATAGAATAAAAAAAGAAGACTTCGCTAGCAGAGGTCATGGAAGAAGAGGCTTTCGTCGTAGAGGACGTGACAAAGGAAGAAGTAATTTTAATGGACAAGAGAAGCAATTCAAAAGGCATAAAAAATGAAATAAAAATTCCATTCAGTGTTATGGTTGCGAAAAATTTGGGCATATAAAGGCAAATTGCAGAAATAGCTCGCAAGCAAATTATGTGAAAGAAGAAAATGAAGAAACTAAGTTACTTATGGTTTATTCTCATTCTATAAAAGTTCAAAATGATATTTGATTTTTGGACAGTGGATGTTCAAGTCACATGACTGGCAATAAGTTATTATTTAAAGAGCTTATTGAGTCACAGAAGATACTACTAAGACTTGGAGATAATAAGCAGATAGCAAAGACACTTTTGCCGTGAAGACTAGCGATGGTAAAGTTAAATTACTTTACAATGTCTATTTTGTTTCTAATCTGGCACATAGTTTGTTAAGTGTTGGACAATTAATGATGGGTGGCTATGCAATTTTATTTGATAATGGAGTTTGTGCTATTTCTGACAAAGATTTTGGATAGTCTATTGTTAAAGTGAAAATGACAGAAAATAAGATGTTTTCGCTAAAGATCTCTAATGTGAGAAACCAAGCTTTTATTGCTAGTGAAGATAATGAATCAAAGACGTGGCACTTGAGATAAGGGCATCTCAACATCAAAGGAATGCAACTTTTAAATCAGAAAGGTGTGGTTCTTGGATTACCCTAAATTAGTTCTCTTGGTTTATGTGAAGGATATGTCCTTGGAAAACAAACAAGGAAGTCTTTTCCAAGTGGACAATCATGGAGAACATCAGAATGTCTTGAACTAATTCACGTTGATTTATGTGGTCCTATGAAAACTACATCGTTTGAGGTAGTAAATATTTCTTAATGTTTATTCATAATTTTAGTCAAATGAGTTGGGTATATTTTCTAGCAGACAAGTCAGAGACTTGTGAAAATTTCTGAAAATTCAAGGCACTTATGGAAAATCAAAATGGTACCTTAATAAAGACACTTCGTACAGATCAAGGAGGTGAGTTCTTATCTAAAGAATTTAATAAATTTTGTTATGAACATGGTATCCACAGGGAATTGACTACACCTTATACACCGGAGCAAAATGTTGTAGCCGAATGAAAAAATCGAACGGTTGTAAAAATAATTAGAAGTTTACTGAATATCAAAGGACTTCCAAATATTTTTTGTCTGAAGCAATGACGACAACAGTTTACCTGTTGAATATTTCTCCAACAAAGGCGATCATGAATCAAACACCGTTTGAAGCATGACGAGGTAGGAAACCATCGGTAAACCACTTGAGAATTTTTTGTTGTATTCCATATGCTTTGATTAATTCTCAATTTCGTCATAAACTTGAGAAGAACTTTGAAAAATGCATCTTTGTTAGATATTGCAATCAATCAAAAGCATATCGGTTGTATAACTCTCTCACTAGCAAATTGATTATAAGAAGAGATGTAGATTTTGATGAAGATTCGAGTTGGAATTGGAATTCACAAGGTGAAGAGACTCAAGTTCCTATCTCAGTGGAGAACAAAACTCTAACAACTGAAGGTGTTGAATCATCTCCTTTGGTGTCACCAACTTTCTCACCATCAAATTCAAGTAGCAGCTCATCCTCTTTACTAGAGTCTTCAGATGAATCACCTCCAGCAAATATCAGGTCCTTGAGAGAAATTTATGAATCAGTTCAATTTGCTGTCTTTGTTACAGATCCTATAACTTTTGAAGAAGCAGTAACAAAGGAAGAATGGCGAAATGCAATGAAAGAAGAGCTATTTGCAATCTATAAAAATGAAACACGTGAGATGGTGGATCTACCGGAAGGCAAGAATGTGATTAGGCTCAAGTGGATGTTTAAAACAAAATACTGTGTTGATAGAACCATTCAAAAATATAAGGCTCGACTTGATGTAAAAGGGTATTCACAACAACAAAGTATTGATTTCGAAGAAAATTTCTCTCCGATTGCTAGATTTAAAACTGTGAGAATTATCCTAGCATTAGCTGCATAATTGCATTGGCCTGTTTATCAATTTGATGTTAAGTGTGCAAATTTGAATGGCGACTTACAAGAAGAAGTTTATGTAGTTCCACTGGAAGGCTTTATAATTGAAGGCAAAGAGACGAAGGTGTACAAATTGAAAAATAAACACTTGATGGGTTAAAATAAGCCCCACCTGCATGGCATAATAAGATTGATGGCTATTTTGACAACATGGTTTCACGAGAAGCGAAAACGAACTCACTCTTTATGTGAAGAAACAAGGTGGAGATGATTATCTTATTGTGTGCCTTTATGTCAATGATACAATATATATGAGCTCTTTTGATTTTCTACTGGCTGATTTTAAATCTAATATGATGAAGAAATTTGAGATGTCAGATATGAGAATATTGTATTATTTTCTTGATCTTGAAGTGAAGCAAGGAGTTGATAGGATTTTTATTTCACAAAGAAAATATGCGAAGATTTAGTTTACTCAATTGCAATTCATCAACTACGCCCATGAATATAAATGAGAACTTGCAATTGGAAGATGGTTTAGAGAAAGCTAATGCAAAAAAATTTCAAAAGCTTGGTTGGAGGTTTAATTTATTTAACTCATACTAGATCAAATATTGTTTTTTTTCTGTTGGTGTAATTTCCAGATTTATGTAAAATCCTACGAAGCATTATCTTTGAGCAGCTAAAAGGATTTTACGTTATATTGCTGGAACTATGGATTCTGAAATTTGGTGCACTAGAGTTTCAAAATTCGATCTTTGCGGATTCACTGATAGTGATTGGGTAGGTTCAGTGGATGATCGAAAGAGAACCTTAGCTACTCTTTTTAATCTTGGATCAGGAGCAATTTCATGAAGATCAAAGAAGCAAACTACTATTGCCTTATCCTCTTTAGAAGCAAAATATGTAGCAGCAATTTTAGCAGCATGTCAAGCGGTTTGGGTTAGATGATTACTTGCATATCTTCACCAACAACAAAAAATGCAACTATTATTTTCTGTGATAACAAGGCGACAATTGCAATTACAAAAAATCTGGCTTTCCATGAGAGGACTAAGCATATTGATGTCTACACTTTATTCGAGACTTAGTCGCAAATAATGAAATTATGTTGGAGCATTGCAGTACGCATGAACAAATGACGGATATCTTGATGAAGCCATTTCCTAGAGATAAGTTTATTTATTTCAGATCATGTGTTGGTATTTGTAATTTTGAATCAAGGGAGAGTGTTAATAATATGCTTCAAAATAAATAAGTGAGTTAGTGGGTTGATGATGTGACAATTAGTGGATAGAGATAGAATTTGATAAGGATGAAGTTTCGTGGTAAAATAAAAATATCTAGATTCAATGTATGTGGAATTAGTGCTTATCCATTAAGGCTATAAATATGTAATCTTTTGGTGAATGAAAGCAAGTTGAGTTATTTAGTTTTCTTCTTCTCTCCTCTTCTACAAGAGTGCAACTCCTCTTCCATATTTTTTCTTCCAACACTTGCAACACATCTGAAGCAGTGATGAGATTGAGCTATTGAAACTGACATTCAAGCAAGTAAAGAAGAATCTCTCCTTCCCATGCCTAGTCAGTTAAATTCATCCTGGAATCAATGAATAATCAACTAGATTGGCTTAGTTTTCAAAAATCAGTCATCAAATTTCAACTGATTTTATTCATTTACCAATGAAATCTAACTCATTTGTAGTCTTTTTAGAATATATATATATAAATATTGTATTTTATAAATTTCTCTTGTGATCTTCTTGAGATGTTTGATTTCTGAAAACATTGGATCAACCTTCGTCAATACCGAGCTATCTTAGCTGATTTGTATTAGCATCAATCAACTTCGACAACCATGCTATCAAATCGTACTAAGATCAATTAACTTCGACAACCATGCTATCAGATCCTACTAAGATCACCTTTCTGTTCAGGCTCGTACAGCTTGCGCCCCCGGGGCTATGGTGCAGCGGAAGGACGACTAGTTATCATCCCAGGCATTTGCAGTTTGATCCCCAACTATGACATATTTTGCAGGAATTTTTTTTCCAAATGGGACGCGAACCCTGAGGCGTTAGGCTTCTAGACCGCCCGCCGCGAGCACTTCCCGATTGACTCTGGCGGTTGGTGGGAAACTTCCATGGGGAGCCGGTCGCCCGAGATTTGACATTACCCAACCTCGTTAATCGTTTTTTATATAGCTTGCTATGGCATGATCGATTTTGTAATTTTATATTAGATATCTATATTAACTAACATTATTTACCTTTTAATTTTGAGTTTGAAATGATTTTGTGTTTGATCCCGGAGACAAATCGGATAACAAAGTGGTTATGATTGGCATTTTGTAGACCATTATTTCTTGATCCATATGCCGCAAGCATTGTGTTCTGGACTAAATTCCGTGGTATTAGTGTTGGGCGCATAACATTTAACCCAGAGTTTTGATATATAATTAAGGTTAAAGTTTGGTTAATTGTGATCTAACCAGTTGTATCAAGTTTGCAGGTGCAGGATACTTGACAAGATGTTAAAGTCATTATGAATCAGGTAGTGACTAAGTCTTGGTTGGAAACCAAACAGACAAATTCCTAGCTAGAGGCTAGGTGGCTCAAGTCCAAGTGATTAAAGCTTGGTAGATAAATTCCTAGCTAGAGGCTTGGTGAATTAAGTCCAAGTGATTAAGGTTTGGCAGAGAAATTTCTAGTTGAAGACTAGATGACTCAAGTCCAAGTGATTAAGGCTTAGCAGACAAAATCCATAGCTGAGTGTTAGGTGACTTAAGTTCAAGTATATGGAATCAGCTGGGAGCTGATTGTTTGGCCAAATGTCCAAGTGTATGGAATTAGCTCCCAATTGATTGCTTAACAAAAAGTCCAAGTGTGTGGAATCTGCTAGAAGTTGATTGCTTGGCAAAATTGAACTAGACGGGTTAATCTAGTCAAGTAAATGCGAGTAACTTCATATTTTATATCATACTCATTATGTGTAATAACTGCAGGAAAGCATGCTTGACGGTTTCAGGCAACCGGATGGAGTTCGGGGGCAACTACAGGTAATAACTCTTGACGAAGGGATTTCGGAGTGTGTAGCTTTTAGGCGACCAGGAGACGACGCTATTAGTAATCCGAACATGGTGGTCAAGATGAAGTTTAACCCCTACCCAGGGCGATCGAAGAGCTTCGTTAACGTTATCTTACAGATAGAAGTTGCAGCCACGTCAGCATCTCTACAGGCAACCGGGAAGTCTCCGAGAAACAAGAGGAGTCCTATATAAGGAGTTTCGAGGCAGAGCTTGAAAACTCATCTACATAGAATTCACTTTTGTTCTCGTGCTCTAAGTGCTCCTTCATCTTCTGTGTTGCGATACGCTGCAACATGCCTTATTTCTGATCGGCAACACCTTGAGTAACATTTTTATTTGTTTTAGTGTTGTCTTAATTTGTTTTATTATGATTAAACTTTTTAGGTTCTTTTTCGGTAAAATTTCTCCACCCAGGAGAAATTAGAAATAAGAATCATTTTTTAAAAATTGCTGTATCTATACTTCTGACTTGGTTGATCAACTTGCACGCTTAACGGTTATATATCATTATTGTCTTTGTTTACTTGATTGAATAGTCTAAGTTATTTTGGTATTTCCTTTGTGCTAACTTTGATTGATTCAGTTAGTATCTGCTCATTTTTTTTAAAAAAAAATTCTTAATGCTATTCACCCATCCCACTCTAGCATTGATTTCGATCCTACACGTGGATGGTCAAGCCACCGATCAACGAACTTGGGCAGGTTGTTCGATTCCTGAGGGGCTGTCGGTGAGGGAGATGGATGGGCCTGAGGCTCACAAAAAAAGAGGTTAGAGTGGCGCCGGGAGGTGTTCTGACGAAGCTACTCCGACGCTCAAATTAGCGGGGTGTGTGTGAATTGGAGGAAACATAGAAAGGTTGGGGAGTTCGAGGGCTCGTGTGTGCGTACCTGCACTTGCTGGAGTGAGCAATCTTTTAAAGAGTCGTTGAAGTTCACGTTCTTCTCAATGTGTGCCCATGTTGCCCACGTTTCCGAGGGAGGTGGCCACATTGCCCCATGATCTCCGATGTTCTCGCTGGCAATGGGCATGGGAGAGCCACTTAGTCCCACATTCTCCCTGTTCCCCGTATTTGTAGCAGGCCACATCGAAAGTGGGGTGAAAATGGGGGTAGAGAAGTCGTTGGTTCGCAAGAGACCCTGGGCTAAGTTAGCCGCTTGCGGGAGATCTTGGGTCGAGTTGGAGGGAGAGGTTGACATCGTGCGTCAGAATTGAGGAGTCAACGATGTATAGCCGAGCTCAAAGGTCGGGAGACCAAGCTAGAAAAGAGTGGCCAGGAGCGAGAGTGCTAAGAAGTGACTAAGCTGAATTGCAGTGGATGAAGGTGTAAGGGTATCTTGAGATGAGCTAAGACATTAGGTTTGACTGAGGCTCCCTGGGGCAAGTCGAACAAACATCTTGGTGTTGCCTGCATGAGTTCTCTGAGAGGTCAACGTTCGACCGTTCGTAGAGAAGTCAGCCCCGTCGCGGGAGGTCGACTCTAAGGCAAAGGAGTCGACTGTCAATGGAGGGTGTCATGTTTTGAGAGGAAAAGTCGAGGCAGGTGTGAGGTGGCCACGATGCCCCATGATCTCCGATACTCTTGCCAGTGATGGGCATGGGGCAGCCACGTGATCCCACGTTCTCCCTGTTCCCCGCATCTTCAACGGGCCACATCGAAAGTAGGGTGAAAATGGGAGTAGAGAAGTCGTCGGCTTGTGAGAGACCCTGGGTCGAGTTAGTCGCTTGCAGGAGGTCTCGGGCCAAGTCGGAGGTAGAGGTCAACATCGTGAGTCGGCGATGTAGGGCTAAGTTGAAGAGTCGGCGATGTATGGCCGAGCTGAAAGGTTGGGAGACTAAGTTAGAAAAGAGTGGGCAGGAGCAAGCGTGCTGAGAAGTGACCGAGCTGAATTGGAGTGGTCAAAGGAATAAGGGTATCTTGAGATGAGCTAAGACGTTAGCTCAGATTGAGGCTCCCTTGGGTAATCCGAACGAACATCTCGAGGCTGCTTGTTCGAGTTCTCTGGTGAGGTCAGCATTCGTAGAAAAGTCTATCCTGACCTTCGTGGGAGATTAGCTCTGAGGCAGAGGACAATGGAGGGCGCCAAGTCCCGAGAGGTCAAGTCGGGGGTTGGTGCAAATTGCTCGAATCAAGTTCCTTGGGTCCCATCGATGTCGAACAGGGTTTCTCTTGGGTCTGATATGGAGGTCGTATATTTCCACCACATCACATTACCTAAGAGATCTTGTACTCGAACTGAGTCAGTCTCTCTCATTTCAGATGTATTAGTATTTGCCTACATAGCTTAGTGTGATTGATTTGCCTGGTACTTGAGTTGCAAGTAATCAGTTTTATTGACACAACATTCTTACCTTCACCAGATACAACTTCTATCTCTCGTATTTACTATGTTCCACCTACATAACATTAAATAAAGTTAAATATATTTATGAATCATGTCTCGATGTATAATTTTCCAGGTGAAGATTAGCAACCTAGATGATAAAGTTGTTGGTCTTTACTTCTCAGCTTCTTGGTGTGCACCCTGCCAAAGGTTTACCCCAAAACTTGTTGAGGCTTACAATGAACTATCATCAAGAAGCTGCAAGTTTGAGGTTGTTTTTATCTCAGCTGACGAGGATAAAGAATCTTTTAATGTTTACTTCTCTGAGATGCCATGGCTTGCTATTCCCTTTGAGGACTCTGATCTCCATGATAACCTTAATGATTTATTTGATGTCGGTGGGATACCACATCTCGTGGTCCTTGATGCTGATGGAAAAGTTCTTACTACTGAGGCTGTTCAGATTGTGAGAGACTATGGACCTGAGGCTTATCCTTTCACAGCTGAAAGGATTCAAGAGTTGAAAGAGGAAGAACAGACTGCAAAACAGAATCAGACTATTCAAAGCTTGCTTGTCACCTCCTCTCGTGATTTTGTGATCTCAAAGGATAACAATAAAGTAATTACTTCTCTTTGCTCTGTGGTTCTTGATATTTAATATCTTAGATTCATTCATTTGATTTTTTGCCATGAAAACAGGTACCTGTTTCTGACCTTAAAGGAAAGGTTGTTGGTATATATTTCGTGATTGGCTGTTTCAGTTCAGGTGATGAATTCACAAAATTACTTATGGAGATGTATCAAAAGCTAAAAGAAAATGGTGAGAACTTTGAGATTGTTCAAATCAACTTGGATGACGATCAATCATCTTACGACCAAGGACTTGATGACATGCCATGGCTTGCAATACCTTTTAAAGACGAGATCTGTGATAAACTAGCCCGCTACTTTGAGCTACAAGCTATTCCTACATTGGTTATAATTGGCTCTGATGGAAAGATTGTGCACTCCAATGTGGCTGAGCTTATAGAAGAACACGGGATTGAGGCATATCCATTCTCTACTGAAAAGTTAATGGAGATTGCAGAAAAAGAGAAGGCTAAGATAGAATCTCAAACTTTGCAATCACTTCTTGTTTCCGGGGAGCGGGATTATATCATTGGAAAGGATGGTGTTAAGGTACCGTTCAAATGCTTTATTTTTCTGTCTCTGTTTCAATTGATCTATTAGAAGATACCTTCTTCCAAATGGATACAAGGGCAAAATGTTGTGTTCATGATGAATTGTGTATTCTCTGATCCTCTAAATCTTGTTAAAAAAGAAAGTGGTAGATTGTAGTGTCTTCTTTAGTCATCAGGTTAACCACACAGCTGATTAATCCTAAAATTGCACATGAACCTCTTGGTTTTTCAGTAGATCTTCTTGGCTAACATTGCACGGGTTGTGAATTTAATGAATGATTAATTATTCAATTAATGCAATGATTAAGGATTCTAATAACTTCATCCAACATACAAGTTTGTCAGGCAGACTTCAAGGCAATGTAGCATAAAATAATTTGGCTCGACAAGGCAATGTAGCATAAAATAAGAGCTATGATAGAAAGCATGAAATTATAGAGTGAAACTCAACGTGAATGACGTGACACTTTTCGTGTACACATCTGATTGCCGCTTGGACACCGACGGCGGCCTCCGGCCGCCACCCCGAACAAAACTATAACCTGGGGGGCACGGTGAATCCGTCGAGAATCATTGCAATTGGAGTGTCATGTCATTCACGTTGGGTTTCACGTTGAACATTCATGTTGTCCATCATTTTTGATAAAATAATTAGCTAGTAGCCACATAGGCATGCTGACTCATTAAACAAGCCAACATGACTTACGGATTTGTTAGAAAGTTTTGGACGTAAAGTGCAGTGTTAGGAAAGAAGTTCAACTAGAAACCACGGATCAAAATATAGGTGTTTTTCTTCTGATTTATTGAGCTAGTGTTATGTTGCAACATACTAGCTACGAGGTGGTAAGACAATGTCAGACATCTGCATTAGAATAAGAGTAAAGGTCTTTCATTTACAATATGGTTATAAGCTTCATGAACAAATATTAGAGCTTTGATACACTCAGTGAAAAAATTCAATGAAACACTCAGTGAATGATGTGACATTTTGCATGCATACACTCGATTATCGCTCGGACGCCATCGGCGGCCTCCGGTCGTCGCCCCGAATCAAACTATACCCTTGGGGGCACGGTGAACCCATTGAGGATCGCTGCATGCAAAGTGTCACGTCATTCACTGAGCTTTTCCTTGAGATTTTTCACTGAGCATATCATTTTCCTAAATTATTTTATATCTCAAGGTCAGATAAATTTAGTAAATTATCTATTTTACAGCTAAAATCAGTTTAAAGGATTCCTATTCAATCTAACGGACTTTATAGAATTCTGATTTGGTTAATTGTGCTCCTTAAACTTATTTGGTTGATTGAAATTGTATTTCAGTTCCTATTGATCAAGTTTCTTTTCTTTATATATATATTTTTAATTGAATGAATATAAATGATCTCTTGTCAAGTTAATGTCAATCTTCTTCACGAACATTACATTCGCTGGTTGAAGCGAGAACTAGTTCCTTTTCTGAACTTTTCTTCATTTTAAAGATAGGAATGAGGAATCATAAGTGGCAATTAAGTCACTCATGGTTAGTGAATTTCGGCTCGCTCTTGAATGCTTTGTCGAAACATGAGCCAAATGCCCTTCTTCATCAAGCATGGTATGTGCCATTGGCACAAATAAGGCCCAAAGGAGGGTAGGAAAGAGTGAAGTTCACAATAAAAGATCTACAGGTGATCTGGTTGAGAGTGAAAATTGTTTCCCCAATTGGCGTAGGCATTCGTGTAATGAATATTGTGGTCTCTCTCTGGTGTGGTGTATTCTTGCAACGACATTATTGTGATGGGAACTTAGGTATACAAACTAGATTATTATTATTATTATTGGTAATATCTTTTCGAATTGACTAATCTTGGAGATGACCAGCCTGACCCTACGGAAGTTTCCCACCGGTGACCAGAGTAAATCGAGAAGCGCTCGCGGAGGCCCATTTAAGCGGCCATCATTCTTAGAGTTATCATCCCACCGGTGGAAAATTCATGTAGTGTGTCGCAACAGGTATTCGACCATTAGATACTTGGTTAGCCGCTTGAAGGGTCTAACCGCTATTGTTTAGAAGTAACGTGGCTATAGATACACCTTTCTCGTTTGATTATTGGTTGAAACGGAATTTGGAGTTAGCTTACCTTCTTAGTAAATCACATCTTTGTACCTGAATTTCAGTGGCAAAAGCATTATCCCTTCTATCACTTTTCCTCATTTGGAAATGAAGTATCCTGGTTAAGAGGTATGATTCAGCAAATTATTAACTTTTGTCTAATTGAACAGGTTCCAGTGTCTGAACTTGTTGGTAAGAATATCCTTCTTTACTTCTCCGCACGATGGCATCCTCCTTGTCGTGCCTTCTTACCCAAATTAATTGAGGCATACCACGAGATCAAGGAGAAGGATGTTGCTTTTGAACTCATCTTTGTGTCAAGTGATCAGGATGAAAGCTCCTTTAATGACTTCTACATGGAAATGCCATGGCTGGCACTCCCCTTCGGAGATGAAAGGAAGAAATTTCTGAGCCGTGCATATAAGACTGATAGTATCCCATCACTCGCGGCCATCAGCCCAACAGGTAAAACCATCACCACCGAAGCAAGAGACCTGGTATGGGATCATGGTGCCGCTGCCTATCCTTTCACCAAGGAGCGAATACAGGAGCTTCAGTTGGAGACTGAGGAGAACGCGAAGGGTTGGCCTGAGAAGCTCAACCATAAGTTCCATGAGGAGCATGATCTTGTGAAGTGCCGCCGCCGGAGTTACACTTGTGATGGTTGCACCGAGCGGGGAAGTCATTGGTCCTTTTACTGCGATACTTGCGACTTTGACTTGCATCCTAAGTGCGCACTAGATGACGACGATACAGACATGAAGAACACTGGCGATCCTGGAGATGGTGCCAAGGATACATCCGTGACGGGGGGTCTGCTATAAAGTTTGAAGTCTACTATCTTCATTTTGGATTGGGAAGCTGTTCAAGAATAGTTACAATGATATCATACAGAAGCTAGCTGCAACAAAACTGGTGATATCATGTGTTCAATTAAATGTTTATCTGCATCATAAAAACTTATAATTACTGTAAAAGGAAGAATAATTGAAGTTATATTTTGGCCCCTGAACCTTCTTCTTCTTTGATAGTATTCTTGAAATTATGCCAAGGTTGTAAAACAAATCAAGGAACATGTGTTTGTATTCAAATCTTAATTTTATTAGAACTCATTGGGAATGAAATGATTATTCATGTCTTTTTTTGGTAATCTAGTAGGGGTGTAATTGAATGAAGTCAAACAATAAGAGGTTTGAGCTCGATTCGGTTCATTTTTCTCTAAGTTCGAGTTCGATTTGAGTTTTAATTTTAATCTTGAGCTTGGTTCGTTTTGGAATTAAATTACTCACGAGTGGCTTGAACTCGGTTCAAAAATACTTTGTTTAAAAGTTAAACGATTTAAACAAATTTAGTTTGAACTTATTTAGGATATTTAATTATAATAATTATTAGGATATTATTATAATAATTATTAGGGTATTATATGTGTGTGTGTGTGATTTTTGTACGTTGTAGATCTTACATCGCGTGCCTGCCTACCAATCGATTACTCAATCGATTCGAGACGCCTTGAATCTATTCGCCAGACCAATTGTTGCCGAATTTCAATCGCAACCCTCTCGGCGCCCGATCGGGGTTCGGTAGAGATCAGATTTCAATCATGATCGCATTGAATAGTGGTGTGATCCCCTATGGTTCGCCTTTCCCTCGAGTTATAGTTTGGTTTGGAGCCAACGGCCAAAGGCCGCCAGTGGTGCGCGAATAGCCTGGCGTCGAGCATCAAGTGGGCGGCGGGCGGCGAGCGGCCGTCGGGGTTCATTCAAAGAGTGAAGTGAAGAAGTTCATGAAATAGATCCAATTGAGTCCACGTCGAAGGTCACTTGATTTTCTTTATATTTGAAGGAGCCATTTATGTGATATTAGGCTTCGTGGCATGGAAAGGTGGATATGGCGGGACTCCCCAACCTAGCCAAGTCAGTTCATTGACCTAAGCAACCTAGCCCTGAATTAGAGCAGAGATCATTTGAGTGGGTGGTGGTTCGAACCCCCTCAATGTGATCACCTTCCCATCCCGATAGACATATACATTTGGAAGGTGACGTCACCCGCATTCGGCACCCCAGCCCATAGCACTCCAAGATTGACTCTTCTCATCAGGAACGCACGGATCTATCGAATGAAAAGCGGCTGCCCAAGTCAAGTCCCAGTCCCAAAGTACGCAATTTAAAGGGTGAAGGCCCTCTCGTAGGGTAAAGAAAAGAGCTTTTGAAAGGCTAGCAGCAACTGGACTGGAAGTGTATTTTATAGGTCCTAAAACAAACACCTCTTTCTTATGAAACAGGAACAGCAGTTGTTCTTGTTCTTGTTAATGGTTCGGGTGCCCGAGTTTAAGCTGCCCTTGATTAGTTCTTGTCCGGGCTCGATCTATCATTAGATACAATCTTCTCTCCCTAAACTCTTATTTGGCACAAGATTAATATTAGAAGAAGCGGGTGCACTAAGCCAATACAATCACTGCTTCCCATATGTCTTCGCTTCGGACTCGGCGTAATTTCATTCGCTCCTGCTCTCGCCTCGCCTTTCTCGGAATGAGACGGCTCTGATTCAGCAAAGCAATAGCAATGAGAATCGAATGCTTATGAAGAATGAATTTGAACCAATGACTCGTCTTATCGCACGGAGACAACAAGAAGCCATCCAGACTGATCTACCTCCTTCCTACATTCGCACGGAGACAACAAGAGCTAAGCCAAATTTGTACCTCCAGTTGACTCAAACTACGCAAAACAGTCAAATTGCCCTAGGGCGCGCGCAAAAACAAGGGAAATACAGCGCAGACGCACCAGAGCTGAGTGGATGGTACGGGAAAAGAAAGGGAAAAAAACAACAAAACGACCCAAACAAAAAAACAAAAAACGAAAGTTTAAACTAGAGAAAGAGAACTGAAAGGAGCGAAAGTCAAAGTAGCGGAACCGCTGCAAATCAAGTTAGGTTGAATTTGGAATGCCAGAGAAAAACAAGACAGAAAATAGATAGAGAAAAAAGATAGAGAATAGAGCAAGAGAGTTCGGCTTTATATAGTTTCCTATAATAAAGTAACGCCTCTTACCGGCTCCCGAAAGGGTACTTGTCACCAGACTCGACCAATCCACCGTCTGAAACAGTACTCTCCTCGGAGAGTCTATTCGTATGATTTGAAACATGGTAACAAGATCAAGTTGGCTGAAGATAGCGGTCTTGCCTTTCTTCCTCTTCTGCTGGTCGACTAAGTGGACATCCTTTTCCTCTCCTTCATGGGATAGAAGCCAAGCTGCGGGGCTATTAGCCGGAATAAGGGTGTAGCTGGAGCTCAAATAGGCTAACCTAGTGCTAAAATAAGCCTTTCAGATTTCAGATCTCACTCGTTAGGGGCATAAGCCGGACTTTCCTCATCAATGCCACTTACCTTTCATGATCACTAACTAGAAAAAAATGACAAAAGATAGGCGATCGTGCATCCATCTTTCTGATCCGGTTCGTCAGTAGAGATGTTCTCACTGGTGCCCTTTCTTCCAATGGTACTATAATTCCTATTCCTATCCCTTCATTCCTTTTTTTGGTCTATCTACATTCTAGGAAATTCATACGTTCCATGGACAGAGCAAAAAGTGGAGTGTTGGTCAGAGCAAGCTGCCCTATTCTATTACCAGACAAGATTTTGAGAAGCTCATCCGCAAGAAATATGAGAAAGTTGCAGCATCCGAGTGGTTGGTTTCGGGGCAAGAGTTGGTAGAATCGAACTCAACTTCCCCGGAGCGAAATACCTTAGTTGCCGCGCGGACCCCGACCTCGCAGCGAAACCCGCGCATCGCTACTCTCTCTCTCGCCGCCACACAACTTGACTTTGATTCTTTCTTGGATCAACGGTTTACTGGAATGCTGCTTCGGGAAAGGAGTGAGGCCGAAAGGCCCTATAATGCACTCAGAATATCTGGCTCAAAAGCTGGATCGGTTCACTTCCACACTAACCAAATCGTAAGCGGAATCATCAACTTCGGATCTAGGATCCACACCTTCCCTTCAAGCAGGGTCTGCTCAGTAAGTTGAAGTGGAAGTTAAATCCTAAACTTCAAAACCGAGATTGATAACCTCAATTCTAGCGCATTCGAAAAAGGTTTGTTTTGAAGAGAGATTTCGGAGGTAAACTTACTTCTCCGGGACCTCCACTCCAGGACACCCAATCAATTAATTGTCAGCGGCGGGGTCTTTGTAACTCAATCTTCGCGTCTACCGGGGCACCATACTGACTTTTTGATTTATGATATAAGGAGATTTCTCCACTTCCGAAAGAGTGAATCGAATTCACTCTATACCCATCTCCCTGGAACAACTGGAAAAGAAACTCCATCTTAGCCCACCCGACCTTAACCGCTGAAAGAGAGAGTCTGTCATCGGTAGTCTGTCATTGGTAGTCATCGGTAGTCATCGGTAGTCTGTCATCGGTTTCGATCGGTAGTCTGTCATCGGTTTCGAGTTCATTTATATGCACGGCTGCTCTTTGTAAAGAGTCACTTCTGTAAAGAGTCACTTCTCACTTCTCTGGGCAGAATCGCCCTAATCACCCGAGCGCATCGTGATCATTTGGGCGGTGAAGAGATTTCCTAGCGGCGACCATCGAACGAAAGCATCACGCGAACTCTAAGCGCTTCTAAGACTATGTTGAAGGGGAATGGATAGAACCTTTGAGATTCTGCTCCCACTCAAGGACTAGATTAGCTTCTACGGACTCACTCGACTCTTCTTTCGTCGCTCTAGTGTTTCGAGCACTTTCGAGGGCTATTTTGAGGAATTGATTGGTTTTTGAGTGCCTTTCGATGATCGGAATCAGTGAAGAGTCTATTTGAAGTGGAACTTGCCTTTGGTCTTCATCTGCACCCGAATCGGAGTCGTGCGCTACTACTAAGACTCAGACTCTGCTCTGAGCTATGCCACGAGCGGAGCTAAGAGCGGAAGAGGGTAGGGAATGCTTTCACTCTGCTAGGATGCCATAGCAATAGCGACTCCTAACTTCCTAGTCCCACACACGAAAAGAGCAATAGCGACTCCTACTTCCTAGTCCCACACACGAAAAGAGCAATAGCGACTCCTACTTCCTAGTCCCACACACGAAAAGAGCAATAGCGACTCCTACTTCCTAGTCCCACACACGAAAAGAGAGCAGAAGTTAGAAAGATATGTATATTTAAATGGGGTTGAGTAGATCTGTATATTTCACTGGGGTTGCTTTCCATGAGTATTGTATTAGATTGCTTGAATTGAGTTAGGACTTCCTTTAAGATCAATTTCAGTTGTAAGCAAATCCCTTCAATCTTCGCCTTTCGGCTCAGCTCTCCGCCCCTAAAGTCAAATACCTATACTCCCTGAAAGGTTGACCCCTGAGTCTTCCTTTTCCTTTCTTTTGGCTAGTCGCCAGCCACGATGCGAGTGTAGAGGTGAAGGCCTGTTGTTTGAACGAGGGGTGGCCTAGTCGGGGACCCCGAAGCTCGGTGCTTCCTTTAGTCAGAGGTCACTATCGTTCGTTCCTGAAGGACCCAATCTCCATATATTCTTATGTTCGCTGTCCGTACGATTCCCCCAGCGGTACTAGTGAGTTAGACGGGTAGACGTCCGTTGACCCTGCCGGAGAAGCCACAGCTCCAGCTCCTACTTCAACTTCAAACTCAGGAGAAGACCTAAACTCATCTTCCCTTGCCGAAGCATATGCCCTTTCCATTCCAAACCATCTATTCTATTTACCAGGTTTCCCTATAGTAGAAAATAGTTCATAAATGATTTGCGTAACGGAACCCCATTCCATTCCAAACGAAACTGATGCATCTGCCCTTAACTTAGTTGCCCTTGCCTTTTAGTTGCCCTTGCCTTTGCCGAAGTCGAAACCTGGAGCTTAAGAGGAGAGAGGAGATCCCAGTCCAGAAGATCCTGAACTACCATTCTCATTGCTTTCAATGCTTCTACCATTGGGGCCCGGAAGACCACATATTTCTTTATATCAATGGCCACAGGAGCTTAACGCCCATCCACAGTGAACATAGGTTCAGAGGTTGTCATCAGATGAATGACTAGCCTTGGAAGGCCTTTTGAGGTGGAAAGCAAAATAAAAGGCATCTCGTTGCAGGCGAATGCCAGGGGCTAGGCCGAGCTACTTCAACTGTCCGGCATTCATGAGATCTGGGAACTTCGGCGTCTCTTTCCTCTTCTCTGCTTCTATGCGCTTAGTAGCTCGCTCTACTCCTGCTATGCTTTCATTCTCTTTTCTTCGCAGCTAGGTTTAAACCGACTGAGGCGGATCGAGCTATGCTCTGTGATCCAGAATGCCCTCGAGAGACCTGTCCTACTAGAGTGCCATTCAAAGATGTCTTTCACTCCTTCTCATTGATAGAAATGAAAAGCTAGCATCGTAGGCAAGTCTTTACCCGGCTTCGCGAGACCGCTATGGATCTACTCGTGGCTAAGCTCATTGGGAAACTCGCTTTATTGATCCACTATCGTTCAAGTCTTTCATTCAGAAGTCATTTCATTCGATCATCTTATTATATTATATTATACGCAAATCGATTTTTCCTTATTTCACCCGACGGATTAAAGTCAAGGATGGATGGAATGAAGACGAGCCCGCTATTCTTTTTCCTACGACGATAAGAGGGGATTGGCGCCCCTGCCTTAGCCTGGAATTACTTCTCCTTCGCCATCTCCTTCTTCCAAGCAAAGCATTCTACTTCAGAATCACCTGGAATCAGATCTGCAATCTAGGTGTGGTTCATGAGACTGAGTTTGCAGTCTTGCTAGGGATCCCATTCCCATCTTGAGCTTATGGTCTTCCATCCAACATCAACTGACCCGGCATAGGCCTACTGTCAGGCCGGGTCCAGATTTGATTCTGATGAGATTCAAAGAACTTCCTTTTAGATCAGCAAGATTTGATAAAATAAAAGGTAATAGCCACAGTGTACTCAATAGCTTTAGTCGCTTCAGTAGTTGCCTAAGTGGTAGCTTGAGTCTCCCTAGCTTCTTCAGTCGTTTCAGGATCTGTAGCCTCTGTATATTCTGAAGTAGTAGTTTCTTCAGTTTTAAGTATGTCTTTGGAGCAGCTTTTAAAGCGTCTTTTGCGAGGTATGATTATTATGTTGGGTAGTCTATGTGCTCTAGTCCACTATTGATTACTTATGGTTATTTTGCTCGCAACCAAACTTAAACCCAAACAAACCATACTCAGTTTTACAAGTGTTGCTCGCAAAGAGTAACTCAGTGCCTATCAATCATCTAGCAATGTAAGACTAACTGAAAGGGATCCGGTGCTTGCTTGTGACATAAGAAGTGCTCTCATCAAAGATTTTTCACTTGATCGATGGGGGGCTAGGCTAGCATTAGTGACTATTTATTCAGTCCCTCTAGTAGCATGATGCTAGGGGCGAAGAAGGATTTAGTTGTTCTCGATCGACTCTTCGTAAAGTGAAGATAGGTGGCTTGCTTCAGGTCGAGACCTAAGCCTAAACAGATTTCTTTCGATTTGGAAGCGCTTTCTTAATAAGAACTTCCTTCAACGGACCAGCGTGCGCTTGAATGCAACGCTTTTGAAAAAACGAAAGAAAGAAAAATGGGAAGCTACCTTTCTTTTTCAAGTGATTCATACACAGCATTTCTTTCCTTTATAAATATAAAGGGTTCTTTTTTTCTACTCTACAAACAATTGAAATGAAATTTGGAAACTTATTCAATTCACTCCTTCCCTTTCCAGGTCGTTCATCATATGAACTCGTACGTTATCACTCGGTCGTCGCTTCGCAGCAAGAGTAGTGAATATGATATCACAAAAGGGTGCTCCACCTAGTATTAACTCCTCATAGAAGGAGAGAGAGACTCCCGGATGCACGAGTCAAAGTTAATAAAATAAGCGGTCGGAGGGGAATAAGAGTTATGAATGTGAAGAGCGAGTGATCATCAAAGATGAGAAAGGAATGTATGGTTTGAACCGGCTATTCATTATCTGACCAATACTCTTCGATGCCTTTGCTGGAGTGCCTATGCCAGGAGTACGAGAAATGCTGTCCGTCTCTGCTTCGCCTGGGGATGTGAGGAAGGGCAGCGTCTTGTACTGCGACGGTGGCTCCATACCCTCTCTGTTATATGCATAAGTGCCAAATGAGGAATAACTCGACTGGCTTTCAGTTCTTTCCACTCTTTCTTAATTAGTCAAAGGAGAAGCTCTACGTTCCCCCACCCGGGGTTTACTTCACTCTCCAATAAGAGCGGAAAGAGAGCTACTTCTACAAAGAAGTAAAGAGAGAAAGTAGCTTACCTTAGCCTCTAGCGAGTTCCATCATCAGCCAGGCCATCTGCTAGCTCTGAGGAATGAAATTCTGTCCAAATCACTGAAGTATTGATTCAAAGCTAGTTCTTTTGAAAGTGTAGCTTATCATAAGCGAACTGAAGGGAAAGATTCTATACGTCAGATCTCAACTCTCCATAATAATGTATTTCTCTCTCTCTTTCTATATATATATTCATGTGATAAATAAAGAGCATGATGATGGATGACACCAGCAAATAATTATCTAGAGAATTAGGCAGAAAAACATATACCATCAATCATTGTACGCACTGCATCAGTGTGATCCAGTTGTTTGGACAAATATCAGTGTTGTGTTTTTTATATTATCATAAAAAAAAGGAACCCTAAGACAATGTCATACCAAAAGCAGCCCTAATATCGATTCATTTGAGATTATTCTTTGCATAATCCAGTTCAGTATAAAATAGGACTTATATTCTTTTAAGTAAAATTGTTTGCAAAATGACTATAGATCTTTAGTTGGTTTAAGGTATTTTAGTTCGCTAATGCTGTTATCAAAATCATTTTGTGATTCCACAAACATTGATCATCTTCGAAACTTCTTTGAAACTATCTCATTATTAGTTTTAACATAATGGATTGAGTTTGATTGTAGCTCTAAGTATGACTATTAAGTTATCTCCTAGTCAATTAAGATGCATTTTTAATTTTTCAAATATTTAAGAGTCGACTTCTAATTTAGGTGAATTAACGGTGATTTTTTTAATTGACGTTTGATCTAAGAATGCTGAACTGATCTACTTTTCGCTGTTAAGTTCCATACCTTATGTACATTATTGTTCAAAAGCGTAAGTTCCGCATCATAGTTCACATATTGGTTCTCTCACTGTTAGGACCAAAAGGAATTTAAATATCTCCACAATGGTATGATATTGTCCACTTTGGGCCTAAGCCCTCATGATTTTGCTCTTGGACTCTCCCAAAAGGCCTCATGTCAATTGAGATACCATATTTCTTATAAACCTATGATCTTTCCATGTGTTTCTCAATGTGAGACTAAGTTTGCACCCTTGTAACCCCTAACAATCCCCCCTCAAACAAAGGACCACATGCCCCCACCACAAGCGGAAACCGTTTCCGTTTTTGATGTCTGATCCTCAATCCACCAGGATTTTCTGCCCCTTGGTCCACCTGACCTATTAGGACTTCACCAGCTAGCTGCAACTACAACTGGTTCTCTTGATCAAGACACGGGAGCCCACACATCCTTCATTTAAGGCTTAACACACATGGTTAGATCTGGATCATAAAGAGCGACCTGACTCTGATACCACTTGTTAGGACCAAAAGAAATTAGGATATCTCCACAATGACATGATATTGTCCACTTTGGGCCTAGGCCCTCATGGTTTTGCTCTTGGGCTCTCCCAAAAGGCCTCATGATAATAGAGATACCATATTCCTTATAAACCTATGATTTTTCTATGTATTTCTCAATATAAAACTAAATTTACACCTTTACAACTCCTAACCCTCTCAGATGGCACAACTTTTAGAACTTAAGTTTTATACATCTTCAATATTATTGCTTAAAGACTATTGTCTTCGTACCTTTTATGTCTACCACCGAACACATTTTATATATGTATGGCTCAATTAAAATTAATTTACCTTAAAATAATTTATATAATAATAATAATACATATTTTATTAGATAAAAATCGTTAATGACTGGTATCTCTAGGGTGTATTAATAAAAATTTCATGATATTAGACGTGGGTCACTGTGTACTTTCTGATTTATTTTAATGATACTGAAATATGTTATATAAGACTTTCCCTTGATTATTATCCTAGATTTAATGTTATTTGATTCATAGTTTTTTAATGACTCTTATCTCTTTTATAAAAATATCAAATTAATGAGCACTGCATATTTTTTTTATTTAAAAAATATCTTTACTTTCAACTTAACCTCATTGTGGCAATTACTGCTCCTAATCGCTACTTTCCAACTAGTATAATATGATAAAAATATAACAAAATTAATATATATAATAATATTATATTAAAATATTTTTTCAACTTAATTAAAATTATTTAAATTTTATTAAAATTATTTTAACTGGATTGAAATCACTATTATAAATTTTTATAGAAACTGTATAATAGTTATAACGTCCGTCATAACAACTAATACAATATATAGTACTGTGGCTATAGGAAGGGTAATTAATTATTTCTCGGGTATTTACGATTTGATCCTTAGTTACAGTGAATTTTGTAAAAAAAAGTTTCTCTAAACGAGCGGCATAACCGTTGGATGTTAGATTTCTGAACTGTCCGTCGCAATCACTTCTCGATTTACTCTAGGGGCCAGTGGAAAATTTCCGTGAAACCAGGTTGGTCACTCCAGGTTCGATATTAATCAACCTGATTAATCATTTTAGTCCTCACGGGATGAACTGATGGTTAACACATGCGGTGTTATCATCTTGAGGTATAGGGGGGCAAGTTGGTCATCCCAAGTTCGACGTTACCTAATCTGGTTAATCATTTTAATCCTCACAAGATGAATTAATAGTTAGCGCTTGTGGTGTTATCATCTTAAGATGTAGGGGGTCAAAAATTTGACAAAGTTAATATATCTGTTCTTTCCACGTACTAATCATAATATTTAAATTAGTAATTCTCATGATTTATTTTTTTTATGTTGATCCTCGCATGGATTAGTGAGGGGTACTGGGTGAGTGAATGTTTTACCGTATTATAGTTATAGTGATTAAAATATATTTGGGCAATTTACCAAAGGGCGTACGTAACAATACGAAATTACCAAAGGGCGTCCCATGGTTTCTATTTTACCAAAGGGCGCAGCCCTTTAAGTGAACTTCCTATTATACCCTTGGCGCCACAAAAGACGTTTTCCATTCCCATTTTCAAGACATCCGAACCACTTTTGCAGTAAAATAAGAATATGTGGTTCGGATGGCAAGGTCATTCTCTCTCTCACCGCGAAAACGTAAATGGTATTGTTGAAGGAGGACATTGTGCGTGCCCTAGTTGTGCTTTAGTCGTTTGCTACTCCCTCGAATCCCTCCGCCCAACCAAAACCTAGGCTCCTATACAGGAAAGTGGTAGTGTGTGATCCTGAGGCTGCTTGAAGTGTTAACGTTGAAGTTGATACTGCTCGGCACTATCAAAGTAGGATTTAGGGTTTCTGCAGGTTTGATTTTCATAATAATGGCAGGAAAAAGGTCTGTGGGTGGTTCCTCATCGTCTTCTTCATTGACATTAATCACCAAGGTATGTGATATTGTTTATACTTAATTTTGCTGAATAAACACTGCTTGTGATTTTTTTTAAACTTATTTTTGCTGAATAAACACTGCTTGTGATATTGTTTATACTTATTTTTGCTGAATAAATTTGTAATGTATAAAAACTGTAGGGTTCAGATGAGTTTGGGAAAAAATTACATGCGTGCAGTGTTTTAGGTCATTTTAAACATTTTGTTGAAGCATTTGAAATTTTAAATGATCAACACATTGCGAAGATCAAAGAGTCGCCCTTCAGTATTTTCTTGGACATTCAAGAATTGCAGCATATCCGAGGAATTTTGGTTAATATATTTGAAAGTTGGGATTCAACCTCGCAAGTTTTTAAATTCTCAGGTAATAGTTTTAATTATGAATTATAAACAGTATCTATAGTAAGATAAAACTTGGATATAGTTGGCCTTAAATGATTGATATTTGATCAATTTAAATGAGTGAATTTAAGGTGAAATTCACTTCAGGTCGGTAGGCCTGTAATGAAATAATTTCAGGCCTACCGAGGGCCTGAAGTGAATTTACTTCAGGCCCTAGGTAGGCCTGAAATGAATTCATTTCAGGCCCAAAGAGAAATAAATTGAAGCCTATATTGTTGATGATAACTAAATATTTTAATTGTTTCAGGTGTACCGGTTGCGTTCACCAGACGAGATGTTGCTTTGGTACTGGGTATAGTGGACCGTGGAGTTTCGATCCTTATTAATTCAACTGAAGCATCGGGTGACCTCTATCGTACTTACTTCTCAAAAGAAAAACAACCTACCAGAACAAGAATTCAGGACTTACTTAAACATTATTCTAAAAGTGTTGAATCAGAGGATGATGTGTTATTAGTTTGTAAATTTTATATTTTGTATATATTTGTTTGTGTTTTATTTTCGTCTAGTACATATAAGGTCCCTCTAGGGCTTGTAGATATAGTAGATGATTATGACAATATTGGTAGATTCAACTGGGTGGAAGCTATCCATAAATTTTTGTCTCTCCAATTACCTAAGATTGGGGAATTATTTTCATCAAGTCAAGGAAACCAGAGGACCACAAACCTCCCTTACGTAAAGCGATTTGCTGGGCTTTTGGCAGTGAGTAGAATTTACCTAAATTATATTTTATAATATTTTGCTGTTATTAATGTAATTGTCTGGAAAACTTTGTGTAGGCATGATTTTTGGAGCATGTACCCATTCAAAAACCATACAATGTTGAAGGACCCCGAATAAATAAGTGGAGGAATATTCCTTCGCATATTAGTAGGGTGAGGGACCTTGTCAACCAAATCAGGTCCGAAGAGGTAATTATTGTAAACTGTGATCTATGTTAGTTTATCTTTGTTAGTTTGATATAGAGGCAGTAAAATTTGTGTACTTGGTAATTGACAGGTGATTGTTGAAATAATTCCTAACCTACATGAAAACACATTGTTTGAGAACCTTGAGATTGGGGATGACATTCCACGGCCAATAGCGACATCACAAGGACATGACACAGAAGATGTAAGACCATGTGGTGAATGCATTCTTAAAGACACCCTAATCAAGGAGCTAACAGAGGAGAATATATGTTTGAATGAAAGGGTTAAGGAATTACTTTCAATTATTGAAAAAAAGGGCATGGAGGCTCAAGAAAGCTATCCTGTAGTCAGTCCTCTTTCTTATCCAGTATCTTGTAGAATAAGGAGAGGACATGACCGAACTCGGTATGATTACAGGGATACTCCAATTGAGAGTCCAGTATGGCACCAACTATTACATAAGGGGAAGCGGAGAAAGGAACAAATATCAAATGTCATGGACAAGGGAAAAAGGAAACTTAGTGAGGAGGATATGGATGAAGCAAGAGAAACAATTACTGTAATGGAAGTCATGTCTGAAGAAGATATAGAGGAGGAGAAAAGAAGGACCTTCGAACTATACAAAATGAGGCAACAAGACATTGATGTATGTGACTTATTTTCATATTAATTACGTCAAATTTATTGAATTTGGTCATTAATTAGTTTGGTGTAAATTGTATCGATGTAGTTTGTGAAGAAGCATTTTATGAAGTCGAAGAAGAAAAATCAAGATAAAGAAGTGGCCTACGTGATAAATAAATTGGAGAACCTAAAGTAAGTTATGAAACATAGTTTAGTTAATATATTTGGGGCTTTAATATATAATCTTATCAATTAACTTGGTTTGATAATGAATTTATCTGGGAGGATGCACCATTTGCTTTGAAATTGCATTCATTCTTACAAATCCTCAATGGAGAGGTTTTTACAAAAGGCGAGGTCATTGATGCCTTCTGTAAAATGTTATTTAGGGGAGCATCTACATCTGGTAGGTCATACCACAAGTCAATATATTATTCAACCTTCTTCACAGTAAGTGATGTAAATTAGTATGAATTAATAGATTGTAGAAGACCTAGTATTATAATGTGGTTATTAATAATTTTGATTTTGCAACTATTTAGGCTTCAATAAGATCGTCAAGAAAGTTTTCCATGCAACAAGTGATGAAGACGGATATGATAGAACAAGGGTTTAGATATATTTTAATACCTTTGTGCAGTGATAATACACACTTTCACTTGTTGGCGGTGGATACAGAAGCAATGACTTTCATTCATTTAAATTCTCTTGCTAGTGGCCGTAAATATAAGCATGATTTTGACTCAGCGGTGAGCTACCTACCTTTATTCATATATATGTTCATCATTTGATAAAAAATGTCATTGAAATTCATGATATATTTGACAGGTAAAAGAACTTAAACAATATACTCGCGAGGAACTTACGGCTATTCATCCATATCTACAAAGTCATCATCCCTTGGACAAATGGCCCT
>JAGFNQ010002538.1:249195-339683 GCA_024364735.1 Boesenbergia rotunda
TGAGGTCATCTGCTTGTTTCCTTAACTCCTTATTTTCATTTTTAATATGTGAAACATGTGCAGAGGTAGAGCTAGCATGTAAATCTTTAAGTTTAATAGCCTCTACTCTGAGCATGACAATTTGTTCCTTAAGATCCTTAATTTTACTTCTAGCCTTAGCTAAGTCCATGTTAGTGCTGGTAATTATTTTCACTAAAGTAGAGGAGGATAATTGGTATACCTCACTTACCGAAGCTTCTGACTCTGATGATGATGAAGTGGAGGAACTCTCATCTTCACTACTCGAGCTTAGTTCATCGTCTGATGAGTCTGAGTCATCTTGTGCCATAAGAGCGAAGTGGGAGACTTGCTCTTCTTCTTCCTCTGAGGATGAGGGATCGTCCCAAGTCGCCTTGAGGTTTGTGGCACTCTTCTCCTTTCCCTTTGACTTCTTCTTGTCACTCTTCTTCTTCTCTTCCTTCTTGTCCTCCCTTTTCTTCAATTGGGGACACTCATTCTTCATATGCCCCTCTTGATGACAGTTGTAGCAGATTATCTCCTTGGCCTTACCCTTACCTTTGGCCCCTTTCCTAGCATATGATTTGTTAGAAAAACTTTTAAATGCTCTACGAAATTTCCTTACCATAAAGGCCTCTTGGTCACTGTCCATAGAGGCGCTTGACTCCTCTGAGTCCGATGATGATGAGTAGATCACCTTCTTCTTCTCCTTCCTCCTCTTCTGCTTTTCTGCAACAAAAGCAATACCTTTCTCTTTTGCCGAAATGTTAGCTTGCTCGTGCAGTTCAAATTCACAAAACAAATCGTCTAATTTGACTAAAGATAAGCCCCTTCATACCTTGTAAGCATCAACCATGGATGCCCACAGGGTGGTTCTCGGGAAGGCTTGTAAGACATACCTGACGATGTCCCAGTTTTCGATTTTCTCTCCAATTACATGGAGCTCGTTGATCACTTCCTTTACCCTTCCATGCAGCTGACTGACGGTCTCGTTGCTCTTCATGGAGAGGGATTGCAGTTGGGCCACCAACAAGTCCTTCTTTGCTCTTCTGGACTCGTTTGACCCCTCGTTCAGTTCAACTAATTTGTCCCATAGTTCTTTGGCACTCTTGAACGACCCCACCTTGTTTAGTTGCTCCTTTGAGAGCCCGCATTACAGTGTGGTGGTGGCCTTGGCATTAGATTGCGCCCTCTTCATCACCTCCTTAGACCATGTCCTCATAGGTGTTGGGTCTCCTCTTTCATCGACGGGCGCCTCGAAGCCATCTGCAACACTTATCCAAGTTTCAATATCATTCATGAGATAGTACTGCATCCTACTTTTCCAGTACGCGAAATCGTTGCCGTCGAAGAATGGTGGTCGTGCGGTGAAGTATCCGTCTTGAAACGCCATTACAATTGCTCCGGTTGATTGTTAGATCTTCCGATACGCACCGGCTCTGATACCAACTGAAGGATCGATGTAGGCGTGCAGAGGGGGGTGAATGCACTTTCTTTGATCGTTTGATCTCTACAAAGATGTTAGCGTAGCGGAAATAGTATGCAAAAGAAATAACAATGCTAACAAAGTTCTTTTACTTGGTATCCACCCAGATGGGTGACTAATCCAAGAATCCACGCTACGAGCACCACTTTTCACTATCAAAAAGTCTCCTTGAGGTGGAGAAACCTTTACAGCAAAAGCTTCCTCTTTACAGATGTAGAAATATGATGAAGGAAGCAAAGATCACTCTACAATTGGGCAGCACTTCGTTACTGTACGGAACTATACATACACATGTAACGAGGAGCTCTTTTTATTGGTAAAAAGGACAGACTCGCAGTCTGCCCAGCCCTGCACCAGCCGTCTGCCTATGGGCCAGTCGACTGGCTCAGCAATAAATGTTGTCCAACGGCTAGCCAACAGCTAGCAAACAGCTAGCCAACGGCTAGTTTCGGGGTATACCAGTCGACTGCCCCAAGGCCAGTCGACTGGTCCGAAACTGCGAACTTTCTGTGGGTTTTGGCAGTCGACTGCCTATGGGCCAGTCGACTGCCCTGCCTCCCAGCTCAGCTCCAGCCACTCCGAACCTTCTCCTTCGCGTGTGCCTTCAGGTCTGCTCCCTTGGCTCGCCCCTCGAAGTCCTCTTCCTCTGACTATCGTCCCTCGGATGCGCACGCAAGCCTTCCCTTGGCTTGCCTCCATGCCACCCTTCACGTGTGCCCTTTGAAGTCCACTTCCCGGCTTGCCCTTGGAGCTCTCCTCCCTTGGCTCTCGTCCCTCGGATAGGTTCACCAAGTGTGATTCTCCAAGTCCTGCAAACTCAATCACACAAATCAAATACAATATAACACTCTAACTTTAAACCTTTTCGCCCACACATCAAAACCATGATCTTCCAATCATTTAAGGGTTGATTGCCTCAACATTCCCTATTCTGCTTCTTATGCTCCTTGTGGTCATTACCTCCTGAATTTGCAATTTGCTTTCATTTTCCTTTGTTATTGATCCTCTTTCGCTTCTTGCTCGTATTTTGAGAACTAGATGCTAAGTGAGCACTCTTAGATATCTCAATCTTCAGTCTCTCCTCCTCTTGCACGCATTGAGCAATAAGCATATTCAATGTCCACTTTTCCTTTTGAGTATTATATGATATTTGAAAAGGAGTGAACCATGCAGATAGAGAGATCAAGACAAAATGCACTAACATACTCTCAGACATATCGAGTTTTAGTGCTTTCAGATTTGTCGCTATATTGGATATCTCTATAATGTACTCCCTTATATTTTCTTTACCATTGTACCACGTTGTTACCAACTTCGTAAGAAGTGTGGTAGTCTCGACCTTTTTATTTGAGGTGAATCGGTCTGCCAGTTGGTTAAGGAAACTCCTATCATCTTCTCTATGTGATTGAGTCCTTTATTTATGCTGGTATGAAAAGCTTCATGATGCTTAAACTCATGCGATTTGATTTCTCTTACAGTTGAAATTCAGCTTTCTGCTCTATAGTGCGAGCACTTGTCAAAAGTGTGGGGGTGATCATTCCACAATGCATAGTCTAAATCCATGCAACCTAAGACTACGATCACGTATTCTTTCCATTCAACAAAATTCGAACCAGTTAATGTTGGGATGTTATTAATGCTGGCAGTAACATATTGCATTGAAATTAAAGAGAAAAATTTATTTAAGCTCACGATTTAACTAAAGTCAAAAACATATAAACATATAATAATATTATGCAAATAAATCAAATTTAAATACATATGAATGTGCTCCTTATGAGATATCAAATATAAAATTATATTTTAATCTGTAGATTAAAATATAATTTGTTAACGGTACTCTCTGATATAACTCAAATTTTAATTGACCACACAATATGTTTTCTTTTGGGCCGACCCATTGCGCGCATAATATGATACTTTATATGAGTTATATATTGGTTCATAGCTTATAACAATTTTAATCTGTCACTCAATATGACTTCTTTTGGGCCGACATATTTTGTGTATGATCAGAATAAAAAAAATAAATTTTGTTCAATAGTTGTAAGCTACCTTGAACATATATCTGACATAAATGTAACCTTTCTTTTGGCCGATTACTGTTAGTATAGATATACGTCAACCAACATAAAATATACTAAACCTACCTAAGATGCCTTCTTTTGGGCCGATACAATAGTTCAATTTTGTAACACATTGTATAGATAAACTTAAGAAAATACTAAGAATTTCAACTGAACAAATAATTTCTTAATCAACCTTAATAATCTTAAATTGGGCTTGTCAATAGATTAATACCATATAATAATCGATTGATTTAATCCAATTAATCACTCTAAATGGATTCAAAAAGCCTATAATATGTGTTTATATATATATATATATATATATATATATATATATATATATTATATATATATATATATATATATATATATATATATATATATATATATGAAACTTATAAAAAAAACCGAAGCTTCGTAAGTTCTATAATTAAATAATTATTTAATCTTATTCTTAAACTTTCACATGTGAATGAATTTGACACGTGAAACAATTTCTTTCGCGTGGAAAGAAATTTTCGACGATTCATTCCAATCGATTCATATTTGATTCTTTAAACTTCTAATCGTTTAAAAAAAATTCTAATCGATTAATATCTTACTGCGAGTTTGAGGCTGTAATCAATTAAATCAAATTCCTAATCGACAAATTTTACCAATCGATTAGGTTAATCCAATCGATTAGGTTAATCAATTCAAATTAATTTTATCATGTATTTTTGTTCATAATTTTAGATTTAAAAATCGATTGATTAACCAAGTCAATCGATTGAGCCATCGGAATTTGAACCCAAAAATTAGATTAAACGCGACGATTCTTCTGCCGTTCTTTGCCGTTTTCATAAAAATATGAAAAATTTGACAAACAAGTCTATCCAAGAATTTTCTCTCACATGTTTTTTTTCCGATGATCAAAAAATTATATTATATTAGAAAAACCTAATCTAGCATATAAATAATAAATCATGAAAAACTTTGAAATAAAAATGATGAAACAAAACTAAGACTTTGATACTAATTGATAGAAATTGCGTTTTCTCCTAACCGCATGAATTCTAGAAACAAAATAAGAATTTAAAAGAGAAAACACAAGACATATAAGCATGTATCTATTATTTCTTCGAATCATGACATAACAAGAATAAAAAATAAAAATCGAAAGGCAAGGAACCTAATTGAAGAGTCATCGTCCTTGTTATAGTGTCGTTGGCTTGATCACTGTAGAAGATGATGCAGCGAAAAAAGGAGGATCTTCCAAGGGCCTTAGGGTTGACGACATCGTAAAACTTCTTGTTAATGGGAACAAGAAACTAGGTCAAGATGATACCCTAACCCTTAGAGACCTTCCTTTTATATCAGAATCCAATATGTTATCATCCTATAGATAATAATAGATTGACCTAAAGGGTTCTATGCATTGAACCCACATCTAATAATCTGAAACCCAATAAACATAAGTTAGATCACTTTAAGGGCTGTAATTGTATTTACATGTGGAACTTACAAATAAAACCATCTAATAGGGATAATAATATCCAACATTGTCCACCTCCGGAAGGTATCCCGGCAGAGAAGATTTAGTGGCGGGATAGGTGGATTAATTGCCTTAAGAGGCAAATAGGTAGTAAAATCAAGGTGTACTTATTTGACATAAGTAATATTTATATGAGTTTTCATGATTTTTGAAAACTATAGAATTACTTATGCATTTTCAAAAGTTAGATTGAAAATATTTAGATAATAGTCAACTATTTTAGAAAAATCAATTGATTGTTGTATTATAGTCGACTGTTGAACACTAGTAATCGATTGTAAGGTATTTTTTAATTGAAATAGTATTATTTAATCATTTATATTTACTACATTTTAAGTATTCCTAATTCTCTGACATGTTTGGATAAACATTCAAAGAGAAATTATTTTAGTGAAAATCAAAGGATGGTGTTAAATAAAAGAGAACAAGGAATTGAGGGGGAGATTAATTAAGGTTCAAGGTTGAACTTTCAATCCCACAATCTAAAATTTAGAATTTCTTAAAGGTTTAAGGACTCCAAAATATTATTGGTGCAATAATTGATGGGAAGCATGCTTTGAGTGGGAGGTGATCTAGGAAGAGTAGATGTATTTCTTTAAGAGTAGAGGGACTTCTCGGATTAAAGAATAAAGTCAAGAAGAGAAGGTTGAAATTAGGAGGAGGTATGTATTTTTTTGAAAGATAGTATGCTCAAGGTTGAGCTTTGGATAAAATGGAAGGTGGGGAATCTTCATTTAGATGTTAGCATGAGTTTAGAATGAAGGAGGAGAATGGAATTTGTAGAGATTTTTGATGTATGTCAAAGGGGGAGAATGAAAAGTTTAAATTATGAAACCTTCATTTACGTTTTGATATAAGAAGTGAGAAGTTAGGCTAATGAGCTAATCTAATTTAAATATATTATCAAACATCAAAAAAGAGATGATTGTTAGTGCAAACTATCTCGGGTCAAGGTTGATCTAGCTAGAGTTGTATTTCGTTATTTGATTATAGTTAAGAGTAAGATGTCAAATACAAGAGGGGATTATAAGAGGAGGAGATTGTTGATGCAATCGATCTTGAGTTAAGTTTAACCAATAGTGGTTTGATATTTGATGGCTGAGTAAAAAGTCAAGTATTTAAGGTTGATCAGATACTTGACAGTGGAGAATTTTAAATGAGTCACGGTTGACCGAACACTTGGCTGTTGAAAGTCTAATAGGAAGTTAGAAAGAGAGAAGTCCAACTGCATCATGATTGATCTGATACTTGGTAGTTGAAAGTACAACAGAGAGTTGACAAGGGGTAGGTGAAATCCAAGTAGGCGATGGTTAACTGGATACTTAGAGATTGGAAGTCTAATAAAGAGTTAGCAAGGGCGAAATCCAACTTGGTCATGGAGGGCCAACCATTCGACATGAGAAGTGAAGTTTAAGTGGATCATGGAGGATCAGACACTTGACATGAGAAGTAAAGTGTAAGTGGATCATGAAGGATCATACATTTGGCATAAAATATTAGTTCAAGTAGATAAAGATTAACCGAACACTTAGCAATGATAGAAGTCTTAATAGATCACATAAGACCATATCTTAGGCATGATAAATGAAAGCCTTAATAAGTCATGAAGGATCAGATATTGACATAAGAAGTGATGTCCTGACAAATCATGGAGAGCCTGATGTTAGAGACGAAACGGGAAGTCCAAATATGTCAAAGAATATCAGATGTTTGACAATAGAGAAGTTCTAAGTCAAGTTTAACTAGATGTTAGGCAATTGAAGTCCCCGTAGATTAAGATTGATTAGATGCTAGGTGAAGAAAAACATATAAGTTGAGATTAACCGAATACTAGGCAAAGTGAGAATTCAACCTTTGTAAGGTTGAAATAGAGATATCAGTTGTCTACTGTGGAATAATAATCAATTGATAAATATTAAATCCTGAGTTTGGGATTTAATGGGTTTAAGAGGATTTGTAGTGTTATCAATCAACTGAGAGTCAATTGATGCATCAATCGAGTGGTTCACTCAATTGATGTCCCTGAGTAAATATAAAGATTATGAGTTGATCCAGGAATTGATTAATACTAGTATAGTAGTCAATTGTTATATATGATACTGAGCTAGGTTGAGTTATTTGATAGATTAAAGTTCAATTTTGACTAGAATAATTGATTAATGAAAATTAACAGTAGACTTTTAAATTGTTTTCAATTTAATATGAATATATATATATATATAATTTTAATAATGAATTAAGTCCATGAAATAATTTTAGTGATGTTGCTGAGTAAAAGAGAATAAATATAATATTTAACCGCATCTATATTATTAGATATTTTTTTATTAATCTGTTAATTGACATTTTCTTTATGAATCTGTTAATTAACAATACCTTATTAATTTTTCATTTGACTAAGCATCCTAAGACCTCTATAAATTGTATATCTCATGGACAAATTTTTTCAATTAATTAAGAAAGTTATTTTGTTACATCTTCTCTTCTCTCTCTATCTCTCTTTCTATTTCTCTTATTTTAATATGGTATCAGAGCAATAACTCTTCTTACCTATGCGTCGCTTCTTCTTATACGACGTCTTTCTTCTTCTTCATGTGGCGCTTGATGTCACCGTTTTTATTTTTATTTTTATTTGAAAAAAGGGCCTAACAACTTTTAAAGTGCTTTATCTCTTCCTCCTCTTTTTTTGCTCGCCATCCTCCTTCCTTGTTTCTATCACCCGCCCACTCATGATGGGATAGTACGAAAGAAGAGGAATAACCTTATACCTCTGTGCCTTTTTTTTGCCCAAGCTACAACAACTTTTGGTTCTTTGTTGTTGTTTTTTGACGTCGAATATTCAGAGATGTCAAATTTGTCTCCAAATTAGACATGGTGGTATTCAATGTCCTAAAAGACTTGACAGACCTTCATTGGTGGTCCTTCGGCTTTAAGAAGATGCCAAATTTGTCTCTAAATTAGACATACTGGCATTCAATGTCCTAAAAGACTTGATAGAACCTTCATTGGTGGTCCTTCAACTTTAAGAAGATCTTTAAGACACGCAACGACTTCACAAGTCTATCCTAAAGTTCTCTTATCTGTGCCTACTCATGGAAAACCTTCAAAAATTTTATTTACCGAATGATATATTGACACTAGAGCAACTCATCATATCACATCAGACACAATATCTTTACAGAAGTACTACCATACACTGGTTCAGATACGGTACAAGTAGGTGATGGCTCAGGTTTGCATATTACTAATCTTGGAAACACATACATTGATTTGTCCAATCGTACTTTTCACATGTGTAACATCTTTTATGTTCCATCCATTACTAAAAATTTACTCTTCGTACGTCAGTTTTGCCTTGATAACAATGTCTTTTTTGAATTTTATCATAATCATTATCTTATAAAAGATAGAGGAACAAATACTACTGTGTTTCTTGGAAAAATAAAAAATGGCATCTACTACTCTCAAAATTCTTCAATCAAAGCTTTTATTGGTGAACGCGCAAATAAACCATCTTGGCATGCTCGACTTGGTCATCCTTCCCTTCATATTGTTCAGTCGATTATAAATAGGTATGATTTACTTACTTCCTTTACTTCATCTCTATCTCATTCATGTCAGGCATGCATGGAATCTAAAAGTCATAAGTTACCTTTTTCTTCATCTGAACGTGTTTTCGTTTTTCCACTTGAAATTATTCATTATGATATTTGGGGTCCTGCACCTATCTTGTTTAACCAAGGTTTCTTATATTATGTTACCTTTATTGATCATTTTAGTAAATACACTTGGATTTATCCTATGAAAAAAAAATCTAATTTATTTGATATATTCTGTAATTTTCAAAAAAAAGTTAAACGATATTTTAATCGCAAAATACTCTCTCTTCATTTTGATTAGGGAGGAGAATATCAAGCTCTTCATCATCATCTTGTCTCTTGTGGGATTGTTCATCGAGTCTCTTGCCCTCATACTCCAGAACAAAATGGCTTTGCTGAGAGAAAACATAGACATATAGTTGAAACTGCCTTAGCTCTTCTTCATCATATATCGGTTCCGCGTAAATTTTGGTAGAAGCTGTTTGTACTGCAGTATATCTCATAAATCGACTTCCTAACCCATTGCTCAATCATAAGTGTCCTTTGGAAAAACTTTATAATCAAACTCTTGAATACACCTTTCTTCAAATCTTTGATTGCGCATGTTATCCATGGTTACACCCTACTCTAAACACAAACTTGACTCTCGTTCATTATTATGTGTTTTCCTTGGATATAGTAATATGCATCATGGTATCATTGCTTACATATACCAACTGGACGGATATATACATCACGACATGTTACTTTTGATGAATCTCTATTTCCTTTTTCGGCATCCTCTTCAATCCCTCCTCCAGATACAGGTGGTACTTTCTTGATGTACCGAATATTATCAGAAGAGATGAAATCCTAGGTCATGCTCTGGAGCTCCCTAATAACTCTCCTATACCATCAAAATCACCTTAAGTTTCTACTCCAATCTTAAAAGTCTCACCAGCCGAAGATAATATACTCTCTAGCTCTGGATCCTCGGATAATACAAGTTCGACAACAAACTCATTATGCCAACCCACTTCCTCATCACCATCAACAAGTGATTTAGATGATAATGCTCCTCGTCGCATGCTTCCCTTAAGTGACATATATGCATGACGCCCACCAATGATTACTCGATATCCTCTTCCTCAAGCTCTAGTAGTTTCTGTAGGATCAGTGCCGTCGATAGAGGGGGGGTGAATATCGACTGTTAAAAACTTCGTTGAAAACTTCGTTAGACTTTCGTTTGTTCTGAACTCAAAGCGTTAGTGCAGCGGAAAATAAATAGAACAATAAAACAATACATAAGACACGCAAGATTTATTTACTTGGTTCCCGACCCCCCTGGGTCAGTACGTCCAAGGCCTATGTACTCGGCGTGAGTCCACTATTGGTCTCCTTTCCAGAAATTCCGGAGGCGGAGAAAACTCGTCTTACATTTGATAGTTACAATCAATAATATAGAAAATTAAGTGCGGAATTAAATAAAAGCAAACCGAACAAAACAAAGTCTGAAGCTCGACCGATCTGGACCTCCGAAGTGCTGTGCACTTCCTCCAGAGCCTCCCGGTCATAGAGCCTCATCTCTAGCGCGTGGTCGTCGGTCAGAATGCTTGGAATCACTCTTTGCAGTTGTGTTTGAAGCAGAGGGGTCGAAGCCCCTTATATAGGCTTCATACGGGCGCCTGATACGCTGGGGGCACCCCTACAAACTCGGTCAAACCTTATCCCCGTGCTGACCTCACTGCGACTGATAAAACTTCTGACCAGGGTGCCCCAGACCTCCTGGGCGCCTGCGTGAAGGCTTATCTATGTTTCAAACTCAAAACAACAAATACATCTTTCAACTTGGGCGCCCCCGTCGTCCCGGGCGCCCGAATAGAAGCCTATTCTGCTTCCCACACGAAACTGCCAATTTCCTCTTTGGCTTGGGCGCCCCCATCACACTAGGCACCTGGCTTCATGCCTTTCAACTCAACACTGGGTTTTAGGCTTTGATTTGGGTGCCCCCATCAGTGGGGGCGCCTGGGTTGGCTGTTTTCCTGCCTTTTGCCTGCTTTGTCTCCGGTTCTTGATACCTGCAAGATACACAAACACAAAGCACATATAAGGACTTGGATCGGACTTCGAATTTCCATGAAACCCTAGGTCAAACCGACGCAAGTTCCCACCCCCGAGAATGCGCCTTTCACCTACTCCTTTCAGGAGACGGTTGCCACCCAGTCCTTCGGGTGGACTTTTGCTTAGCTTCCGATACTTCTGGACCTCGAGACGCCTGAACCCTGACCCGTGTCTACTCCTGTCCTTAGTCATCGCTCAACTAAGTTGCTCAGTCCCTCGGACCAAGACTTCGTGCCCAAACCTTAAGTCCAGGACTTCGGTGCCCAACCCTTAACCAGGTCTTCTTGCCCAGTCCTCGACCAGGACTTAGTGCCAACCTTCCGAGAAGGTCTTCGGTGCCCATCCTTTTGCCAGGACATAGTGCCCAGTTTCACTCACCAGGTCTTAGTGCCCAGTTTCACTCACCAGGTCTTAGTGCCTAGGTTAACTAGGACTTTTCTTCACTTTGGTTACTCCTCTTTTAACTCCCCTTCCTTTGTTCAATGTATCACTGACTTAAGTCTATTATCAAACATTAAAACACTTAAAGGAGAACATCATTGATGCAACTTGCACTAACAATCTCCCCCTTTTTGATGTTTGACAATATCTTAAGTTAGATTGGCTGAAGGGACTAACTTACTATTCTTGAGATAAAAAACAAAAAATGATATAAGTTTTGAAACTACATTTTTTTTCTTTGGGAGATTTTTTTTTAACTTAAGCACACCTCTCCCCCTTTGTCATACATCAAAAAAATAAAAAAAATACTTGCACCAACAATGAAAACCTTTGGTTCTTTTTGAAAATACTTAGTGCAAAATTTTGAAAGCATTGTATGATATATTACATTTTTTGAAAAAATGCATAATTTTGAAAAATGCTATGCGCTTTGAAAAGTACAAGTACTTTGAAAATTATTATAATATTTAAAAAATACAAGTACTTTTGAAAGATTATATAATTTTTGAAAAATATAAGTACCTTTGAACGATTGTATTGAATTTTTGAAAAATTAAATACTTTTGAAAAATACATTGAATTTTTGCAAAATTAAATACTTTTGAAAAAATATATTGAATTTTTTGCAAAATTAAGTACTTTTAAAAAAGATTAAACTTTGAAAACATAATATTTTACTTGACTCGGTTTCTTTTCTAGTCTGACACAATCCTAGGAAACCTTGTTAACTACAAGGATATTTTCCTAAGTGTCCTGGAAATTGTTCAAGCTCAAGTAAATATTATTATTATTATTATTATTATTATTATTATTATTATTATTATTTTAAAATAGAATTTTGAAAAAAAAATGATAGTACTTTTGAAAATATATGCTAGTACATTTTGAAAAAATGTGTGAACTTTTGAAGACCCAATATTTTACTTGACTTGGTTTATCTTCCAGTCTGACACCATCCTAGGAAACCTTGTGGACTACAAGGAAATTTCGTAAGTGTCCTGGAAATTCTCAAACCCAAGTAAATATTATTTCAAAAATAATTTCATAAGTCACACAAATTCTGACAAATAGAATAATAGTATTTTGAAAGACTTAGATTTTTAGCAAGATTTTGAAGATATGAAAATATGTTATTAAATAATTCTTTTAATTTGACCTCCCCCTAAACTTGACTCAGTTCTGGGAAGCTTGTTGACCACAAGTACTCTTCCTCTGAGTCTTAAGGTTTGATTCAGATCAAAAGATTAATCTAATAATTTTTGACATAAATAATTTAAAACTTGTCAGAAGTTTGACTCAGACTCCCCCTAAATCTGACACATCCTAAGAGTCCTTTTAGATCATGAAGTGGGCCTTCTTTTGTGTCTTTAGGGTTTATCAAAGTCAAATGAACACCAATTTTCAGGAAGATAGATTTTGAAACCACAATTTGGAAAGAAGATAATTTTAAAGTATAAGTATTTTTGAAAACATATCTGATAGAAATTAAGACAGTTTTCGAAAAGTCCCCTTTTTTTTAATTTTTTTTAAAAGAGTGAAAACACTCCCCCGGTACCCAACATCGTTTGACTCTATCTAAGTGCCTTAAGGAACTTTAGTGTTGTCCTAAGAGGCTTGTGCCTACTTGCGTGAGTCAAACAATTTTTTTTAAAAGGATATAGTTTTTGAAAACATATCATATATAGTCAATCAGACAAGCATGAATTCCATACAAACATTATTATGTTGAAGCACTATTTTGAAAATATATCTTTAGAAAAATATTCTAGCAATTTTGAAAAATAATTTTGAAACATGCTTATCAATTTATTAATCCTTAACATCTCATCCATTCTAGATATCTCAAAACAGCAAGCATAGTTGCCTTATGGGTGTATTGTGAGATGCTTGAATCATTTTACTTAATTCATTAATAAATCTAAGATTGATTGAAGCTTGTGTTAGATTCAAATCTGAAAATAGTAAAATGAATTTGGTTTTCAATAATTGGCTTCCAGGTCTTGGCGAGGCACTAGGTCTTCTTTGGCCGTAGCCTTATTAGATCTTCAACCCTTTCCTTGACAAAACCTTTTATTGAAAATCCATCTTCAAGTTACTCCTTGAAAGATTTTGGTCTAACTAGTTTGGGTCTTGGATCGGTAGCTTCGGCTAGTTTTACCAGTCTAAAGAGACCAAGTAGAGTATACTTGACCTTATTAGAAAAGGCTTCCCTAACGTGCTATCATCTCACCTCCTCCCAATACTAGGTTGATCAAGTTTCAATTATTCTTTTTCCTATAGCCGTTCTAAATTATCCATAAAATTTAAATATGAATGATATGTCATATATTTAAAAGAGAATAACAGATGCATGTCCATGGCATTAATGCATGATTCAAACAAGTCCAAAGCATTTTAGTTACGTTTCTAAAGATCTATCAAATTCCCGATTTGATACATGTCGTGTGAACCGGTGAATATGTCAACCCAGTTTGACATATTTAATTTTTATCAAATTAATTGTTGAGGTTTGGGTAAAATTTTATTTTAGTTCGAGTTTAAGTTATTTAAGATTTGGTTCGATTCAAGTTAATTAATTGAAGTTGAATTAATTAGAGATTAATTGAGGTTGAATTAATTAGGAATTAGTTGAATTAATTAAGATTTAATTGAATTAATTTAAGTTTGAATTAATTACAATTTAATTGAATTAATTTAAGTTTGAATTAATTACAATTTAATTGAAGTAATTTAAGTTTGAATTAATTACGATTTAATTAATTGAAGTTTGAATTTAATTTAATTAGGATTTAATTTGAATTTAATTTAATTAAATTAATTTAAGTTTGAATTTAATTTAATTAGGATTTAATTTGAATTTAATTTGGATATAATTTTGATTTAATTTGAATTAATTTGAATTTAATTAGGATTTAATTTGAATTAATTTGAATTTAATTTGAATTAATTTGAATTTAATTAGGATTTAATTTGAATTAATTGGAATTAAATAAGATTTAATTTGAATTAATTATGATTTAACTTGAATAATTAATGTTGAAATGATTAATTAACAGTTGTGAGTCTAAGTTCATAATTTTTATTATATAGAAAATTTTTGACTTATCCTTATTTTTCTTTTCATGTTTTTCTAGTAATTCAGATTTGTTTGAACTTTTGTGAACTTTATTTACTATGACCTTTATCTTAGATAGTTCCATATCCTCATCATCCTCAAAGTAGGAGAGGTAATTTGGGCCACTAGTTAAAGTCTTGTAATAATTTTCAAGATTATATAAAATTAAGTTATTATCTAGGAGAATTTCATCTTGATTATCCTCAAAAATATTTCCAACAACATCATTTTAGTCCTCAGAAACAATTTGAATAATTTCAGGATTATCTTCAGAAATATCTTCACTTATTTCAGAGTTATCTTTAGAATTATCCTTAAGGATTTCAAATTTGTATTCATAATTATCTAATGGATTTTCAAATTTAAATTTAGAATTATTCTTAAGATTTTTGAATTCAGATTTATCCTTAGGATTAAATTTATCTGAATTAAAATTATCAGAATTAAGTTTATCAGAATTTATTTTAGAAATAACTGAATTGATGTTCTGAATTAAATAATTAATTTCTGATATTTTAGTAATATCTGCATTTTCTAATTTGACATGCAAAGTATTAATTTTACTATGTAGTAAATCTAATTTATCAGAAAAATTAACTAAATTATCAAAAGACATTGCAGGAATTTGTAAAATTTTTGGAACATAAATCTTACGTACCTTCGCCGGATACTTGTTTTTATAGTGTTCGTACTTCTCGCATTTGAAGCATCGTACATGATCCTTGTTTTTCCGGTCTCCTGGCGCTGGTGTCCCCTTTGTCGCCGGTGGTGTAGATCGAGTCTTACGAGTAGGGCAATGTTTTTTATAGTGCCCTCTCTCCCTGCAAGTGAAACATATAACATGGAATTTAAAATTTGACATTTAAAATTAAAATGTACCTGATTCACCCCTGGGCTTCTCCTCAACTCCTGGCGTCGTTGCTCTGTCGACGGTTAGTCCGGTGAAGAGCGACCTAGCTCTGATACCACTTGTAGGATCGGTGCCGTCGATAGAGGGGGGGGGGGTGAATATCGACCGTTAAAAACTTCGTTGAAAACTTCGTTGAAATCTTCGTTGAAAACTTCATTAGACTTTCGTTCATTCTGAACTCAAAGCGTTAGTGCAGCGGAAAATAAATAGAATAATAAAACAATATAGAAGGCACGCGGGATTTATTTACTTGGTTCCCGACCCCCCTAGGTCAGTATGTCCAAGGCCTATGTACTTGGCATGAGTCCACTATTGGTCTCCTTTCCGGAATTTCCGGAGGCGGAGAAAACCCTTCTTACAGTTGATAGTTACAAGCAATAATATAGAAAATTAAGTGCGGAATTAAATAAAATCAAACCGAACAAAACAAAGTCTGAAGCTCGGCCGATCTGGACCTTCAAAGTGCCGCGCACTTCCTCCTGGAGCCTCCCGGTCGTAGAGCCTCGTCTCTAGCGCGTGGTCGTCGGTCAGAATGCTTGGAATCACTCTTTGTAGTTGTGTTTGAAGAAGAGGGCTCGAAGCCCCTTATATAGGCTTCATGTTGAGGCAATCGACCTTAAATGATTGGAAGATCATGGTTTTGATGTGTGGGCGAAAAGGTTTAAAGTTAGAGTGTTATGTTGTATTTGATTTGTGTGATTGAGTTTGCAGGACTTGGAGAATCTCACTTGGTGGAGCTATCCGAGGGACGAGAGACGAGGGAGGAGAGCTCCAAGGGCATGCCGGGAAGTGGACTTCAAAGGGCACACGTGAAGGGTGGCATGGAGGCAAGCCAAGGGAAGGCTTGCGTGCGCATCCGAGGAACGATAGCCAGAGGAAGAGGACTTCAAGGGGTGAGCCAAGGGAGCAGACCTGAAGGCACACACGAAGGAGAAGGTTCGGAATGGCTGGAGCTGAGCTGGGAGGCAGGGCAGTCGACTGGCCAAGAGGCAGTCGACTGCCAAAACCCACAGAAAGTTCGCAGCTTCGGACCAGTCGACTGGCATTTGGGCAGTCGACTGGTATACTCCAAAACTAGCCGTTGGCTAGCTGTTTGCTAGCCGTTGGCTAGCCGTTGGACAACATTTATTGCTGGGCCAATCGACTGCCCTAGGGGCAATCGACTGGTGCGGGACTGGATAGACTGCGAATCTATCCTTTTCACCTATAAAAGGAGCTCCTCGTTACACGTGTATGTACAGTTCCGTACAGTAACGAAGTGCTGCCAAATTGTAGAGTGATCTTTGCTTTCTCCATCATATTTCTGCATCTGTAAAGAGGATGCTTTTGCTGTAAAGGTTTCTCCACCTCAAGGAGACTTTTCGATAGTGAAAAGTGGTGCTCGTAGCGTGGATCCTTGGATTAGTCACCCATCTGGGTGGATACCAAGTAAAAGAACTTTGTTAGCATTGTTATTTCTTTTGCATATTATTTCCACTGCGCTAACATATCTGTAGAGATCGGAACGATCCGAAAAAGTGCATTCACCCCCCTCTGCACGCCTACATCGATCCTTCAGTTGGTATCAGAGCAAGGTGCGTTCGGAATATCTAACAGTCAACCGGAGCAATTGTAATGGCGTTTCAAGAGGGATACTCCACCGCACGACCACCATTCTTTGATGGCAACGACTTCGCGTACTGGTAAGGTAGAATGCAGTACTACCTTATGAATGACATAGAAACCTGGATAAGTGTTGCAGATGGCTTCGAGGCGCCCGTCGATGAAAGAGGAGACCCTACACCTATGAGTGTTGATGCAGTCTGGCCTTAATTATTATTTTGGTGTTGACACCGATTTTAGTTTAGGGGGATGATTATTGATGATGGTTAAGTCCTGATCGGAGATCAGGCATGGTATGGAAAATCTTAGCTTGGAGAGCTAGGTGTTGGAAAATCCTAACCTGGGAGGTTAGGTGTTGAAAATCCTAGCTTGGAGGGCTAGGTGTGTGAAAAGTCCTAATTCGGAAGAGGTGGGTGAAAAGTTCTAGCTTGGAGGGCTAGGTGAAAAGTCTTAACTTGGAAGGTTAGGTGCAAATTCCCATCTTGCATAATTAGGTGAAAAAGTCCTGGCTTGGAGGGTCAGGTCCTAGCTTGGAGGGCTAGGTTTGGAAAAATCCTAATTCGGAAGGGTTGGATGAAAAGTCCTAGCTTGGAGGGCTAGGTGAAAAGTCCTAATCTGGAGGGTTAGGTGCAAATTCCCAACTTGGAGAGTTAGGTGAAAAATCCTTAGCTTGGAGGGCTAAGGTGGATGAGAACTTAGCTTGGAGGGCTAGGTTTGAGTCCTTGGATCGGTCTGGTGACCGATCAGGGAATCTGGCACGCTGCTCCTTTGTGGATCGGTCGGGTGACCGATCCAGCGATGACTGATCGGTCTGGTGACCGATCAAGGAGCACACAGTGAGGTTGGGAACCTATTGTGCTGCTCCTGATCGATCTGGTGACCGATCAGGGAGTATGCGTTTCCCCCACTGACTGGCTCCTGATCGGTCTGGTGACCGATCAGGGAGCAGACAGTGAGGTTGAGTTCCCGTGCGGATCTGTTCCTGATCGGTCTGGTGACCGATCTGGATCACTATGCAGATCGTTCTGGAGAACGATCCAGCGTCGCGAGTTCCTCACTAAGATCGATCAGGACAGAGCCTGAGCGGTCTGGTCATGATCTGATCGGTCTGATGACCGATCAGGAGCGAATCTCAGAAATCGCCTGGAATAGGGGTGGATCGGTCCGGTGATCGATCCACAACCTGGCATCAGTCTGGTGATCGGTCCAGGAGAGTCCCAAAGAAATCACGATTTCTGATTGAGCATTGGGGATCGATCAGGGTGTATCCTGATCGGTCTGGACCCATCCTGATCGGTCTGGTGACCGATCAGGAGGCTCTCTGATCGGTCCGGTGACTGATCACTTTAATTCAAATTGCACTGTCAAACGCGCTGATCGCGTCTGACTGTATCCGATTCGCTGCTGTTTTCCTCTGATATTTGATTTACTCTGTGATACACTGCTCTAACAGTCTGATTAAGCTGCAGGTGACAGGGGAGGATTCAAACACTCAAGGAGAGTCAATGGAGAACTTTCCTTAGAGCAGGTTTGTCCGTTTTTCCATCTCAGGTTGCAACGGTCGAGCTGCAAGCTGGAGCTGAGACTGGAGCTTGGCTGAGGGAAGCTCAGGGAGTCCAGGGATAGCTCAGTGGTAGTTGGCGTTGGCAGATGAGTAGCTGGGAGTTGCAGGGATGGTGTCATCTGATGCTTGGTGGAGAAACAAAAGCGAGAAGGAGACTTCGGCTGAAGCAGAGAAGTGTTCGACAGTTTTCAAGTGTTCAAGCTTGCTGAAGTTCTTGCTGCGACTTTGTGTTCTCCACATTTGACTTGCTGCGTGTGCTATTGATTCTTTGAGCAAGTCATTGAGATCTGAGGAGCAACCAACTCTTACGTGAGTGCTGGGAGGAAGGAACAAGGAGTTTGGAGTCCAACAGTGAGAAGACACGAAGGAGGGAGTCCTTGCGTGAAATCGTCGCTGGGTGGAGCTCGGGATAAGCTCGCTGTGTTCTTGTCCTTGCTAGGTGTTGAGTAAGAGTATTCTCTGTGTTTCATTAAGCTTAAATCTATATCCTTGTTTGAAACGCTGTGGAGAGGTTTCTCCACCGAGAAGGAGGTTGCGTTATATCCGGTGAACACCTGGGCATGATCTGCCGACGATCAAGGGATCGCCCACCTTAAGGGCACGCCAAGGAGTAGGGGCAAGTTATCCCCGAACCTTGTAAACCCTCTTGTTAGTGATCTTGGTAGTTGTCTTTGTTTGCTTTCATTTCTGTCTTGTTTACTGCACTGCTTCTTTTCCTTTGCATCTTCCGCTGTGCTACTGATAAGTTGAGTGCAGAAATATTGATAAGTGCCAAAGGTCGAAGTGATTGACTATATTCACCCCCCCTCTAGCCATCCGTTTTCAACAATGAGAACATGGTCAAAGGAGGTGATGAAAAGGGCACAGTCAAATGCCAAGGCCACCACCACACTGCAATGCGGGCTCTCAAAGGAGCAACTGAACAAGGTGGGGCCGTTCAAGAGCGCCAAAGAACTATGGGACAAGTTGGTAGAACTAAACGAGGGGTCAAACGAGTCCAGAAGAGCCAAGAAGGACTTGTTGGTGGCCCAACTGCAATCCCTCTCCATGAAGAGCAACGAGACCGTCAGTCAGCTGCATGAAAGGGTAAAGGAAGTGATCAACGAGCTCCATGTAATTGGAGAGAAAATCGAAAACCGGGATATCATCAGGTATGCCTTACAAGCCTTCCCGAGAACCACCCTGTGGGCATCCATGGTAGATGCTTACAAGGTATCGAGGGACTTATCTTTAGTTAAATTAGACGATCTATTTTGTGAATTTGAATTGCACGAGCAAGATAACATTTCGGCAAAAGAGAAAGGTATTGCTTTTGTTGCAGAAAAGGAGAAGAAGAGGAGAAGAAGAAGGTGATCTACTCATCATCCTCGGACTTAGAGGAGTCAAGTGCCTCTATGGACAGTGACCAAGAGGCCTTTATGGTAAGGAAATTTCGTAAATCATTTAAAAGTTTTTCTAACAAATCATATGCTAGGAAAGGGGCCAAAGGTAAGGGTAAGGCCAAGGAGATAATCTGCTACAACTGTCATCAAGAGGGACATATGAAGAACGAGTGTCCCCAGTTGAAGAAAAGGGAGGACAAGAAGGAAGAGAAGAAGAAGAATGACAAGAAGAAGTCAAAGGGAAAGGAGAAGAATGCCACGAACCTCAAGGCGACTTGGGACGATCCCTCATCCTCAGAGGAAGAAGAAGAGCAAGTCTCCCACTTCGCTCTTATGGCACAAGATGACTCAGACTCATCAGACGATGAACGAAGCTCAAGCAGTGAAGATGAGAGCTCCTCCACTTCATCATCATCAGAATCAGAAGCTTCGGTAAGTGAGGTATACCACTTACCCTCCTCTACTTTAGTGAAAATAATTACTAGCACTAACATGGACTTAGCTAACGCTAGAAGTAAAATTAAGGATCTTAAGGAACAAATTGTCATGCTCAGAGTAGAGACTATTAAACTTAAAGATTTGCATGATAGCTCTACCTCTTCACATGTTTCACATATTGAAAATGAAAATAAGGAGTTAAGGAAACAAGTAGATGACCTCACAAAGGCCCTTAGGAAATTCCAAGTAGGATCAAGTAACCTTGATATGATTATTAAGAGTCAAAGGGCGGTATATAACAAGGCAGGATTGTGTTATAGGCCTAAGACCAAGGAGGTAGCCTTTGTTTCACTTATCGGTAGGATTGGTGCATCTAGGAGATTAGGGGCTAGGGGAACTACAAAGAAGGCATGGGTACCTAAGAAATTTTTAAATGATGCTTATGGATCAAAGATATGGGTACCAAAAGAGTATGTTTTCCATGTTGTCTAGGTAAAGGTGAAGGAGGCCCCAACCTTGTGGATAGTAGATAGTGGATGCTCAAGACATATGACCGGGGATGTGAGCAAGTTCATCACTATTAGCTACCTAAGAGAAGGGACCGTCTCCTTTGGAAATAGTGGAAAGTTGAGGATCATTGGTAGGGGCACAATTGAGGTATCTTCCACCATTTCAATTCATAAGGTACTCTTGATTAAGAATATGAAGTTTAATCTATTAAGTGTGAGTCAACTATGTGATGCCGGTTTTAGAGTAGAATTTCATGCTAAGAAATGTGTAATAAGGCAAAGCGATTCAAACAATATCATATTAGAAGGGTTTAGAGAAGCAAACTTATATTATCTTGATCTATCTTATGCTACTAACAATGTTGTTAAGTGTCTCATGTCAAAAGAAGAAGAAGGGTGGTTGTGGCACCGAATACTTGGACACGTCAACATGAGGAGCATTGCAAGAGTGGCCAAGGAAGAATTGGTTAAGGGGCTCCCAATGATCAAGTACGAACAGAACAAGTTGTGTGATGCATGCCAAGAGGGTAAGCAATCAAAAGCATCATACAAAGGTAAAACTCTAATTACCACTTCCTTACCTTTAGAACTTTTACATATAGACTTATTTGATTGCCATAGTACTCCATCACTTGTAGGGAGTAAGTATTGCCTAGTGATAGTAGATGGTTTTTCTACATATACTTGGGTCTATTTCTTGAAACATAAGGATGATACCCTAGATATCTTTATAGGATTTAGTAAAAGGGTAGAAAACGAAAAGAACATCAATATAAACCGAATTAGGAGTGACCATGGTGGGGAGTTCCAAAACGCTAATTTCACACAATTTTGGGTTGAAAATGGATACAAGCATGAGTTTTCATGCCCAAGGACTCCTCAACAAAATGGGGTAGTTGAGAGGAAAAACCGAGCCCTACAAGAAGTTGCTAGGACTATGCTTAATGCATACTCTCTTCCTAGCTACTTCTAGGCCGAAGCGGTTAAAACCGCTTGCTATATTCAAAATCGGGTGTTGGTACATAGGTTTTTAGGAAAAACACCCTTTGAACTTTGGAATGGAAGGGTACCCCAAGTCCACTATTTTAGGGTCTTTGGATGTAAAGTCTACATTTTAAACACCAAAGACGACCTAAGAAAATTTCAGTCAAAAGCCGATGAAGGAATCTTAGTAGGGTATTCATTGACTAGTAGGGGTAATAGAGTGTACAACAAGAGGACAAAAGTGATTGAGGAGTTCTCAAATGTCAAATTTGATAAAACCACTAGTATTTACCCTAGAAAGGCCTCTATTGATAAGGATGTAGAAGAGGTCCAACCCCTTGCCCAAAGAATCCAAGACCTACATTTGGAGGGCAATGATCAAGGGGGAGTAAGAAGTACCCTAGAGGATGAGGAAGAAGGAATAAATGAACCTACAACCTCTAGACCCCTGAGACATCACCATGATCATCCTATTAACCAAATTGTGGGTGATGTCACTCAAGGAGTAAGGACTAGGTCCTACTTTAGGGATCAAACTAGTCAAATAGCTTTAATCTCCCAATTAGAACCTAAGACCATTGATGAAGCATTGAGAGATGTTGATTGGGTTTTGGCCATGCATGAAGAGCTAAATCAATTTGAAAGAAGTGAAGTTTGGGAATTAGTTCCTAGGCCCAATAATTGCACTATTGTAACCACTAGATGGGTTTTTAGGAACAAACTAGATGACCAAGGTAAAATCACTAGGAACAAGGCTAGATTAGTAGCTAGGGGGTTTAACCATGTTGAGGGATTAGATTATGATGAGACCTATGCCCCCGTAGCTAGGCTAGAATTAATTAGAATTCTACTAGCCTATGCCGCTCACATGGGTTTCACACTCCACCAAATGGATGTGAAGTCGACATTCCTTAATGGGATCATTAAGGAGGAGGTCTATGTAGAACAACCCCCCAGGGTTTGAGGACCCTAACTATCCAAGACACGTGTTCAAATTAAAAAAAACCTTATATGGATTGAAACAAGCTCCCCGGGCTTGGTATGAAAGACTTTCTTCATTTCTAGTGTCTAAGGGTTTTAGGAGAGGAACAATTGACCCTACTTTGTTCCTAAAATCTAAGGATAAGGAAATATTTGTAGCCCGAGTCTATGTAGACGATATCATCTTTGGGTCAACAAATAATGACTTCCTACAAGAATTCATCAAGTGTATGGAAGATGAATTTGAGATGAGTCATGTAGGAGAGTTAACCTTTTTCTTAGGACTTCATGTTAAGCAAACAAATGAAGGTACACATATTTTTCAAACCAAATATGCTAAGGAGATGTTAAAGAAATTTGGTTTAGAAAATGCTAAGGTAGCATCTACACCCATAGGAACCAATGTAAAAATGGATAGTGACCTTGAAGGGAAAATGGGTAGACTCCAAACAATATAGGAGCATGATTTGTAGCCTCCTATACCTAACCGCTAGTAGACCCGACATACTTTTTGCGGTAGGTATGTGTGCAAGGTACCAATCGTGTGCCAAAGAGTCCCATTTGGTTATAGTCAAGAGGATCCTAAGGTATGTGAAAGGGACCCTAAATGTCGGACTTTGGTATCCTAAAACCCCTAGTGTTGATCTAATTGGATACACCGACTCGGACTATGCGGGTTGTAAATTAGATAGGAAGAGTACAAGTGGAGGGTGTCAATTCCTTAGGTCATCTTTAGTTAGTTGGAGTAGTAGGAAACAACCATGCATTGCCCTATCAACAACGGAGGCAGAATATGTGGCAATGGGTGGATGTGTTTCCCAACTCCTTTGGATCATGCACACCTTAGAGGACTATGAACTACATTAGACCAAGGTCAAAGTCTTGTGTGATAATGTAAGCACAATCAACTTAACAAAAAATCCGGTTCACCATTCTAGGACAAATCACATTGAAGTGAAACATCACTTTATTAGAGACCATGTGGCAAGGGGAGACATAGAATTACACTATGTTGAATCAAAGTCGAACCTAGCCGACATCTTTACCAAGTCTCTTCCCGAATCGGAGTTTACATCCTTAAGAAGAGGCCTTGGAATGTGTTTTGTGGAAGTATAGGATGAACTTGGAGACATTAGCTTTGAAAAAGGGTGCTTGATCCATTAGGGTGATACATTTGGCTCACTTGTGCTTGTGGCACATTGTTGAACCATTAAAAGTATCAAAATATCAAAACTAGATCAACTATGGGGGAGACAAGTGTTTAATCAATGGACACCTTGCCAAAGATCATAGTTGGACATTTTAAACTTTTGAAAACTATTTTATGTTTTACATACTTTGCCATGTTTTTCAAAGATATATGATTGCAAATTTAGTCTCAAAGTTTGATACAAAATGTAGTGTTTTTCAAAACTTTTGGGTTTTTATCAAAAGTCATGCATGTTTGATATTTTTTATGGTTTAATATTTTTCCCTGATAGAGTATAACATCTCAAACATGTATACAAAATTTTACAATTTTTGGAATTTTCTGAAATTTTCTGGGAATTTCTAAATTTCAACAGAAAACCTGAAAAATCAGACTGATAGCGTATCAGTCAACTGCCCTATGGGCAGTCGACTGGCACGCCTGTTTTTCAGCAACTGTAAGAAATTTCAGAAATCAATAATTCTCGCATTTGATGCCATAGGGATTGGTTGCTTGAGGCAATCATTTTGATGGTGTCAAAGGGGAGAATGAGTGGCTTAAGTTAGAATTTTAAACTTAAAATGAATGATTTTAGGTAGTTTGTCTAACTTAGACCTTGAAAGGTTAAAATTTGGAAAGAAGACATGGATTAAGGGGGAGGTACCTCTTAGGTTTGGATATGTCTTACATTCTTATATACTAATGATGTTAAGTAGAAACTTAACTTGGAATGTGATTAGAATTGAAACTGTGGAAAGGACATAGGTTAAGGGGGAGGTTACCTCTTAGGGTTGTTATGTCTCATAATGTTTCAATTGCTATGTTTATCTATTGCTATTGTGGTTGTTGCTTATCTCTAACTTATACAAATTGTCACATATCAAAAAGGGGGAGATTGTTGAGGCAATCAGCCCTTAAATGATCGGAAGATCATGGTTTTGATGTGTGGGCGAAAATGTTTAAAGTTAGAGTGTTATGTTGTATTTGATTTATGTGATTGAGTTTTCAGGGCTTGGAGAATCACACTTGGTGGACCTATCCGAAGGACGAGAGCCGAGGGAGGAGAGCTCCAAGGACAAGCCGGGAACTGGACTTCAAAGGGTACACGTGAAGGGTGGCATGGAGGCAAGCCAAGGGAAGGCTTGCGTGCGCATCCGAGGGACGATAGCCAGAGGAAGAGGACTTCAAGGGGCGAGCCAAGGGAGCAGACCTGAAGGCACACGCGAAGGAGAAGGTTCGGAGTGGCTGGAGCTGAGCTGGGAGGCAGGGCAGTCGACTGGCCAAGAGGCAGTCGACTGCCAAAACCCACAGAAAGTTCGCAGCTTTGGACCAGTCGACTGGTATACTCCAAAACTAGCCGTTGGCTAGCTGTTTGCTAGCCGTTTGGACAACATTTATTGCTGGGCCAGTCGACTGCCCTTGGGGCAATCGACTGGTGCGGGACAGGACAGACTGTGAATCTGTCCTTTTCACCTATAAAAGGAGCTTCTCGTTACACGTGTATGTACAGTTCCGTACAGTAACGAAGTGCTGCCAAATTGTAGAGTGATCTTTTCTTTCTCCATCATATTTCTGCATCTGTAAAGAGGAAGCTTTTGCTGTAAAGGTTTCTCCAACTCAAGGAGATTTTTCGATAGTGAAAAGTGGTGCTCGTAGCGTGGATCCTTGGATTAGTCACCCATCTGGGTGGATACCAAGTAAAAGAACTTTGTTAGCATTGTTATTTCTTTTGCATATTATTTCCGCTGCGCTAACATATCTGTAGAGATCGGAATGATCCGAAAAAGTGCATTCACCCCCCTCTGCACGCCTACATCGATCCTTCACTTCATACGGGTGCCTGATACGCTGGGGGCGCCCCTATAAACTCAGTCAAACCTTATCCCCGTGCCGACCTCGACGCGGCTGATAAAACTTCTGACCAGGGTGCCCCGGACCTCCTGGGCCCCTACGTGAAGGCTTATCTGTGTTTCGAACTCGAAACAACAAATACAACTTTCAACTTGGGCGCCCCCGTCGTCCCGGGCGCCCGAATAGAAGCCTATTCTGCTTACCACACGAAACCGCTAATTTCCTCTTTGGCTTAGGCGCCCCCATCACACTGGGCGCCTAACTTCATGCCTTTCAACCCAACACTGGGTTTTAGGCTTTGATCTGGGTGCCCCTATCAGTGGGGGCGCCTGGGTTGGCTGTTTTCCAGCCTTTCGCCTGCTTTGTCTCCGATTCTTGTTACCTGCAAGATACACAAACACAAAGCACATATACATACATTATTAGTTTTAAGGACTTGGTTCGGACTTCGGATTTCCATGAAACCGCAAGTCGAACCGACGCAAGTTCCCACCCCCGAGAATGCGCCTTTCACCTACTCCTTTCAGGAGACGGTTGCCACCCAGTCCTTCGGGTGGACTTTTGCTTAGCTTCCGATACTTCTGGACCTCGAGACGCCCGAACCCTGACCCGTGTCTACTCCTGTCCTTAGTCATCGCTCAGCTAGGTTGCTCAGTCCCTCGGACCAAGACTTCGTGCCCAAACCTTAAGTCCAGGACTTCGGTGCCCAACCCTTAACCAGGTCTTCTTGCCCAGTTCTCGACCAGGACTTAGTGCCCACCTTCCGAGCAGGTCTTTGGTGCCCAACCTTTTGTCAGGACTTAGTGCCCAGCTTCACTCACCAGGTCTTAGTGCCCAGTTTCACTCACCAGGTCTTAGTGCCTAGGTTAACTAGGACTTTTCGTTACTCCTCTCGTAACTCCCCTTCCTTTGTTTAATGTATCACTGACTTAACTCTATTGTCAAACATTAAAACACTTAAAGGAGAACATCATTGTTGCAACTTGCACCAACAGTTTCCTCAAAAACTATTGAACAGACTTGCTTTACACAGGCAAACAAGGATCCAAATTGGCGTAATGCAATGATTACAGAATTTGATGCACTTCTTCGCAATAGAACATGGAGCCTAGTTCCGCGCACTTCGTCCATGAATGTTATGGGCTCGAAATGGATATTCCGTCTTAAGCATCGAGCTGATGGTTCTCTTGAACGATATAAAACTCGACTTGTAGCCAATGGATTTAATCAACAACCAGATATTAACTTCAATAACACCTTCAACCCAGTTATCAAAATTATATCTGTCAGATTATTGTTATCAATAGCTATTAGTTCTAATTGGTCTATCCGACAATTAGACGTTTCTAATGCATTTCTTCATGATATTATTGAGGAAACAGTATTTATAGAGCAACCACCTGGGTTTATTCATCCACAATTTCCATCTCATGTTTGCCACCTCAAGAAATCTTTATATGGTCTTCGGCATGCTCCTCGTGTATGGTTTCATCGATTATCTAAATGGTTACAGGCTCAAGAATTTTCTGGATAAAAAACTGACTCCTCTCTATTCTACAGACATAATGATGAATCTATGATATTTTTTCTTATTTATGTGGATGACATTCTATTAACTGGCAATGATCAAAAGGACATCACAAATTTATTAAGTCTTCTCAATTAAGAATTTCCTATTCGAGATTTAGGAAATGCTCATTTTTTTGGTATTGAATTTATTCCATATGATGAAGGTTATATCCTCTCTCAAAGCAAATATATTACTAGGCTTCTTTAAAGAGCTAAAATGGATGAAGCACGTTCGGTCTCTACACTAAGTCCTTTTTAGTGATGGCTGATCCCCAAGTTTATCTAAGTATTGTTAGAGTTTTACAGTATGTTACTATCACACGTCCTGATATTATGTTTACAGTAAATCGTGCTTGTCAGTTCATGCATACTCCCACCGAACAAAATTGGAAAGGTGTGAAAAGAATACAAACTCAACGTCAGAGATCTCCCATTAAATTTGTCGAGGGGGGGAGTGGGTAAAAGAGAATAAATATAATATTTGACGTCGTCAAATATTATTAGATATTTTCCTTATTAATCTGTTAATTGACAGTTTCTTTATGAATTTGTTAATTAATAATTTTTTATGAATTTTTTATTTGACTAAGCATTCTAAAATCTTTATAAATTGTATATTTCATGAATAATTTTTTTAATTAATTAAAAAAAATTATTTTATTACCTCTTTTCTTCTCTCTATCTCTCTACTCCTCTTATTTTAATACTGAGGTCCCTCATTAATTTATTCATTTATGAGTGGGAGAAGGATTGAAACTTTCAAAAACTCAGTCCCTAGCTCTCTCGCACACACCAACACAGAGTTTGTGGATAAGTGACTGGATTTGGAGGCAGCATATGCACACGTGATAGATCTGCCTAGTACAATTATGAAAGCTTTGGCAGAAGGGGGGGACCAATCCAGAATGCCATTGTTATTGTTATTGCTATATAGCTATTGCTATGTGGGGTCCAATCATTGGCTGGCTCTCCATCCACCATTTCCTGCACCCAATAATTGTTCACCTCCCCCTCCCTGCCTCCTTTGAATTGTCTTTCCCTAGCTCCCCCGCAATGCCTACACGGACGGGTCGGACATGTTGACCGGAATCTCTCCTTTAACCCATCACTACCTACCAAGTACCTCCACAAATTATAACAAGAGAATCTTCCAAACCCTAACCATGGTTAATTTATATCTAGCTTCTCCCTGCTCTTCGAATCCTCTTCTTTGTTCATGTCTGTAAGGTTAAGGTTAAGATTATAGGTATTATTAGTTAACAAAAAAAATAATTCGTTTTAGTATCTCTATCAATCTATTATAGATTTAATACATAAGAGATAAATCAAGAAGATTATAAATCCGGGACAATGACAAATGACGCATGCAGTTAATACTTCCTATTATTAGTTAACATGGGTACACATACGTATGTGAGTTGAGTGAGGGAGCATGTATGCGAAGGGAATTCCTCTCCTGATGGGCGTGGGCAGGTTTGAGTTTGACTACTGTGGCTGCTGATACCATAGAGGGAGGCAGCATGGAGTCTCCTGAAGAGAAGCAGCACGACGACTGCGCCGGCAGCAGTGCACCTGGCGGCGGCGGCGGCGGCGGCGCCATCAAGGAGCAGGACAGGCTTCTCCCGATCGCCAACGTGGGGCGGATCATGAAGCAGATTCTGCCCCCAAATGGTAAGATCTCCAAGGAAGCCAAGGAGACGATGCAGGAGTGCGTGTCGGAGTTCATCAGCTTCGTCACCGGGGAGGCCTCTGAAAAGTGCCACAAGGAGAAGAGAAAGACCGTCAATGGCGACGACATCTGCTGGGCGCTCAACGCCCTCGGATTCGATGACTATGTCGAGCCCATGAGAAGGTACCTGCAAAGGTACCGCGAGATGGAGGGCGATCGAGTGGCCTCCTCGTCCGCCGCCGCCGCCAGAGATCAAAGCGGCGGCGGCGTCGGTGCTCCCTTCGCCTTTCATCCCATGGATAGAAATAATTAATTGCAGCAGCTTTCCCTCTGCCTGAACTGCTTTAATTTTCCAGCTAATTTTAATTAAGGTACTCCTTCTTCTTCTTCTTCTTCTTCTTCTTCTTCTTCTTCTTCGATTCGAGTTGATTGTCGACGACCAAATTGGTGCTTGATTATATTTGTTTGATCTTGTGTGACTGATTTATTTGGTTTCTATGTGTTCTTGATGCATGTCTGACAAAGGAATCCCATTTATGCCCAGTTTTTCTTGATAAGCTAGTTCAAGACAATCCATAGAGAAATTTTCAATTTTTTTTAAATTTTCATATATATATGTGGTCATTTTCATATGATGTTATAGAGCTAGCGCAGTAGATTTATATATATATATATATATATATATTTTAAAGTTAATTTATGTGAAATGATGCAGTGTGTTTATAGATGACCAATATAATTAATATATTAGATCTGTGGATGGTATATACTATGGAAGAATTCATCATGTTTAGAGCACAACTACCTTGTTTGATATGGCCTAACAAAATGCATATTTTAAATCCTCGATCATGGCAGCCACGGCAATGGTTTTTTCCCCCCTTTGTTCTTTCATCTTATCATTAACAAAAGTAAAGGCACAGATCAAAGATTGTGAAACATATATAAGTGGCAATAGTTTTCTCTAATTTCTTCTTCATGGCAGGAATTCTTGAGCATGCTTTTTTACAATATAAAAGGAAAAGGAAAACTTGATGTTAACTAGTTCATGCTCCATGTTGCTCTCTCCCTGTACATAGTACCACATATTCATCCTTGGTATTCTTGTATAAATTAACTTTAATATCATGATGATTAATGGTTAACTGTTGATTAATGTGATATCTTATAACACCCATTCTTCAAGTTTATTAGATTCATAAATTAAGGTGGGTTCTCCATAAGTAGAAGTGCTTTCAACACATAGCACTATATATTTATGCTTCAGAATCAAGTAAGCTTTTATATATATATATATATATATATATTATATATATATATATATATATATATATATATATATATATATATATATTATATATATATAGCGCTAAGTACTAAAGTCATGATGCTAAAATCATGATGACAATGTTGTTTTATTTATTGTAAATCCTTTCTTACAACAAATGCCATATGCTTATCCCGAACGTCCCACGTGATCGACACTATAAATATTTATAGAGAGATAAATTAGGAAACTAAATAGACCACCATATGAGAGGTTTATTTATTACAAATCTGATGTATATATATATATATATATATATATATATATATATATACTCCTTGTCCATCCATATATCTATTGATTTATGACAATACTTTTGTATGCTAAGATTACATATTTTCTAATGATCATAATTAAGGTGTTATATATTAGTGATGACAAATTGTGATTGTATGAAAGGATCATTAAATAAGTAATAAAGGCAATTTCATTCATACAATTATTATTAGTACTACTAAGAAAATTAAAATTCATTTAAAAATATGTTGCTCTACTAATGTCGATCAATGCAATATATATTAATCTGTGCTACACATTGGGATCTAGGGAAGAATAGGCTGTCTCATCTTCACCAACACTTTAGCCATGCATCATCTCAAATCTATACTACATATTTCAAGAGATCAAGTGACATAATAAGTAATTAAATTGTACAACACGACCGATAACTATTTGTTCTATTTCTCGTTGGTGAATAATTATGAGTAAGTAGTCAAGGATTTGGAAGAATGAAATTAATCTGAAGAAGGTTAAGTATTGAAATTAAATTTTAAGTTTCTTAATTTGTTCCATTTATATAACTAATGTATATATATATATCTACAACAAGTATATGCATGTCACAGTTAATTTGTCTGTCTTTTTATGCAATGATCTGAAAGAAACAACTCTTTAACTTTTGTCGGCCAGTGCATCTTTATACATAGAGTACACTAAACACTTTGTTGTGGAGCACCAAAATATATCCGTACGTTTTTCCTCACAAACTAGGATAAGTTCGATCTATCCGTAAGGGCACTGTCCTAATCTACTTATTTATCGTCATGTGTACACCAATGAATGAGTCATATCACCTTTTTTTTTAAAAAAAAATTATTTATTGATACACACATAACGATCAAATGAAGTTAGGACAATACCTTTATAGGCAAGATCGAACTAGCTACAACACAGTGCCATATTTAATTCAGAGAATGCCACTGGGAATGAAGATATTTTATTTGTTTGTTTGCTTGTTAAAATAAATGATCCATAATTTGTGCAGTTATTTATTTACGTTAAATTAATTTTAAGATAAAGAATTCAGCTGTCAGTACAGTTGTATGTGTACGAACTACCATTAAACGTGAAATATTCATGAATTGAATGAGCACAAGAACACATTGATGAAAATGACAAAAGAATGCGGCTCAATTCCCTAAATCTCTGTTGCATCCGATTGTTAGTTTTATATACACATATACCCTAATTGTGCCACAATTGTACAAGAAAAAATAATTACATGTATGCGGCCCATTGGCCCGCTATCATCCTAAGTCCACATGCGTATCCGAGTCCATAGTCTTTAATCACCACATCCCCTCCACAAGCTAGGAAGAGGGGACCTCCAGACCAAGCTTGGACAAGAATGTATGGAACGACTGAGAACTCAAGGACTTGGTGTAAAGATCTGCTAGTTGCCGAGAGGTAGGCATATAGCATGGGTATAAGAAACCTTTCTTGTACTCATCACGCACCAAGTGACAATCCATGTCTAGATGTTTAGTGCGCTCGTGGAACACCTCATTCGTCGTGATATGGATGGCTGATTGATTATCACACCAAAGAGGGATTGACGTAGGATAGCGCTGATGGAGGTCCCAGAGTAACTAAGAAAGTCATACAAGTTCCACCGTAGTGGTCCCAAGACTCTTGTATTCCGCCTCAGTGGAAGACTGAGAAACGATGGTTTGTTTCTTGGTTTTCCAAGATGTTAAACACCTTCCCATTAGAACACAAAACCCGATCACACAACGTCGAGTGAGAGGGCAAGAATCCCAGTTTGTGTCGCTATAGGCTTCCAAATTGGTCGTGCCGCAAGCCGGATAGAATAATCCGTGAGTGCAGGTATTTCACAAGTAACCAACGACGCATTCTAATGCTCCATGGTTGGTTCCTACATATATTGACTGAGTTGTCGGTCAGGATATGCCAAATCGGGCTGGGTGAAACCTAAGTATAACAGTTGCCCTATCAGGCCATGGTTGGCATCCGGGCAGGCCAATGGAGGTGAAGTACTAGGTGGTTGAAACTTGAAATTCCGTGCATCGGGTATAAGGCGTTTGTTTTTTATTTTTTTTCAGAAATGTATTTTTTTTTTTTTTTTTTTTTTTTTAGGTATATTTTTTCTGGAAAAAAACAAAAAAAAAAAAAAAAAAAAAAAAAAAAAAAAAAAAAAAAAAAAAAAATAAATTTTGGAATCAGAAGTAGCAAGACGACGATGACATCCTGTATGTAGCGATGTTGGGAGAGATGAATACCATCTATTGACCGATAACTATGGACACCAAGAAAGTAAGTGGTTGCACCCAAGTCTTTGACAGTGAATTTGTAATGAAGAGCCTGTTTCACTCGAGCAATATCTGATAGATCACTATTGACAATGAGAATATCGCCCACATAAACAATAAGGGCCATGATGGTTGTGTCCGTATCGTGAAGAAACAGGCACGAATCAGCAAATGCTTGCTGAAAATCAAGAGACTCAAGGAATTTGTTTAACTCCAAGTTCCATTGGCGAGATGCCTGTTTTAATCCATAGATGGAGCGTTGAAGCAAGCATACTTCCCCCTCCTGAACCGCATAGCCGACAGGTGCTTCTATATAGATAGTCTCGTTGAGGTGGCCATATAAGAAAGCATTGTTCACATCAACTTGATGGAGATGCCAATTATGCTTGGTGGCTAAAGCCAATATGAGACGGATCGTTGTAACTTTAGCCACCGGAGCAAATTTCTCGACATAATCAACTCCTTCAACTTGGGTGTAGCCCTTTGCCACTAACCTCGCCTTGTGGCGAGCAATGCTCCCATCGGGATGGCATTTGAGTTTATACAGCTAGTGACACCCGATGGCATGCTTTCATGGTTGCACGACTGACCAGGTGTTTTTCTCCATCGCCTGTAATTCATCCTTCATGGCAACCTCCCAGGTTGTATGCCCTTTAGCATTGGAGTAGTGTTGCGATTCCTCCATGACACTTGGTTATGGATCCGCAAAAGTGGTATCAGTATCAGATTGCGCTAATAGTGTGACATATTCAGACATCCAGATTGGTTTCTCCCTATTGTGATGACTTCTGCGTGGGGCAGCAAGCGCATCTGATGACTTCATTTTTTGCTGGAAAAGAGTGGGCTGAGTGCGGCTCATCCACGGTGGTTGGATGTTGTTTGGCAGCAGTAGCATCAAGTGACTGATAGTTAGACAGCTGAGAAGTGGGAGCGTCTGTATTGGGAATGGACGAATTAGAGTCGTGCACTTCTGGGAATAGCAATGTTAAGGCAGGTTCAACATCCTGCTTGAGCAAACCACACCCTTTGAAAGGGAAAATAGATTTATAAAATACCACATCCCGTGCGATATGAATCTGCTTGTTGTCAAGCTCCATCACATGATATCCTTTCTCTTGTCCGGCTTAACCCATGAAAACACATTTCCGAGCTTGAGGAGACAGTTTGTCATCATCAGGGTTAACAACTCCGATGTATCATAAGTAACCAAAGACCCATAGATGGGATAGAGAAGGTGTCATACCTATGAGTTATTCCAGCGGTGTCTTCCAATTCAGCACAGAGGAAGGAAGATGGTTGATTAGGTAATTTGCCGTAAGTAAGGCATCACCCCAATATGTATGAGGCAAGTGTGACTAAAAAAGTAATGCCCGAGTGACCTCCAATAAATGTCGATGCTTCCGTTCCACCCGTCTGTTCTATTGAGGACGCCCCGCATAGGAAAATTGTTGCAATATGCCGTGACTTTCACAATAATGTCGTATAGAGGCACTAGTAAATTCACCACACTTATCACTGTGTAACACTTTCACAGTCCCTGCATATTGCGTCTGTACTAGATGCATAAAGACTGGAAGGATGCGCTCAACCTCACTTTTTTGTTGCAATAGATAGACCCAAGAACAACGCGTAGCATCATCGACAAGGGTGAGAAAATAGGCATGCCCCCAAGTGGTCCGAAGTTTGTAAGGCTCCTACATATCACAGTGCACTAAATCAAAAAGTTTAGATGCAAGAGATGCACTAACAGGACATGTAGGGCGTTGAAATTTAGCAAATTGACAAACATCACAAGGTACGTCACAAAAAGTACATGGCAATTTCAAATGAACTACCTTCGAAGGAGAATTGTGTCCCAGGCGACATTGCCACAAAAGAGAAGCACCCGACTGACATAAAGAACCAGAATATAAAGCAAGTTTGTTGAGCAAAACACCAAACAAATTAAGTAGAGCAGAAGACTGAGGGTGATGAACTACCTTGTCATATGCTGCTATTACATGCGACAAAAATGACGTCCGGTCCAAGACGTACAACCCTTTCTTCAAACTGACTGACAACAATAACGGAATCAGTATCCTGGTCTTGCACCACACAAGAATTCCCAACAAAAATGAATCGCAAATGCTAATCCAACATTAACTTGCTCACTGACAGTATGTTGTGATGGAAGTTTGGTGCAAAAAGAGTATGTTGTAGTGTGAGCTTTCCTCCCAAATTTACTGTTCCTGAATTTTGTTACTTGCTCAACATTGCCATTGGCCATGATAATAGGAACATCAACATCCAGTCGCACATTAGAGAAAAATGTAATAGTGTTTGCAATATGGGATGTAGCTCCCGTATCAAGAATCCAGTCGGAATGATTGCTCGCAATAAAAGAAATATGTGTATTACCTGAAAACTCATGATCTGAGTGATCATAACCAAGCGGGTAGTAATTTGCAACAGCATAATTCACTTCGGGTCCCTGTGCTTTTCCTTTCCCTTTGAGGATTTTGAGTATTTCATGTTGCATGCTTTGCAAGTTATCCAATGGAGTTGAATTTGCTTGTGATTCTTCATCAAGTGGGCTATCCAGTGCCTTGGCCCCTTTAGAGAACCGACCTGGTTTGTTCTTCTTCCCCTTTGGGGGGTAACCATGCAATTTGAAGCAACGGTCAATTGTATGTCCTTCACACCCACATGCTGAGCAGACCAACCCATCAGAAGTTTTCTTTTCTTTTCCTCTTGAATTGTAGCCAATTTGTGCATTCTGGGATAACATAGCTGACTGCAACATTGCATCTATTTGCATCTGTGCATTGAGTTGTTTTTCCACATTCAATGTCATGGAATAAATCTTGTCAACCCCAGGCATAGGATACATGATCACTATTTGATTTTTAACTGCTTTTAATTTCTCTCCCAACCCCTTGAAGAACTGCATCACACGGGTAGTACCAGCAGCCATATGAGCTGGTATTTCACAGTTGCAGGCGCTGCATTTGATCGGGGAATCAAGGCAGTCCAATTGCTCCCACATGGAGCGAATTCGCATGTAGTACTCTGTCACAGTTTGGGCTCCCCGACTGATGTTGAACAAGTCATTTTGAACTTGATAAATCAAGGAATTATTTAATTACCCAAAATGCTACTCGAGTGATAGCCATAGCGAACGAGCCCTGGTCGCCATGCTGAATCCAGGAACTAATTCCTTGGACATAGAATTAAGCAGCCAGCAAAGCATAACACAGTCGGTACATTTCCAGGAAAAAAGTGTGGAATCAGTCGGTCATGGAGTAGTAAGACTCCCATCGACAAAGCCACATTTGTTCTTCGGACCGAGCGCCAGCAGAATCGCTCTTTTCCAGACAAAATAGTTGTTGGTGGTGAGTGGGATGCTTACCAGCGACACGTTTGGGTTGTCAGTGTTGCTACAAAGGTTGGGTCAACCATTGCCACTACCGTAATGAGGGACCCAACGCTCCCTGTCTTGTTGTCTCCACCCATCTCCTGGTCGTTCTTCTCCTTGTCGTTCATAAGTGTCCTGGCATGTATGTTCCACACTCACCGCACCATGTACGAACTACAATTAAACGTGAAGCATTCGTGAATTGAATGAGCACAAGAACACACTAAGGAAAACGACAAAAGATGCGGCTCAATTCCCCAAACCTCTGTTGCATCTGATTGTTGGTTTTATATAGACATCTACCCTAATTGTGCCACAACTGTACAGAAAAAATAATTACATGTATGTGACCCAATGGAATACCTACAAGAAAGCTTTGGGATACACAATGGAGTACCTACAAGGGATAAATCCATCCTATTGCATGCATAAAATTTTTCTTGAAAATCACTATAAATCTTCAATGGAACACTAAAGGGGGTTTAACCAAAATATGAAAGAGGTGGTTAGAAAGGAGTTTCTTAAATGTTGGATGTAGGGGTGATCTATCCAATTTCAGATAGTGAGTGGTGAGCCCTATTCACGTAGTTCCAAAGAAAGAGGGATGACAGTGGTTAAGAATAGAAATGATGAGTTAATTTGACTAGAACTATCATGGGATGGTGCATGTGCATGATTATAGGAAACTGAACAAAGAAACTTGGAAAGACCATTTCCCACTACCCTTTATTGATCAAATGTTGGAGTGATTGGCCAAGCACTCACATTTCTACAACTTGGATTGGTATTGGGGTTCTATCAAATTCCAATACATCCAAGTGATCACGAAAAGTCTACTTTCACTTGCCTATACAGTACGTTTGCTTATAAAAGGATACCCTTTGACCTATGTAATGCTCCAGCCACTTTCCAACAATGCATAATGGCCATTTTCTCAGACTTTGTCGAGGATATAATGGAAGTCTTTATGGATGATTTTTTAGTATACAGGACTAGTTTCAATTCCTATTTGTCAAATTTTCTAAGGTACTACATAAGTGTGAAGACACCAACTTGGTGTTAAATTGGGAAAAGTGCTACTTCATGGTCAAGGGATAGTTCTGGGTCACATTATTTCTGAAAGGGGCATCGAAGTTGATAAAACAAAGATTGAGGTAATAGAGAAGCTACCCCTCACGGTGAATCTAAACGGGGTACGTAGTTTCCTTGTACATGCTGGATTCTATTGGAGATTCATAAAGGACTACTCTAAACCGTTGACCAACTTACTCATGAAAGATGTAGATTTTAATTTTGATCTAAATTGCTTAGGCCTCCTACCATGTGATAAAAAGAGCTTTGGTAATGCCCCCAATGATGCAAGCCCTAGATTGGAGTCTACCCTTCGAAATCATGTGTAATGCTAGTGATTTTTCTATTGGGGGCAAAGGAAAGACAAAAAGTTGAATGTCATATACTACGCTAGCAGGACGCTCGATGATGCACAAGTCAACTATGACATGACCAAGAAAGAATTACTAGCGGTGGTGTTTGCGTTTGACAAATTCATATTATACTTATTGGGATCGAAGGTCACAGTTTACACTGATCATGCTGCAATCCTATATCTATTGAACAAAAATGATGCAAAGCCTAGACTCATTCTATGGATATTGCTACTATAGGAGTTTGACCTATAAATCAAGGACAAAAAGGAAACAAAATATTTGGTTGTGAATCACCTCTCACGGCTAAGTCAAGACAATAATGAAAATAATAATAATGATATATCGATCAATGCCTCCTTTCCCGATGAGCAACTTTTGACAGCAAGTAGATCCGCCGCACCATGGAATGCAGACTTGGTGAATTTCCTGGCATGCAGGATTTCACCTCCCAAATACACTTATCAGTAGAGAAGAAAGTTCTTAGCAGATGCAAAATGTTTCATTTGGGATGAGCCCTTCTTACATAAAAAATGCATGGCTGATATCTATAGAAGGTGTGTTTAGAATGAAGAAATTTGTGACATCCTCCACCATTGTCACTTGTTTGCTTATGGAGGTCATGTAGGGGCTATGAAGATTGTAGCGAAGGTTTTGCAAGATGGATTCTATTGGTCTCACATATTCAAAGTCGCGAGGGCTTTTATGACAGCATGTCATCATAGTCAGAGGATCGAAAACATCATCAAAAGACAAGAAATGCCACAAAATGTTCTTTTAGAGGTTGAACTATTTGATGTATGGGGTATAGATTTTATGGGACATTTTCCTACATCTGGGGTCAACAAGTACATCCCGGTAGCTGTCGATTACATCTCCAAATGGGTTGAGGTCGTGGTGTCTCCATCATGTGATGCAAAGATTGTTATCAACCTTTTCCAAAAAATCATTTTCCCCAGTTTGGAATTCCATGAGCACTAATTAGTAATTTATTGAAAAAGTACTAATTAGTCACAAGAGATAGTTAGGAATTTATTGAAAATGTACGGTGCAAGTCACAAGATAGCTAGGTTGTACCATCTCCCAATGAGTGGTCAACTGGAGATATCCAATAGAGAGATCAAAAATATATTGGAAAAGACTGTAACCGCCTCTTGAAAGGATTGGTTGCTTAAACTGGATGACGCATTGTGGGCGTATAGGACGACCTATAAAACCCCCATAAGAATGACTCCATTTCTACTTGTTTATGGAAAGCCCTGCCACCTCCCCTTGGAACTTGAGAACAAAGCTTATTGGGCTGTCAAACAGCTAAACTATGATCCGAAGTTAGCAGGAGAAAAGAGGACACTTCAATTAAGTGAATTGGAAGAAATTCGACAAGATGCATAGGAGCACGCCAAGGCGTACAAGGAAAGAGCTAAGAGACGACATGACAAGCACATTATGAGAAGAGAGTTTCACGAGGGGGACTGGGTTCTACTGTTCAACTCAAGATTGAAACTTTTCCCTAGGAAGCTGAAATCATGATGGTTAGTGCCTTTCTAAGTGGTAAAAGTATATCCTTTTGGAGCTGTAGAAATCTGGGACAAAATCTCGAAACCTTTAAGGTGAATAGACAAAGATTGAAGAAATATCATTCCAATGAACAAGAGGGAGGTAGGCGAAGCACAACTCCCTTGATCCATCTGACCTGGATTGAGAAAAGGGTGGTTAAGTGCTCAGGCATTTTTTGTAAATACAATTTTATAATTGCCGGTTCTAAGTAATTTGTCTTTTCTTCTCTAGAGTTAATTTCGTATCAGTTTAATAAATAGAATTTCTTAGGCTTGCTAATTCCTTGAAATTGAAAGAGGCATAGAATGCATTGGAAGTCCTTTAAAAAGCATGATTTACATGATTAAAATTTTACATGATTTAAAAAGCATGCAACATGTGAACTTATTTTCCTAATCTTTTAGTGATTCAATTTTTCTCATCTAATGGTAGAGCCTTGATTAAGTGTTGTTGAGTTGATTAACTTTCACCATTGCCTACTTAATAGTTAGATATCACACCTCACTTAGGATTTGCCTTTGAAGGTCAAGTTAATACACATAATCACGATTCATTTGATTGGACTAGTACCAAGATAACCATACGTAATTCACTTCCCACTTTAGTTACTAGACTATGCTAGATTTGTAAAGGCTCATTTGGAAAAGTCAAGATCCCTAGAATGCAATACTATGTAAAAAAAAAGATTTTTGAGAGAAGGCAATAGATTAGATATTTTGCTTAAATAAAGGGATAAAAAATAGTTATCATGAGTGGAATGGATACGATGGCCTTTGAGATTGAGTTAGGTTATTGGGAAAATATTTATCTATTTCTCTTAATACTGAGCATGCTTTTGAGACTTTGTGTTGGGAATAGGGGATGAACCTCGCGTATGACAAGTACGTGCCTAACGTTGGAAATCTTGGGAACATAGTTGAATGCCTATTTGACTAAAAAGGAATTAGAGACCTTAGGAGCAAATTATTCACATGCACATCTACTAGCTTGTAGGCTTGGTGAAACTGGTCGAATACCTTCACTTTAAGACGATACCATTGGGTAGATGTGGATGAACTCATTAAAGTTGGGAGAATAGGATTCACATGATTTTAGATAAAAGTTTGCTTGAGGACAAACAAAAGTTAGGTGGGGGGGGGGATTTGATAAACGTTTAAAGTATTGGGGTTTTATTATGATTTCACGCTATTTTTTGACTTACTTTGCATACATGGATTCTACTTGATTATACCTTTTGCCTCATTTCTATGGTTTGCTATACTTGGATACTGCTCCCTTGCATTTTGGATGACAAGCATGCGAATTGTAGTAAAAATCGGAGTTGAACAACATAAGAGGAAGTCATGCCCCATTCCGTAGCTCATGACGGGAGCTCGTGCCTAAACGCATGGATAGTGCCCCATTTGGCTGGCTCAACACACCCACCCATACCCAGCGGTACAGGCCATGTTTAGAATTCCACAGCTAGCATGGCCGCCTGTGTCCAGCTGCACGGGTCATGCCAGCCATCACGCAAAAGACCTAGGGCTCGACATAGGCGTCCGTGCCCAGAGGCATGCCTATGTAGGGCAACCTCCTTTTAAGGGACATAGGGAATTTGTCCCTAGAGTTGGGGATCTAGATTTGGGGGCATCCAAGGATGCCAAGGATACAAAGAAGATGTTCTTGAGGCATTCTAGGGGTAATCCACGCATCAAGGGACGATCAGGAGCGGTAAAGATGACAATTCAATGATCAAGCCTAAGCCTTTCTTCTCTTTTCTCTGATTTCTAGAATTGTATTGGATTTGCTCATAATTGAATCATGTTTGTGGATTGTAACCCTACCTTTTTAGGGTAATTGCTAGATTCTAAGATTAGGGAGTAGCTTTTATGTCATGTAAGCACAATTTCTTTGTCCGATTGCATGTTTTGTTCTCTTGTTCCATGATTTGTTGGATTATGTTCTGGCTTTACCGTGTTAACTCGATATTGATTCCAAAAGCTCAAGAATTGCAATCCCATGAAGATTAGGAGATGAACTGATAGGAGAATCTTATCCTTTGATTTGTAGAGAATTATGATGCTGGAAATTGGATACGAATGTGCAACCTAACGAACCACGAGGAACCCTAGGTCATCACAGAAATTAATGGATCAAACCTAATGCGTGTGGAGACCAGTGCCATCGATAGAGGGGGGAGGGGTGAATATCGACCGTAAAAACTTTTTCCGAAAAGTGTGTCTTTCGATTGTTCTAGACAGAGAGTTACTAGTGCGCAGCGGAAATACTAAAGAACAAAAAAGAAAGACACTTTTTACACATGGGATTTACTTGGTTCCCAACCCCCCAAGGTTAATACATCAAAGGCCTAAGCACAGGAAACGCCCGTCCACTAATGGTCTCTTTTCCAGACTTTCTGGAGGCGGAGAAACCCATCTTACAGTGTACGATTTACAATAAAAAAGATAGAGAAAATTAAGTTTAGAATGTAAATTCAAACCAAACAAAAGAGTTGAAGACTCGGTCGATCTGGAACTCCGAAGTGTCGCGCACTTCCTCCCGAAGCCTCCTTGGTCGTAGAGCTTCGTGTTTAGCACTTTGTCGTCACTTGGAAAGCTCAGAATGATCTTGGAATTGTTGTTCTGAGTTGAGGGGTCGAAGCCCCTTTTATAGCCTTTTTACTGGGCGCCTGTGTTGAAGGGGGTGCCTTAGTTGTCTCGGTCAAAGCTTATCTTCGTGCCGAACTCGCAGCAGCTGATAAGGCCTTCATCCAGGGCGCCCTAGACCTCCAGGGCGCCTGAATGATTCAGGCGCCTGGTTCATTGAGGTGCCTGGTTCATTGAGACGCCCTGGTTAATGGGGGCGCCCAGTAGCCTGTTTTTCAGCCATGTTGTGTGTTTGTTTGCCTGCTTTGTTTTCAATTTTAGGTACTTGCAAGATATATAAATACAAGGCAAACACATATACAACCTTAGCCTCAACAAATTGGTTCTGACTTTGGATTTACCGCGAAACCCTAGGTCGAACCGACGCCTATGTTCCCATCCCGGGGGAACGCATTTTTCACCTACTCCTCTTAGGAGACGATTGCCACCCGACCCATCCGGTTGGACTTTTGCCCAGCTTTAGTCACCAGGACATTTGCCCAATCTTACGACCAGGACTTCGTGGCCAGTCCACGACCAGGACTTATTGCCTAACTTCATTTGTCAGGACTTTTGCCTAGCTTTACTCACTAGGACTTCGTGCCCAGTCCACGACCAGGACTTGTTGCCCAACTTCACTCATCAGGACTTCGGTGCCCAACCCTCAGCCAGGACTTAGGTGCCCAGCCCGCGGCCAGGACTTAGTGCCCAATTCTTAGAACCAGGACTTATTGCCTAGATTAATTAGGACTTTTCTTTACTTTGGTACTATTTTCTTGACTATCCTTCTCTTGTTCAATGTATCAGTAACTTAAGCATATTGTTAAATATTGAAACATTTAGATGAGGACATCACTGATGCATTTTGCACCAACAATGCGATGTCACACAGTAGGGAGAGGGTCAATTAGGGGATGCGAGACCTTGTGACATGGTATCCTCTAGGTTGCGGTTTGTAATTGTGAATATTTTAAAATAGACGACGATTAGAGTTGGTACAACGGTGCAGTTCCAAAGTCCACATCAAATACCATAGAATGACCTACCTACACAAGTCAATATTAAGGACAAGAACTCCAATATAGCCCTAGTGCTTGCTAGCATAAAAGTGAAATCGAAATCCTAGAATCATTTTTCTCTTACTGATACCTAGACCTCATTTCTGCTTTTTCTCTGACCCCTTTCTGTGATCACACCCTACTTCTCTCATTGAGAACTTTCTGCCTTCACCTCTACCTTCTTCTTATTTTTTTAGGAATAATAGTCTTCAAACCCTCAACTTCTGATTAGGTCCGGATGATCAAGCTTGACCATTAGGCTAGTATTTATTCTCTAGACCCTATGGATTCGATATTTTATTACATAACTACACCACCATACACTTGCAATTTGTACGCATCATGAGCTAGACTCTGAAATGAAGGTAAAAAATAACATGCTATGGATGTAACCAGAAGGGACATTTTAAGTCAGAGTGTTAAAATCTGAAAGACACCAAAAAGCAAAGAAGACAGAAGGCACTATAAGCAACGTGGGACGAATCTTCGTCGGAAGATTCAAATGAAGAAGAACAAGCTCAAGCAAGTGATCGAGAGTGAATCCGAGACCAAATCCAAAGTCAAGTTCAAGTCTAGCTATAGATCCATATCTTGTTCAGAAGGTGCCTAACCCCCTATAAGTCTTCCTTTAGTTGAAAAATTACATAACATGATATCAGTTAGGATCAAAAGAATTCAAATATCTCCACAATGGTATGCGTCGGTCCCAGTGCAAGCCAACTAGATGGGGGTGAATAGCCCTGCAAAAAAAATTGATCTTTTGTCATTCTTAACAGAGATAGAGATTAGTTAAGTACAGAACTAACTGTTGGTGTTGGAAGTACCAGATTGAACCTGATTTTGATAATGGCAAAGGGTTCGAAGTTAAGTATGGTTTTGGAGCTAATATGCTTTAATAAGTGTGTAGGAAAGTTCTAGTTTACCTAGGCACGAAGTCTTGACCTGCAAGGTTGAGCACGAAGTCCTGGTCGAGGACTAGGCACAAAGACCTGACCTTGACCTGCAAGGTTGAGCACGAAGTCCTAGTCGAGGACTGGGCACAAAGACCTAACCTAGGGTTGGACACTGAAGACCTAGTGAGTAAAGTCGACCACGAAGACCTGGTTCAGAGGACTGGGCACGAAGACGTGACCGGGGGTCGGATACCGAAGACCTGATTTGGAAGATCGGGCAGAAGTCTTAGTTGAGCGAGGACAATGGATAGAAGTAGGGATGGGTAGAGGTACGAACGTCTTGAGATCTGGAAGCTTCAGAGGTCGAGCAAATGTTCAACCAGAGTTGCCGATTAGAAACAAGTAACTTCTCTAGAGTGGAGTAGGTGAGGAGGCGTTCCCCAGAAGAGGGAACAGTAGGTGTCGGTTCAACCTAAGATTTCAGTTGACTTCCAAAGTCAGGATTAGACAACATCGACTATCATACATGCATATATTTCATATATATTATTTGTTTGGACTAACTTGTGTTGTAGCTTGGAGACTTGGAGACTAGCAGCATCTGGGGTGCTCGAGAAGATAGACGCCCGAGAGGTCTCGGGCACCCGGGAACACAGGCGCCTGAGAGGTCTCGGTGACTCCTATGCTGGTGACTCAGCTTGTGCAAAGCTGAGTTGGCGCGTGCTGGTTGGACTAACCACGTCAGCAACACAGGCGCCCCAGAAACTCTCACGCGCTTGAGAAGGATAAAGTTTGGGCCCAGTCAGCGGATTGGGACGCGGGTGGTTCACTGAGTTGGGGGTGCCTCTATAGGCACTCGGGTGCCTGTATGCCTATATATAAGGGGTTTCGACCATAACCTCAGACATCAACTTTCTACACCATTGGTGCTAAAGTTTGCTGTGCAAAAATAGTTCAAATTCGATGAAATGTTGCTCCGACAACGACACACTACTTCCATTTATTACTTAAGTGTTGTCGGTATAATTTGTTGTTTCTTTTGTACTTAAATTTGCATCTCTGTAACAACATTTTGCGACTTATAGTATTGCCCAACATAAACGATCAAGGACCATGTGCCTTGGAGTAGGAGTCGTCACAAACTCTGAACCAAGTAAAATAAACGTGTTAGCGTTGCATTTTTTCTTTTTGCTGCGTATACTCTACCTAAATCTGAGCATTTTTGAAATGTGATATTCACCCCTCCTCTGTCGCTCTCAACGATCCCACAAGTGATATCAAAGCGGGTTTTGCTCAAATTCGGTGAAAACAAGTTATAATATTTTTACAATAAAGTATAAAACATTTTGCAATTAAAATAATATTTTGCAATTAAACCCTCCCCTTAACCTATTTTCCTTTTCTCTCCTTTTGATCACATTAAAAAAATAGTTAAGGGTAAAAAAACTTTTAACTTAAAGATAGGTTGTGATTGAAAATTAATAAAAAATTTTCCTTTATCCAAAATCTTTTGAAATAAAAAAAAACACTCATAAAAAAGATTCATTTAAAAAAACTATTTTAAAGGAATTTTAAGGTCAAAAACACAATTTTTGAAAAAAAACATAAAATATTTTAAGGATATGTCAAAATACTAGATCTAGTCGCATAAAAATTTTCAAGTCAAAATAAATTTTTGTTGAGTGTGGAAAAATAATTTTTTAATAGTGCATGAATTTCGAAAAATAAATGTTTAAAAACTTATTTGACTTTGAAAAATTATGATAATTTTTTTATGAGTCAAAATCCAACGGGTTAGTTTCGAAGAATTTGATTTTTCAAAATTTGATTTCAAAGGATTTTTAAAATTAAAATTTTGATAAAAAAAATTTGTGAAAATTTGTCTACTACTAGAAAAATCCTCAAATTTTTGTCACTGTGGAACAATTGACATATTTATATTTGAAAATATTTTCAAAATAAAGTAAATTTTCTATGTATAAGAAAATAATTTTTATGTAAGAAATGATAATTGTTGAAATGGTAATTCTCAAAATTTGATATTGAGTTTTGAAAAAATCCAAATTTTTTTTACAACATTCAAAATGTAAAGTAGACCTTCGGAAAAATTAGATTCTTCAAAAATAATTTTTTAATTAATGGTATGATTTTATAATAAAAAATTAAGAAAAATCATTTATGCAAAAAAAAACTCTAATAAATTCTCTGTGGATAAATATGAATGAAGTCTATCTCAGTAAATTTACTACAAAAAACTGAATTTTTTACAAATTTAAATATTTAAAAAGAAAAAATTCCAAAAAATGGCAAGCAAAACATCAATTAAAAATTCATAGACAATCATTAATTATTAGGATAATAAAACTTGGCAGATCACTACAGATTTAGAGATCTAAAATAAGTTTCTACTAACAGGATTTATCAAATATTTTGGAGAAATATAATTTCATGGAAATTTAGCAATTTAGTGTAGGATCGAGATTGAGCGATAGAGGGGGGTGGGTGAATATCGCTTCACAAAAACTTTAGATTTAAAACTTAAATGACTAAGCGATAAAGTGCACAGTGGAAGCTTTGAGAGTAAGCGTAGGAGTTAGAGAGAGAAAACAACGAAAACAAGCAACAAATCACGATTCTAACTCAAGTTAGTTTTACTTGCTTCGGATTCTTGACCGGCTCCTACTGCAAGGCCCACGATCCTTGATCGTTTACTATAGGCGTTAGTAATCATCGCAAGAATGTTTACAAGTTACAAACTGATGTGTGCAATAAAAAAATGAACAATTATACCGACTCCTGAAATGAGTGGATATATCTTCGTTCGGGGAGTCGGACGACGTTTCAGCGTTATCAGAACTTCGGTCATGCAACACACAGAAGAAGAAAGTGATCACAGTGAGTAAATTAGTGTCTTGGACTGCTGCACTCGACCCCTTTTTATAGTAATTACTCAGGCGCCTGAATGACCATTCAGATGCCCCTGTCGCAGCGTATCGGGCGGAAACATTATTTGCTGCCTGGTCAAATTCTATCCTGGTCTAGAGCCTGAGGTCCTTTCAGCTGCCAGAGTGCTGACATGGATCCTCCAGCAACACTTGCCATGACAGCCAGGATTCTGACCGTTATGCCAGCTCAGCCGCCGTCTGCCAGCTCTAAGGTGCCTAAGTCCCATTCAGGTGCCCCAGTCAAGCTGCTTTCTCCTTTTAGATGCAACATAGGTTAGTTCCATACATCCAATAATATATAATGAAAATATGTATGAATCACAACCAGTACTGTCTTGGTCCTGACTTTCAGGTTTCACTCGAAACCCTAGATCAGACAGACGCCTACTATTCCCTCTCTGGGGAATGCATCCTCACGTACTCCTCTTAGGAGAGTTTACCTGTTACCACCCGAAACCTCCGGTTAAACTTTTGCTCGGCATTCGAGAACCCGAAACTCGACGACCTTTGACCTTGACCCGTTTTGACTCCTGTTCGCTATCCCCTCTTGGCAAAGTCTTCTTCTCGGTCCCCCGGACCAAGTCTTCATGCTCAGCTTCACTTGCCAAGTCTTCATTGCCCGATCCCGATCAGGACTTCGTGCTCAACCCTATAGGTCATGACTTCTTGTATAGCTTATCTAGGACTTTCCTATAATCTCCACAAATCCATTACTACAACATACCAGCTTAATTGAACCCTTTGCCACTTATCAAAAAAAGGTTCGAACTGGTGCTTTTGGCTCCAACAATCTCCCCCTTTTTGATTATGACAACCCAGTTCAATGTTAAGCTAAAATAAGTTTTAAATGGGAAATAAAATTTCTTTTAAGCTCTCCTCCTTAACTAGTTATCTCCCCCTAGATCATCTAACAACTGTGTTTATAGAGGAGATGATATTCAAAATAGACTTAGTCATATTCAAGTGTGAAAAAGTTTAGAGACTATGTTAACTTTTGAAAAGCTGTAACTAATTAAAACTACTTGTTAGAACATTCATTTTGAAAAAAATTGAGGAGGCGCTAGGTATACATTCGACAATGGGAATGGTAATGGATTTTGATTGAGGGGTTTATGGGTTTAGTGATAACCTAGTGGAGGCTGGGTTATAAAATCAGGGGTATCATATCTATATTTTGATTCTGATTCCCGTATACCAAGCATCATAAATGGGAATGAAATAGATTTCATTCCCATTCCCGCCTGCTAAACCCGCTTACCAAGCGCCCCTTGAGTGTTTTTCAAAAACTAAGTATAGAAGAGAGATTAATTTTTCAAAATGCCGAGTCATTTAAAAATAAGTTCTAAGCATTAAAAAAACTTGGTTTTTGAATGACCAAATTCTAAAATTTTCAAAAATACTAAGTATTTTGAACTCTTTTTCTTTTGAAAACATTTTGATTTTTTTCAACCATTTTGAACTTTTCTTTCCACTTTAAAAAAGCTAAACACTTTGAAAAACATTGAAAAACACTAAACATTTTGAAAACTTTTCTTTTGAAAACATTTTGAAAAAAAATTGTTTTAACCACTCTAACCACTTTGAACTCTTATCTTTCGCTCCTCCTTTTCCATATATCAAAATCATGTATATAATATAAGGGTAAGAATAGAAAAGACATGACTAAAGTATTCATAAAAAAAATTGCTAAGTGTATTAGAGCGAGTAATTTTAAGGAATAAAAAAAATATCTAAGTTAAGTCTAGGCACCTTTATTTTGAGTCCAAGCATGAATAATAAAAAATTGAAAGTAATTTTAAATATTCAAAAATAATGTCAATTCCTTTTAGGCACCTGTCTAACCTTTTAGCTACTTGCTGACTATAACAAACAACAGTTTTCACTTGGGTTAGTCAAGTCAAGTGTATTTCAAAAATCAGCTCAATTAGCCAGAACACTTGACTTGATTAATTTGAATTGTATTTATAACACCCTCAACTTATGTTGATGCACTGATTTTGAAGCATTTGAGTCTAGGGCAACCGTCCTTTGCATCTCAACCCAGTCTAGGTTATTAGTAAGGTTAGTCCTATTGTGTTTGTGAGAAGCTGACTTCTAAATCTATAGGAGTATGCACACTAAGGTTAAGCCTAAGCTATGTCTATGTTGAAGAAAGACCCTAATTTTGAAGGGATAGTTTTAAAGTCAAAGTAAAACTAAGTATAAAAAAAATACATTAAACTTTGAAAACAAAGTTTTGAAATTTGAGATAAAGTTTTTGAAACCATTTTAAAATTAGAATCAGACTTGGACTATTAGAAGATAGATAAAAGTTTCGATGTTCAACTTTAAATCAAAAACAAATATTAGAAATCCTACTCTACTAAGCACATACCAAGTTGCCTTCTTAATGAACTGAACTTGGACTCAAGTAAGGGTTTAGTGAAAATGTCTGCTAGGTTAGATTTAGATTCTATATATTGAAGGACAATTTCACTCCTAGTTACGTGGTCCCTAATAAAATGATGTTTCACTTCTATATGTTTAGGTCTAGAATGGTGGATTGAGTTTTTGGTAAGGCTTATAGAACTGATATTATCAATAAAGACCTTAGTTTGGGTGTAGTCTAGGTTAAAATCCTTAAGGGTATGCATCATCCATAAGAGTTGAGCTACACATTACCCTAAGGCAACAAACTCTGCTTCAGTTGTAGATAAGACAACACAATGTTGCTTTCTACTGCACGAACTAACTAGACTTTGACCCAGCAATTGATAGCTCCCACTTATACTTTTTCTATCTTGTTTACAACCTACATAGTCTGAGTTAAAAAATTCTGTTAATTCAAAGTTGGAAGTCCTAGGGTTCCAAATACCTACATTTAGGGTGACCTTAATATATCTAAGGATTCTTTTAATTGTAGTTAAGTGGGACTCCTTAGCATAAGTTTGGTACCTGGCACAAATACCTACTGCAAAAAGGATATCAGGTCTACTAGCAGTTAGGTAAAGTAGGATCCCTATAGCACTTCTATAATACCTTAAGTCAACTGGCTTACCTCTAGGGTCATTATCTATTTTAGTATTTGTGACCATAGGAGTACTTAAGTCATTTAAATTTTTTAATCAATTCTTTTGCATATTTTGATTGGTGAACATAGTTTTCATCCCTAGTTTGTTTAATTTAGAGTCCTAAAAAGTAGGTCAGTTTACCTACTAAACTCATTTCAAATTTACTTTCCATAATTTTAATAATTTCTTTTAAGAAATTAGTATCAGTTGATCCAAAGATTATATCATCTACATAAAAGAGCTATAAAGATGTCTTTTTCTAAGATCTTAACAAATAGGGTTGAGTCAATTTGGCCTTGGTAAAAACCCTTAGAAATTAGGTAAGCTGATAGTCTTGTTGGTGCAGAATGCACCTAAATCAAACCTGTGTTTTGATAATGGCAACATAGGTCAAAAGTTAAGTCTTTCTTGTTTTCTAACAAGTTAATCAAGTGTGCAGGAAAAGCCCTAGCGAAGGACTGCTAGGCACTAGCAAAGGAATGCCAGGAAAGAAAGTCCTAGTGAAGGACTGCTAGGCTCCAGGCGAAGGACAGTCTGGGACCGAAGCCCTAGCAAAGGACTGCTAGGCAACTGGCGAAGGACTGCCAGTTTACAAGACCTGACAAAGGACCGTCAGGCAAAAGTCTAACCAAAGGAACGGTTGGCATCAGGTAAATTCTCCCGAGAGGAGTAGGTGAGGACGCGTTCCTCGTCGAGGGAACAGTAGGCGTCGGTTCGACCTAGGGCTCCATTTTGGAGACCAAAGTCAGAACCAAGACAGCTAAGGCTGTATAAATCTAATAATTTATTATGTTATTGTGTTTTGGACTAACCCTGGATGCAGGACCGAAGGAACGTGAGTCTGCAGCTCAGAGTGCCTCAAAGGAGTGAGGCAACTGCTGACCAGGGTGCCCGGAGTGTCCCGGGCGCCCCCAAGGTGAACACCAAACACACAATCAAAAAGTGCGCTTCGACAGTACAAGCTGCGGGCGCCCCCGTGCTTCCGGGCGCCCCCGTTGCTCGCGGGCGCCCCCTGCGCTGCGGGCGCCCCCATGCGAACACCTCGAACTGATACACTTCGAAGCCAGAAGATAAGGATTGACCCGGTCAACCCGGGCGCCCCGACCACTCCGGGCGCCCCGGTCAAAGCGGATCCAGAGGATCAGACGCGACCGAGAGCTCTGTGGATCAGAGGCCACGTGGGGGGCGCCCCCGACATCCCGGGCGCCCCCAGGCCCTATATAAAGGGCCCTCGACCCCATGCTTCGAACATCAATTCTTTCAACGCCTCAAAGCTCTTCTGCTCTCGCGCCTTGCTCCGGAAACTCTCCAAATCAAGCCGACGACGTCCTGCTGCCCCGACATAATCGATCTACTCCGGACGTCGGTAAAAGAGCTAGTTTAACGTTTACTGTACTTCATTCTAATCCTGTAATCTTTTGTAAACGATTTTTGCGCCTGATATAGAATTGCCCAAAGTAAACGGTCAACGACCATGGGCCTTGGAGTAGGAGTCGACACAGGCTCCGAACCAAGTAAATCGACTGTGTCTTTGTGCTGTGTTTTCTTTTCATTTTCCGCTGTGCACTTACTCTTATGTAAATCCGAATGTTTTCCGATATTCACCCCCCCTCTATCGGGCTTCTCGATCCAACAAGTGGTATCAGAGCGGGGAAGTTCAAACCTGGTGCAACCACCAGTTTGAAATTTTTTTCGGATTTCTTTTTACTTTTATCATTCTATTTTCTTTATCTTACGAATTTTTCGGAAAAATTTCATTCGTTTTTTTTTGGCAAGGTTGGTGCAACACCCCTTGTCTTTAATTTATCCAGCACTGCTAATCCAAGACCAAGTCTTGGCAAATCTCTTTTAGCGTTTCTTTTTCAGTCTAAATGGCCATGCAAGAGGGATTCAGCACCGCAAGACCTCCACTCTTCAGTGGAGAAGACTTTTCTTACTGGAAAAGTTGCATGGAGGTCCACCTGAAAACTCAGGTGGACATGTGGATCATTATCCAGTCCGGTCTGGAGATCCCCCGAAATGCAGAAGGACTTCCACAAAGCTACTCGGAGTGGGACAACACTCTAAAGCGCAAGATAGAAGCCGACACAAAAGCAACGCAAACCCTACAATGCGGGCTGACAAAGGAAGAGCTGAACCGAGTGGGCCCCTTCAACAGTGCAAAAGAGCTATGGACAAAATTGATCGAGCTGCACGAAGGGACTTCGGACACCAGGATCAGCAAAAGGGATCTGCTACTGAATAAACTCTACACTATCAAGATGGCCGACAACGAAACAGCAGCCCAGCTCCACGCACGAATCCAGGAGGTAATGAACGGTCTTCACTCAATAGGTCACAAAGTTGATAACCGTGACCTAATAAGGTATACTCTAAACGTCTTTCCTAGAAACACCTTGTGGGCATCTATGGTAGATGCATACAAGGTCTCTAGAGATCTTTCTAAAATAAAACTAGATGAATTATTTTCTGAACTAGAACTGCACGAACAGACTAACACCAATTCGGTCGAAAAAGGTATCGCTTTCATTGCAGGTAAAAATTTAAAGACAACGAAGAAGAAAACTGAACCTGAACCCGAGTCTGACACAGACTCAGAAGATGAAGAAGGAGATCAAACTAAACTGGTCCGGCTCGCTCGAAGCTACTACAAGGAGCTGAAGAACCGAACCAACAAACGAAAAACCGGCCGAAGAAAAGACGAACCAGCCGAACCCACGAACAAGCCTAATGTAACCTGCTACGAGTGCAAGAAGAAGGGCCACTACAAGACGGAGTGTCCAAATCTGAAAGAGTCCAAGAAGACGAAAAGAAAGAAGGCGCTCCAAGCAACCTGGGACGAGTCTTCCTCAGAAGAAGAGACAGAGGCACCCCAGTCCAATCTCCTAGCTCTGACCGCCTCAGTCGAGACCGAGTCAGAATTAGAACAAGAGGACGGCGAGCTGACATTCACAGAAGATGGAGAAATAAAGGTAACTGGTTTTAACAGATTGCAGTTAACTGAATTGATTTTTTTTTCTTTCTCGTGATTTGGCAAAAGCCAAACTCCGGGTCGAATCCCTCCGACAGGAAGTAAAACTCCTGAAAGAGGGAGCTGACTCTAAACCCTCAACCGAGAAGGTTCAGGAAGGAACTCCCACTCAAGTTGAAAAACTTGAAAAGGAAAACTCCTCCCTGAAAACTCAGGTTATGGATCTTAGATCAGCCCTAGAACGATTCACTTCTGGTTCCAAAAATCTTGACATGATTCTTGGGAAACAGAAGTCCGTTCTAAATCGATCTGGACTTGGCTACCGAACCAAATCCCGACAAAGATCGTATTTGGCTGTACTGAATCAGTCCAGAGGCAAAATTCAGGCATGGGTACCTAAACTATGCCTGAACAAACCAACTGGATCAAATCAGTATTGGATCCCCAAGGATAAGATTCACATCTTGCCTAACCATCACCGTGGCTTTAGTCCAGGGGGAGCCAAACTGAAAACTATTTTCATTATTAGATAAATTTGTAGTTCTTGATTGAAATTGCTTGTTTGATTGTCTATTTAATTTCTGCAATCTACCATGCTTAGACTTAGGTTAGTTTAAGGACTAAACAAACTTAGCTGAAATTTGATAACATAGTATTGGGTGGAGGTGAGATGATAGTACGTTGGGGAAACCAATTCTAATAAGATCAAGTTTACTTGGTCTCTTTAGACTGGTGAAACCAGCCGAAGCTACCGAACCAAAATCCAAACTAGTTAGACCAGAAATTTTTCAAAAAATAATTTTGAAGATGAAATTTCATTAAAAGGCTTTATCAAGGAAAGGGTGGATGATCCCATAAGGCTTCGGCCAAAGAAGGCCTAGTGCCTCGCCAAGACCTGGAAGCCAATTTTTGAATTTCAAATTCAAATTAATTTTTGTCAAATTCGAATCTAACACAAAATTTCAGCTAAGTATAGATTTAAACATCTCTTCAAAAATTTCAAAATTAATTAATTAAGTTTTTCAAAATTTAATTATCCTTCAAAATTAATCAAAATTTTCAAAACTATCAAAACCTGTCTCACAAAACCTATAAGGTTAACATGATTGAAAACCCTAGATTTGGGTGAGACAGACTAGGCAGTGAAACTCAATTTAAGCTATTCCTGATTCTAATTGGATCCAAATCAAGAAAATTCTTTATGCGTAGGAACATAAAGATTTGGACCAATGGATGTTGGATAGCGGTTGTTCCAGACACATGACTGGAGACAAATTGAAGTTCACCAAGCTCAAACTAAAAAACCTAGGCTCAGTGGCATTTGGCAATAATGCTACACTCAAGGTAATTGGGTCAGGTAATATTGAGCTTAAATCTGATTTCATTATTAAGAAAGTTCTATTGGTTGAAAACATTAATTTTAACTTGCTTAGCATAAGTCAGTTATGTGATTCTGGTTATATAGTTACTTTCAATAATTCTAACTGCCTGATTAGAAATGAACAAGACTCAGAAATCATACTTAAGGGCACTAGAAAAAATAATGTATACACTATAAATCTTCCCCTTATACCCAAATGTATGTTAACACAATTAGAACAAACAAACCTCTGGCATAGGAGATTAGGTCACACCAATGTAAGAACTATATCAAAAATTACCCAACTTGGCTTAATCAAAGGTATCCCCAAAATCAAAAATAATGAAAACCTAATATGTGAATCATGTAATCAAGGGAAACAAACCAAATCCAATCACAAACTTATTCAATCTGACTTAACTCAAACTACACTTGAGCTCCTGCACCTTGACCTATTTGATTCACATGGAGCCAAGTCACTAAGCGGGAACCGATAACTTTGGGCAATTCTATATTCGGAAAGATCTTTACAGATTGAGAGTACAGATATAGAATTTGAAAACTAAATCACAACACTTTCGTAAATTGAAACTTTACCGATGCCCGAGATGGATCGAATTCCAGAGCAGAGGGTCGTCGTTGCCGCTGAAATCTCGAAATGGAACTTTGTCGGAGTGCAACGCGTAAGAGAAAGTGTTTGGAGCGTTGGAAATATCGAATTTCGAAGCCTTGGGGGTGAACCCACCTTTTATAGCACCCATGGGGGCGCCTGACACGTGCCTTCACCTGCGAGAACCTCAATCCACAGCTAGGTCAGCGCTTATCCCCTTTGACTTGGTACCTGGGCTGACTGGGGCACCCGGGATCTCTTGGGCGCCTTGGTTGACCTGGTCCATTGGCTTCGTGACGGATTTGCTTTGATGGCCGCTTTGACTTTGACCTTGGGCGCCCGGGACCTCCCGGGCGCCTAGCCCAGTGTGGTTCGAAGCAGTCTTGCTTCTTGGCAGTTTTTGGCCTTGACCTTGGGCGCCCATAACCTCTCGGGCGCCTAGCCCAGTGAACCACCCCACTCCTTTGGGGCGTCTGAGCTGCAGAAACACAATCCTTCGGTCCCTGTAACCAAGGTTAGTTCCAAAACAAACCAAGCAAGAGTGTTAGTCATTATTTATAGCCGTAGCTGTCTTGGTTTTGACTTCGGGTCTCCCAAATGGAACCCTAGGTCGAATCGAAGCCTACTGTTCCCTCGACGGGGAACACGTCCTCACCTACTCCTCTCAGGAGAGTTTACCTTTTGCCAACCGGCTCCTCCGGTTGGACTTTCGCCCAATCCACTTGACCAGGTCTTCATGCCTAACTTCCGATCAGGTCTTCTTGCCCAACTTCCGGTCAGGTCTTCGGTGCCCAGCCCCTTGCTAGGACTTCTTGCCCAGTCCTCGACCAGGACTTCTTTGCCTGACTTCCGGTCAGGTCTTCTTGCCCAATCCTTGACCAGGACTTCTTTGCCCAGCCCTTTGCTAGGACTTCTTGCTTAGTGTACCTAGGACTTCTTCCTGCATACTCAGTGAACAAGTTAGATCACAATAACATCTTAACTTCTGAACCCTTTGCCATTATCAAAACCCAGGTTTGACTTAGGTGCTGCCTGCACTAACAATCTCCCCCTTTTTGATTTATGGCAACACGGTTCAAAAAGTTAAGTTAATGAAGCAAGTAATATACTTAATTTCCTCCCCCTGGAAGAAATTCTCCCCATGAGTTTTTCAAGAATACATGGGGTTTTTGAAAACATTTCTAAGTCCTTGTCTATCATAAAATGAAAAGATTTTTCAGGTTTTCAACACTTAGAAAATTTCAAAAGGGATTTTAAAGTTAGAAAAAAATTTCAAAATATTTTCGAGTTGGGCACTTAGAAAATTTTCCAAACATTTAGTTTTAGTTAATACTTAGAAAATTTTTCAAAACATTTTTGAGTTAAGTACTTAGAAAATTTTCCAAACATTTAGTTTTAGTTAAGTACTTAGAAAATTTTTCAAAACATTTTTGAGTTAAGTACTTAGAAAATTTTTCAAAACATCTTTGAGTTAAGTACTTAGAAAATTTTCAAAAGGAGTTTTGAATTAAGTACTAAGAAAATTTATCAAAAGGAATTTTGAATTAAGTACTTAGAAAATTTTCAAAACATTTTTGAGTTAAGTGTACGGATCATTTCGGCACGCTAGAGGGGGTGAATAGCATTTTTCAGATCTTTCTTGGACCTGCGTTGTTAGTTGCACAGCGGAAACAATAATAAAGAAAACAAACAATGCTAACACAGAGAATTTACTTGGTATCCACCCCGGTCGGGTGACTAATCCAAGAATCCGTCGGTGGATCACTCCCCGGATAACCTCCGGCTAACCCTCGTCGCTCCTTATGGGTGGAGAAACCTCGCCACAATACCTCGGACGCGATCTGGGCACAAAAGACTACTAACTCACTTTACCAAATGAGTTTCGTCAAGAGTCTCACCCAAACCGAGTTCTCTTTAAATAGAACTCGGGCTGAAAACCCTCGCTGGCAGTCGACTGGTCCCAGGGCAGTCGACTGCCACCACTTAGATTCGACCGTTGACAACCCCAACATTCGAATTCTGTCAGCTCACTAGCCGCTACCAGTCGACTGCCAAAATGGCAGTCGACTGGCCCAGGGTCCAGAACCTACTGTGAGTTTCTGTTTGCGCTGGCAGTCGACTGTTATAACACCAGTCGACTGCCCCACCTCTACAAACACTCTTCCTCACTCTCTTGACCCTCGTCGACATGTGCCTTCAAGCATTCTCCCTTGGCTTGCTCCTTGAAGTCCTCTTCCACTGGCTATCGTCCCACGGATGCGCACGCAAGTCCTCGACCTGCCTCCATGCCACCCTTCACGTGTGCCCTTTGAAGTCCACTTCTCAGCTTGCCCTTGGAGTCATCTTCCCTCGGCTTTTGTCCCTTGCCTTAGCTGACTCTTCACCAACAGCCTTGACTATTGCCTTCGCGCCCTCTTCATCTTCGGCCCTCGTCCCTCGGATGCACACAAGCCTCCAGCTTGTCTCCATGCCATCCTTCATGTATGCCTTGAAGTCCGCAGCCCTCAGCTCATCATCCCTGCTATCAAGGTCCCTCGGGTGCACACAAGCCTCCAGCTTGTCTTCATGCAACCCTTCACCGTACCGAAGCCGTCCAGCTAAGTCAATATGTGTAAACCTGTACAATCTGTACACTCACATACACATATTAGTACACAAGAGAAAGCCTAACTTAAACCCTTTGCCCAAACATCAAAACACATGATCACTCCGGATCACAGATTGCCTCAACAATCTCTCCCTTTTTGATGTTTGGCAATACGTTTAAGTTAGGGAAAACAAAGAGTAATAGATAGCAAGAATAATGCTAAATAAATGCATATGCAATGCATACATGGATCCTATCCCAAGGCATCCTACACCTAACCCTCCAAGTTAGGAATTTTCACCAAAACGGGGTTTTTAAAGCTTCTCCAAAGCTCCCCCTCCATTGGACTTACAAAGGCTTTTTAAGAACCTCTCCAAGGTTCCCCTTATGCCAAGAATGAAGCAACCATGCTCCCCCATATCTTAGCTCCCCCTAAACCTAGGGTTTCTTGCAAAGGTGTGTTTGGTTTCCCAAATTAAACCCAACACTTCTCCCTCTTTGCCTAACATCAAAAAGAACCCAACAATATCCCAATTATTGGTTCTTTTAATCCCCAATGATCCTAAACATAGTGTACTAGCCCCCCATACACTTGTTTTACATCATTTGAACACCAAACCAGCTGCTGATACAAAACTCAACATTGACCAATTGACTGCCCCCTTGGCAGTCGACTGATACTCTGAAAGTCTGAAATTTTAGCATTTCTGACGAAATTCAGAAATGCGCCAAAATTTTCACAAATCTCCAAAAATTCCCAAATTTTGTGGAGAGGTTTGTGGTACCCATACCTACTTGGGAAAAATACATTTCAAAATGTATCTATCACCATTCCCAAGTTTGACACAAACCCCAAAACTAGCTAAAAAGTTCAATAAACTCTTGATCTAAAGTCCTAGTTTTGGTTTCCTCTTGATGTTACTGCCAATACCAACTCACAATGCATCTCTAGCATTGATTTACATGACAATTACACATCAAAATCTAATTTTCATACAATATGACCCTAATGTCATATTTCCATGCATGAAACTCAAAAACTCCGTGCCAAAGCCCAAGAATTGAGACTCAAGTCCGTCTCCAATTCTTTTGGCACACTCCATGGTCCATCTAGACCTCTAGGAGCACCCTCTCCCAAGGTCCATTCACCATATATCCCAAAGGCTTCTAGAGCTCCCCCTTGAGCTCTTTGCCCTAGCCACCTCCCTTGGCGACTCAACCACAACTAGGCCACACCGGTGTACCTCCGGTGACTCTTGGCCTACAAACTCAACCCTCTTAACCTTAGACACCTTGTCCTTAGTTAAGTCATTTCTTTTTTCCTTTAAATGACACCCCCTTGCCATTTTTGGACTCCCCCTTCTTGCCATAGTCATATGCTATCCTAGCATATTTCTTTCCATTGGCATGGGAGTTCTTAGATCGGTATCCCAACCCCGATCTATCATTGATGCGATTTAAACCACCCAACACCATGTCTAGACCCTTTGATCCAACCGTGAATCTTTCTAGGGTCTTTTCTAATTTATCTAGCCTTGTCCTCAAGGCTTGATTTTCCCTTTCTAAACCTTTAACCTTAGAGTCCATAGGTCCACTTTGAACATTCTTAGACCTACCCTCCTTTCTAGGCACATTTCTTCCCTTCTTGGGATTAGTGCCTTGATCCTTAGGTACAAAGGTCCTAGATTTACCATGATGCATGCTTTTCTTAGGGTGTTGATCTACTAATTACTCATAGTCCTATCATTATATTTAAATCCAAAATTATGCACCATTAAGCATTTTTCATGAATTCCAGCATGCATGATGGATAATTAACATTATTTTTATCATACATAGAGGAATATGAATTTGACTTGAATTTTAATCTAGGGTTCGGAATTACCTCCCTTACCCTTGAAGTTCTCCCTTGATGTGATCTTTGCTTCCTCCTTTCTTCTTTCTCCCATCTCCTCAAGTGCTCCATTTTCTTCAGCTCACTTTTTCTAGGGCACTTGGTGTGGTAGCACCCTAATTCTCCATATGTGAAGCATCTAATCTTCTTTTTCCTTTCTTGGGTTCCTCCAATCCTACAACCCACGTTAGATTTAAAGGAACTTGAAATGGGTTTGGATTTTACCTCCTTTTTACCTTTCGGGCACTTGTCCTTATAGTGCCCATTTTCGTTGCAACCAAAGCATGTGATGTGTTCCTTTCTCTTGGCTTTGGTGGAGGTTGAGGTCTCTTCTTGTTCTTGTATGGATGAGGGTCTCTCCTCCCCCTCAATCCTTGAAATTGATGCTTCCTCTTCTTCTCTTGAAGTGGATGCCCTCTCACTTTCTTCTTCTCCTTTACTTGAGGATGTGGATGCTTCTTCCTCTTCGGATGTTGACACTTCTGTTTCTTTTTCTTTTTCTTGGTCCACTGAATCCATTTCCTTTGGCTCTTCTTCTGCTTGTGTAGGGTTTTCATGGAATGCTACTAGCTTGCTCCACAATTCCTTAGCATCCCTATACTCACCAATCCTACCCAAAATGTCATTAGGTATTAAATTGATTAACATTTCGATTACCTTGTTATTGATTTCGGATTGATGAATTTGCTCCTCTGTCCACTTCTTCTTCTTAAGAGTCCTTCCCTTCTTGTCCTTGGGAGACTCGAAGCCTATTTCTATACACATCTAATCTTCAATATTAGTCATTAGAAAATATGACATTTTACCTTTCCAATACGCGAAATCGTCGCAGTCGTACGAAGGTGGAATCCGGATATCCCATCCTAGCAGACCCTCTCCTTCCATTTTCCTCTAGCGTGTGCTCTCTCGGCGGTTAGTTCGATCAAGAGCGGTCCTTCGCTCTGATACCAATTGTACGGATTGTTCCGACACGCTAGAGGGGGGTGAATAGCGTTTTTCAGATCTTTCTTGGACTTGTGTTGTTAGTTGCACAGCGGAAACAATAATAAAGAAAATAAACAACGCTAACACAAAGAATTTACTTGGTATCCACCCCGGTCGGGTGACTAATCCAAGAATCCGTTGGTGGATCACTCCCCGGATAACCTCCGGCTAACCCTCGTCGCTCCTTATGGGTGGAGAAACCTCGCCACAATACCTCGGACGCGATCTGGGCACAAAAGACTACTAACACACTTTACCCAAGTGAGTTTCTTCAAGAGTCTCAGCCCAAACCTAGTTCTCTTTAAATAGAACTCGGGCTGAAAACCCTCGTTGGCAGTCGACTGGTCCCAGGGCAGTCGACTGCCACCACTCAGATTCGACCGTTGACAGCCCCAACGTTCGAATTCTGCCAGCTCACCAGCCGCTACCAGTTGACTGCCAAAATGACAGTCGACTGGCACAGGGTCCAGAACCAACTGTGAGTTTCTGTTTGCACGGGAAGTCGACTGTTATAACACCAGTCGACTGCCCGGCCTCTACAAACACTCTTCCTCACTCTCTTGACCCTCGTCGACATGTGCCTTCAAGCATTCTCCCTTGGCTTGCTCCTTGAAGTCCTCTTCCACCGGCTATCGTCCCACGGATGCGCACGCAAGTCCTTGACCTGTCTCCATGCCACCCTTCACGTGTGCCCTTTGAAGTCCACTTCTCAGCTTGCCCTTGGAGTCATCTTCCCTCAGCTCTTGTCCCTTGCCTTAGCTGACTCTTCACCAGCAGCCTTGACTATTGCCTTCGCGCCCTCTTCATCTTCGGCCATCGTCCCTCGGATGCATACAAGCCTCCAGCTTGTCTCCATGCCATCCTTCATGTACGTCTCGAAGTCCGCACCCCTCGGCTCATCATCCCTGCTATCAAGGTCCCTCGGGTACACACAAGACTCCAGCTTGTCTTCATGCAATCTTTCACCGTACCGAAGCCGTCCAGCCAAGTCAATATGTGTAAACCTGTACAATCTACACACTCACATACACATATTGGTGTTGGTGCAGGCAGCACCTAAGTCAAACCTGGGTTTTGATAATGGCAAAGGTTTCAAAAGTTAAGATATTATGTTGATCTAACATGTTCACTAAGTATACAGGAAAAGAAGCCCTAGGTACACTAGGCACAAAGTCCTGGTCGAGGACTGGGCACGAAGCCCTGGCAAGGAGCTGGGCATCGAAGACCTGCTCGGAAGGTGGGCACGAAGTCCTGGTCGAGGACTGGGCACGAAGCCCTGGCAAGGAGCTGGGCACGAAGTCCTGGCAAGGAGCTGGGCACCGATGACCTGCTCAGAAGGTGGGCATGAAGACCTGGTCAGGTGCATCGGGCAAAAGTCCAACCGGAGGAGCCGGTTGGCAAAAGGTAAACTGTCCTGAGAGGAGTAGGTGAGGGCGCGTTCCCCGTCGAGGGAACAGTAGGCGTCGGCTCGACCTAGGGCTCCATTTTGGAGACCCAAAGTCAGAACCAAGACAGCTACGGCTGTAAAATTCACTAACATTCTTGCTTGGTTTTGTGTGGTACTAACCCTAGATGCAGGACCGAAGGAATGAGTTTCTGCAGCTCAGAACGCCCCAAAGGAGAGGGGCAGCAGCTGGGCAGGGCGCCCCGGAGGTCCCGGGTGCCCCCAAGGTGAAGGCAAGACAAGCTGAGCAAGTAACGCTTTGGAAGCTCACTGGGGCAGGCGCCCCCAAGCTCCCGGGTGCCCCCAGTGTCCCGGGTGCCCCGGATGCCTTGGGCGCCCTGGGTCCAAGCCAACGAAGCAGATAAAGTTCACGTCAGCGAGAAGCCAGCAGACCAAGTCAACCCGGGCGCCCCCTGCTTCCCGGGCGCCCCCGTCAAACCCCGAGCCCGATCCTGGAGGGATAAGGGCTGACCGAGTTGCGGATGAGGGTTTACGGATCGGGAGACACGTGGAGGGTGCCCCCAGCGTCCCGGGCGCCCCAGGTGTGTTGAGGCAATCGACCCTTTAAATGATTGGAAGATCATGGTTTTGATGTGTGGGCGAATAAGTTTAAAGTTAGAGTTTTATGTTGTATTTGATTTGTGTGATTGAGTTTGCAGGACTTGGAGAATCACACTTGGTGGACCTATCCAAGGGACGAGAGCCGAGGGAGGAGAGCTTCAAGGGCAAGCCGGGAAGTGGACTTCAAAGGGCACACGTGAAGGGTGGCATGGAGGCAAGCCAAGGGAAGGCTTGCGTGCGCATCCGAGGGACGATAGCCAGAGGAAGAGGACTTCAAGGGGCGAGCCAAGAGAGCAGACCTGAAGGCACACGCGAAGGAGAGGGTTCGGAGTGGCTGGAGCTGAGCTGGGAGGCAGGGCAGTCGACTGACCCTGAGGCAGTCGACTGCCAAAACCCACAGAGAGTTCGCAGCCTTGGACCAGTCGACTGGCCTTGGGGCAGTCGACTGGTATACCCCAAAAACTAGCCGTTGGCTAGCTGTTTGCTAGCCGTTGGCTAGCCGTTGGCCGGCATTTAATGCCGGGCCAGTCGACTGTTAGTGATATGAGAGAAGTGTCCTAAGGCAATCGCCTTATGATTGTAAATATTCATTTTAATAAATGATAATTCACTATTTCAGTATACATGTTTGTGTATTTGATTGGGATCTTAAACTCATCTACTGAATGTCCGCAATACAATTCACAGCATAAGAGAATTTGTGATGAGATCACAACTAGTGATTATCTCTAAATGTGCAATTGTGAAGTATTGAAAATATCCCTAGTCGATGAATTGATAAAAACGGACATTATCAATTCTGTTGAGACTAGCATGGGTTATTCTCTAATCAGCTGATTCTCACTGGCTGGTGACATTGGGATGTCCGGAGATAAACATGGATGCTAGTTAAGGGAACTAGTTCATTGGAGTGACTAGCTGTAAAACTTCATATGGTAATCTATAAAGATATGTCAATGAAGTTTTTACTGCAGCTTAAGTGCGATGTTCCTTTGACTTGCGGTGTTCAAGTCATCTTGGTCATGGAGACTTATACTTTAACATCTTAAGCAAGCATCTCCTAGGAGGTGTGGACCCAGGATGATTGGGTATAAGCCGAAGTGCCCGAAGATGTTTGAGCAGCCTACAAAGGATTCACCACTCCTTGCGAGGAGATGTATACCCAGGCCTATCGTCGGATTGTTACTCAAAGCCTCTGGCCAGAGCATATCATGTTTAGAGTGCGAGTCTCTTAAATACATGAGAGTAATTAGAAATCCAAAGGACGAGGAAGACACTACTTGGGCTAGGTGTGACGTAGTCAGCCTAGTGGGGACTGACACAAATAGACCGTGTCCTGAACCAAGTGGGTATAAGATGGTGAAGGGAATGGGGCACGATTCATTAGAGCTGCTGAAGGGTTTCAGAATTACTTCTGAGGTCAAACCGTTGATCTTTCGATTAATTGGGGGTCATGATGTACTACTAGGTGCCACTCATGATCGTTCTATAATTAGTTGATTATAGACGGTCAACATAAATCGAAAGCCTATTTAGTCACACGCACTACGAGTAATCCGAGGGATTTAAAACGAGTTGAAAATTGGATTTTTCGATCAAGAGAAATAAGTCGAATCTGAGTTAATCAGAGGCACAACGAAAACTTAAAATGGCTAAGTCTTTTGAAGGCTTATCGGGCGAATTAAATGAGTTTAATTCGCGATCGGTTCGGTTTGGTTTGGCCGGCCAAAGAGGGTGCTAAATCCCTTTGGTTTGGCCGGCCACAACAAGGGGAAGAAACCAATTTATTTGGTTTAATTAATAAAATAAATCTAGCGCGATTTGTTTTATAAATTATGGATAAATAAATTTGTGTAGAGAAATTTATATAAATAAATTTATAGAAATTTATTCTTTTATGGAAATTAAAATGATCCATGGAATGATTTATTTTAATTTTATAAAATCAATTATGAATTGATTTTTTCATAAAAAGAAAGTTTATAAATTTCTTGTAAAATTTATTCCATAATTAAAGGAGAGATGAATTTGTTTTATTATAAAGTTAGTTATAATAAAACTTAGTTTAAACGGAATAATTCATAAGAGAATTTATAAGATAAATTTCTTATGAAAACTAATTCCGTTAATTCCGTTAAAAGAGAGACTTGGCAAGGGAGAGGCTACTATATAAAGGAACCAAAGGCAAGCCTTGAATTCCAATCAAGAGAGTAATCAAGAGATTAATTCTCTCCCTCTCTCTCTCTTATTCTCTTCTCCTTCTCCTTCCCTCCTAGGGCCGGCGCCCCTTGCCACTTTTAGGGCCGGCGCCCCTTGTCCAACCTAGGGCCGGCGCAACCTCACCCTTCTAAGGGTTGGCGTGAGCAAGGATCACCAAGAAGGAGCCAAACAAGAAGAAGAAGAAGCGGATCGCAACTCCTCTCTTCCCGGAATTTAGATTCCGTTTCTTGTTGGTTAGTTTCCTTTCTTCTCTCTTGATCTTCTAGTTGTGCCTTTAGAAAATCTAGTAGTTCTCGTCGGCACAAAACTCGTGACTTTGCGAAGTCATCCCGAAGAGAACTCGGCGTGGACGCAAATAGATGCGGAGCTTCCAAGGGACACTACGGTTGGATCTCGTCCCTTTCTTCGAGTTACGCGAGGTACAAAGTAAATTAGTTTATTTTTCTGCAAAGTTTTAATTTATGATCATGTCCACACATCATAAGGTTGCATACTAGATACGTGGTTAAAATAATTTGAGAAATTATTTTATGCTAATTCTTCCGTTGCACGTAAAAATTTAAAATTTTACGAACCCGTATCCTTGTCAACATGCACCCGGTCCCAACATCGACTGCCCTTGGGGTAGTCGACTGGTGGGCGCCTGGACAGACTGCGAATCTGTCCTTTTCACCTATAAAAGGAGGCCTCGTTACAGTAACGAAGTGCTGCCAAATTGTAAAGTGATTACTTGCTTCCTCCATCTCATTTCTACATCTGTAAAGAGGAAGCTCTTGCTGTGAAGGTTTCTCCACCTAAAGGAGACTCTTCGATAGTGAAAAGTGGTGCTCGCGGCGTGGATCTTTGGACTAGTCACCCATCTGGGTGGATACCAAGTAACTGAAAGTGTTAGCATTGTTCCTGTATTTTATTTTATATATTATTTCCGCTGCGGTAACAACACTGCAGAGTTCAAGATCCGAAAAAGTGCATTCACCCCCCCTCTGCACGCCACATCGATCCTTCAGTTGGTATCAGAGCGAGTGCGTTTTGGAAGATCTAACAATCAACCAGAACATCTGAAATGGCATTTCAAGAGGGATACTCCACCGCACGACCACCGTTCTTCGACGGCAACGACGTCGCGTACTGGAAAGGTAGAATGCAGTACTACCTTATGAATGACATAGAAACATGGATAAGTGTTGCAGATGGCTTCGAGGCGCCCGTCGATGAAAGAGGAGACCCAACTCCTATGAGAACATGGTCCAAAGAAGTGATGAAGAGGGCGCAATCAAATGCCAAGGCCACTACTACACTGCAGTGCGGGCTCTCAAAGGAGCAACTGAACAAGGTGGGGCCGTTCAAGAGTGCCAAAGAACTATGGGACAAATTAGTTGAACTGAACGAGGGGTCAAACGAGTCCAGAAGAGCCAAGAAGGACTTGTTGGTGGACTGCAATCACTCTCCATGAAGAGCAACGAGACCGTCAGTCAGCTGCATGGAAGAGTAAAGGAAGTGATCAACGAGCTCCATGTAATTGGAGAGAAAATCGAAAACCGGGACATCGTCAGGTATGTCTTACAAGCTTTCCCGAGAACCACCCTGTGGGCATCCATGGTTGATGCTTACAAGGTATCGAGGGATTTATCCTTAGTCAAATTAGACGATTTATTTTGTGAATTTGAACTGCACGAGCAAGCTAATATTTCGGCAAAAGAGAAAGGTATTGCTTTTGTTGCAGAGAAAGAGAAGAAGAGGAGAAAGGAGAAGAAGAAGGTGATCTACTCATCATCCTCGGACTCGGAGGAGTCAAGCGCCTCCATGGACAGTGACCAAGAGGCCTTTATGGTAAGGAAATTTCGTAAGGCATTTAAAAGTTTTTCTAACAAATCATATGCTAGAAAAGGGGCCAAAGGTAAGGGTAAGGCCAAGGAGATCATATGCTACAACTGTCACCAAGAGGGACATATGAAGAACGAATGTCCCCAGTTGAAGAAGAGGGAGGACAAGAAAGAAGAGAAGAAGAAGAATGACAAGAAGAAGTCAAAGGGAAAGGAGAAGAGTGCCACGAACCTCAAGGCGACCTGGGACGATCCCTCATCCTCAGAGGAAGAAGAAGAGCAAGTCTCCCACTTCGCTCTTATGGCACAAGATGGTTCAGATTCTTCAGACGATGAACGGAGCTCAAGCAGTGAAGATGAGAGCTCCTCCACCTCATCATCATCAGAGTCAGAGGCTTTGGTAAGTGAGGTATACCACTTACCCTCTTCTACCTTAGTGAAAATTATCTCTAGCACAAACATGGATTTAGCTAAGGCTAGAAGTAGAATTAAGCATCTTAAGGAAGAAATTGCCATGCTTAGAGTAGAAGCTATTAAACTTAAGGATTTGCATGCTAGCTCTACTTCTTCACATGTCTCATATACTGAAAATGAAAATAAGGAGCTAAGGAAACAACTAGATGACCTCACAAAGGCCCTTAGAAAATTCCAAGTAGGATCAAGTAACTTTGACATGATCATAAACAGTCAAAGGGCTGTATACAACAAGGCCGGATTAGGTTATAGGCCTAAGACCAAGGAAGTAGCTTTTGTTTCACTTACCGGTAGGATTGGTACATCTAGGAGACTAGAGACTAGGGGAACTACAAAGAAGGCATGGGTACCTAAGAAATTTTTAAATGATGCTTATGGATCAAAGATATGGGTACCAAAAGAGTGTGTTTTCCGTGTTGTTTAGGTAAAGGTGAAGGAGACCCCAACCTTATGGATAGTAGATAGTGGATGCTCAAGACACATGACCGGGGATGTGAGCAAGTTCACCACTATTAGCTACCTAAGAGAAGGAACGGTCTCTTTTGGAAATAGTGGAAAGTTAAGGATCATTGGTAGGGGCACAATTGAGGTATCTCCCAATATTTCGATTCATAAGGTACTCTTGATTAAGGATATGAAGTTTAATTTATTAAGTGTAAGTCAATTATGTGATGCCGGGTTTAGATTAGAATTTCATGCTAAGAAATGTGTAATTAGACATAATGAATCAAACACTATCATATTAGAAGGGTTTAGAGAGGCAAACCTATATTATCTTGATCTATCTTATGCTACTAACAATGTTGTTAAGTGTCTCATGTCCAAAGAAGAAGAAGGGTGGTTATGGCACCGGAGACTTGGACACGTCAACATGAGGAACATTACAAGAGTGGTCAAGGAAGAATTGGTGAAGGGGCTCCCAATGATCAAGTACGAAAAGAACAAGTTATGTGATGCATGTCAAGAGGGTAAGCAAACCAAAGCATCACACAAAGGTAAAACCTTAAGTACTACATCATTGCCTTTAGAACTTTTACATATAGACTTGTTTGATTGTCATAATACTCCATCACTTGTAGGGAGTAAGTATTGCTTAGTGATAGTAGATGACTTTTCTAGGTTCACTTGGGTTCATTTCATGAAACATAAGGATGATACCCTAAATATATTTATAGGTTTTAGCAAAAGGGTAGAAAATGAAAAGAATACCAAAATAAACCGAATTAGAAGTGACCATGGTGGGGAGTTCCAAAACGCTAACTTCACACAATTTTGTGTTGAAAATAGATACAAGCATGAGTTTTCATGCCCTAGGACTCCTCAACAAAATAGGCTAGTTGAGAGGAAAAACCGAGCCCTACAAGAAGCCGCTAGGACTATGCTTAATGCATACTCTCTTCCTAGCTACTTTTGGGCCGAAGCGGTTAACACCGCTTGCTATATTCAAAATCGAGTATTGGTACATAGGTTTTTAGGAAAAATACCTTTTGAACTTTGGAATGGAAGGGTACCCCAAGTCCACTATTTTAGGGTCTTTGGATGTAAAGCTTACATCTTAAACACCAAAGACGACCTAAGAAAATTTGAATCAAAGGCCGATGAAGGAATCTTAGTAGGGTATTCATTGACTAGTAGGGGTTATAGAGTGTACAACAAGAGGACAAAAGTGATTGAGGAGTCCTCAAATGTCAAATTTGATGAAACCACTAGTACCTACCCTAGGAAGGCCTCAATTGATAAGGATATAGAAGAGGTCCAACCCCTTGCCCAAAGACTTCAAGACCTACAATTGGAGGGCAATGATCAAGGGGGAGTAAGAAGTACCCTAGAGGATGAGGAAGAAGGAGTAAATGAACCTTCAACCTCTAGACCCTTGAGACATCATCATGATCATCCCATTGACCAAATTGTAGGTGATGTCACTCAAGGAGTAAGGACTAGGTCATACTTTAGGGATCAGACTAGCCAAATAACTCTAATCTCCCAATTAGAACCAAAGACCATTGATGAAGCATTGGGAGATGTTGATTGGGTGTTGGCCATGCAAGAAGAGCTAAACTAATTTGAGAGGAGTGAAGTTTGGGAGTTAGTTCCTAGACCCACCGATTGTACCATTGTAACCACGAGATGGGTTTTTAGAAACAAATTAGATGACCAAGGTAAAATCACTAGGAACAAGGCTAGATTAGTAGCTAGAGGTTTTAACTAAGTTGAGGGATTAGATTATGATGAGACCTATGCCCCCGTAGCTAGACTAGAGTCAATTAGAATTCTACTAGCCTATGCTGACCTAATTGGATACACCGACTCGGACTATGCAGGTTGCAAGTTAGATAGGAAGAGTACAAGTGGAGGGTGTCAATTTCTTGGGTCTTCATTAGTTAGTTGGAGTAGTAGGAAACAACCATGCGTTGCCCTATCCACAACGGAAGCAGAATATGTGGCAATGGGTGGATGTGTTTACCAACTCCTTTGGATCATGCACACCTTAGAGGACTATGAGCTACATTACACCAAGGTCAAAGTCTTATGTGATAATGTAAGCACGATCAACCTAACTAAAAATCGGTTCACCATTCTAGAACAAAGCACATTGAAGTGAAACATCACTTCATTAGAGACCATGTGGCAAGGGGAGACATAGAATTACACTATGTTGAATCAAAGTCGAACCTAGCCGACATCTTTACCAAGCCTCTTCCGAATCGGAATTTACATCCTTAAGAAGAGGCCTTGGAATGTGCTTTGTGGAAGTATAGAATGATCTTGGACACATTAGCCTTGAAAAAGGGTGCTTGATCCATTAGGGTGATACATTTAGCTCACTTGTGCTTGTGGCACATTGTTGGACCATTAAAAGTATCAAAATATCAAAACTAGATCAACTATGTGGGAGGTAAGTGTTTAATCAATGGACACTTTGCCAAAGATCATAGTTGGACATTATAAACCTTTGAAAATCATTTTATGTTTTACATATTCTGCCATGCTTTTAAAAGTCACATATTTGCAAAATTGGTTTCAAAGGTTGATACAAAATGTAGTGTTTTTCAAAACTTTTGGGTTTTTATCAAAAGACGTGCATGTTTGAAATTTTATATGGTTTATTATTTTTCCCTAATAGAGTATAACATTTCAAACATGTACGCAAAATTTTACAATTTTTTGAATTTTTTGAAATTTTCTGGGAGTTTCTGAAATTCGGCAGAAAACTTGTAAATTCAGACTAATAGCGTATCAGTCCACTGCCCTATGGGCAGTCAACTGGTACAGCAATTTTCAGCAGCTGTGAGAAAATTCAGAAATAAATAATTCTCATAATTGATGTCATAGAGTTTGGTTGTTTGAGGCAATCATTTTGATGGTGTCAAAGGGGGATAATGGGCGGTTTATGTTAGAACTTTGACTTAAAATGGATGACTTTAGGTATTTTGTCTAACTTAGACCTTGAAAGGTTAAAATTTGGAAAGAAGACATGGATTAAGGGGGAGGTACCTCTTAGATTCGGATTTGTCTTATGAATGTTGTTAAGTGGAAACTTAACTTGGAATATGATTAGAGTTGAAACTGTGGAGAGGACATAGGTTAAGGGGGAGGTTACCTCTTAGGTCTATTATGTCTCATAATGTTTCAATTGCTATCTTTTGCTATTGCTATTGCTGTTATTTATCTCTAACTTAAACATATTGCCACACATCAAAAAGGGGGAGATTGTTGAGGTAATCGGCCCTTTAAATGATTGGAAGATCATGGTTTTGATGTGTGGGCGAATAAGTTTAAAGTTAGAGTGTTATGTTGTATTTGATTTGTGTGATTGAGTTTGCAGGACTTGGAGAATCACACTTGGTGGACCTATCCAAGGGACGAGAGCCGAGGGAGGAGAGCTTCAAGGGCAAGCCGGGAAGTGGACTTCAAAGGGCACACGTGAAGGGTGGCATGGAGGCAAGCCAAGGGAAGGCTTGCGTGCGCATCCGAGGGACGATAGCCAGAGGAAGAGGACTTCAAGGGGCGAGCCAAGGGAGCAGACCTGAAGGCACACGCGAAGGAGAGGGTTCGAAGTGGCTAGAGCTGAGCTGGGAGGCAGGGCAGTCGACTGACCCTAAGGCAGTCGACTGCCAAAACCCACAGAGAGTTCGCAGCCTTGGACCAGTCGACTGGCCTTAGGGCAGTCGACTGGTATACCCCAAAAACTAGCCGTTGGCTAGCTGTTTGCTAGCCGTTGGCTAGCCGTTGGCCAGCCGTTGGCCGGCATTTAATGTCGGGCCAGTCGACTGCCCTTGGGGCAGTCGACTGGTGGGCGCCTGGACAGACTGCGAATCTGTCCTTTTCACCTATAAAAGGAGGCCTCGTTACACGTGTCTGTACCGTTCCGTACATTAACGAAGTGCTGCCAAATTGTAAAGTGATTACTGTTGGATCGAGAAAACCGATAGAGGGGGGGTGAATATTGGAAAACTTTCGGATTTTAAGTAAGAGTAAGTACGCAGCAGAAATAAAATAAACAGCACACAGACACAGTCGATTTACTTGGTTCGGAGCCTGTGTCGACTCCTACTCCAAGGCCCACGGTTGTTGACCGTTTACTTTGGGCAATTCTATATACGCGCAGAATTGTTTACAAAGATTTGATTACAAATAAGTGCAATAACAATATTAAAATTTCGATCTTCGTTACCGACGTCCGGAGTGGTTTGACTTGTTTGGGGCAGCGGGACGTCGTCGGCTTGAGTTGGAGTGTTTTCGGAGCAAGGCACGAGCGTAGAAGATCGTTGGGACGTTGAGAGAAGTGATATTCGAAGCATGGGGTCGAGGGCCCTTTATATAGGGCCTGGGGCGCCCGGGATGTCGGGGGCGCCCCCCACGTGGCCTCTGATCCGCAGAGCTCTCGGTCGCGTCTGATCCTCTGGATCCGCTTTGACCGGGACGCCCGGAGCGGTCGGGGCGCCCGGGTTGACCGGGTCAATCCTTATCTTCTGGCTTCGAAGTGTTTCGGTTCGAGGTGTGCACATGGGGGCGCCCGCAACGCAGGGGGCGCCCGCGAGCAACGGGGGCGCCTGGAAGCACGGGGGCGCCCGCAGCTTGTACTGTCGAAGCGCACTTTTTGATTGTGTGTTTGGTGTTCACCTTGGGGGCGCCCGGGACACTCCGGGCGCCCTGGTCAGCAGTTGCCTCACTCCTTTGAGGTACTCTGAGCTGCAGACTCACGTTCCTTCGGTCCTGCATCCAGGGTTAGTCCAAAACACAATAACATAATAAATTATTAGATTTATACAGCCTTAGCTGTCTTGGTTCTGACTTTGGTCTCCAAAATGGAGCCCTAGGTCGAACCGATGCCTACTGTTCCCTCGACGGGGAACGCGTCCTCACCTACTCCTCTCGGGAGAATTTACCTGATGCCAACCGCTCCTTTGGTTGGACTTTTGCCTGACGGTCCTTTGTCAGGTCTTGTATGCCGAGCTGTCCTTCGCTCGGTGCCTAGCATTCCTTCTCTAGGGCTTTAGTCCCAGGCTGTCCTTCGCCTGGCTCCTAGCAGTCCTTCGCTAGGGCTTTGATGCTGGCAGTCCTTCGCCAGTTGCCTAGCAGTCCTTCGCTAGGGCTTGGATGCTGGCAGTCCTTCGCCAGGTGCCTAGCAGTCCTTCGCTAGGGCTTGGGTACTGGCAGTCCTTCGCCAGGTGCCTAGCAGTCCTTCGCTAGGGCTTTTTCTGCACACTCAGTGAACAACGTTAGATCACAAATAAACTTAACTTTGAATCCTTTGCCAATATCAAAACCAGGTTCGATATGGTGCTTCCTGCACCAACAATCTCCCCCTTTTTGATTATGGCAACACAATTCAAAGTTAAGTAAAAAAACTTTATAACTGTTAAGAACATAATGTAAAAATGAAGTATAGCAATTTTACACAATTCAATGTTAAGTAAAAACTTTATAACATTTACTAACACAAGGTAAGATTTGAAAAAAAAACCTTTAATTCTCATACTCCCCCTAAAACCCTGAGTACTTGTGTTATAAAAAACTTAACTTTGACCTTTCCTCCCCCTTTGACATATATCAAAAGTAAACATGGGTAAACAAGGTATCTAATAGGGAGGTTTGAGTTTTACCAAAAATAAGTTTTTGACAAGGTGTTTCAAAAAAAAGTAAAAGCATGCCTAAATTTTGTGAAAAGCTAAAAAAAATTACTTAGGCAAAATTTTGAATCCAAATTTCCCTAAAAAATTTCAACTTTGAGAATTGGGAAAATTTTGTTTTTAAAGAATTTGCACACTTAGAAGAATATACTTGGAAATACTTTGTAAAAACAACAAAATCTTTAAGAATTTTCTAGACAAGTTCAACAGGATTTAAAAAGTGCAGTGCATGAAAACATATAATTTGAAAAATTATTTGTCAGTCTAATAATTCTTTTAATTTAATCTCCCCCTGAGCTTGACCCAGTCCTAGGAAGCTTGTTGACTACAAGCGATCTTCCTCTGAGTCATAAGGTTTGACTCAAATTATAAGAATTATCTAATAATTTAAACAAATAGTTAGAATTAATTTCTTTCGATTTAGACTCCCCCTAAATTTGACACTTCCTTGGAGTCCTTGTAGATCATGAAGTAGTGGACCTTCCTCTATGTCTTTAGGGTTTACCAAAATCAAAAGAATAACTTTTAAAGTATGATAATTTTTAAGAAGATAATTTTTGAAAACACGACTTGAAATGATAGCACAGTTTTCGAAAATCATGATGATAATTATTTAAAGAGTAATATACGAGGTTTTTGAATCAAATTTTTGAAAACCTTATTTTGAGATGTTACTAAATTTTAGAGCATAAGATTTTTGAAAAAATCTAAATATTTTTTTTTGAAAAATATTAAAAGAAAACTCCCCCTATATCCGACACAGTCTAACTTTTATCTAAATTCCTTAAGGGATTTCAGTGTTGACCAGGTTTGACTATGTTGACTAAGGTTGACTGTGTTGCCCAAGTTTTAACCAGTTGATTATGTTTGATTAACAAAAAAAACTTAGATTCTATTTAAAATGAGTCTATCATGAAATTCAATAATAAAGGGACGAAAAAGTAAGCACAGTAAACTGAATTACTTTGACAAATAGAGACAATTTTGAATAACTTTTGAAAGTATATTTTATTTGAAAGGGTAGTGAGTTATGCATTTAGGTCCTAGATGTCTCACCCAGTTCTACATGATCAAGCATGTTAACCTTAAGGGTTTTTGTGAGACAGGTTTTAGTAGAAGATTTATTTTGAAAAGACCATGAATAATTTTAAAAAGTTAAATTAATTTTTTAAATACAATTTAAATTTATTTTGAAAAGAGATATTTGAATCTAAAATTAACTGAAAATTTGTGTTAGATTCGAATTTAACAAAAAGTAATTTGAATTTGAATTTCAAAAATTGGCTTCCAGGTCTTGGCGAGGCACTAGGCCTTCTTTGGCCGTAGCCTTATGGGATCATCCACCCTTTCCTTGACAAAGCCTTTTAATGAAATTTCATTTTCAAAATTATTCTTTGAAAAATTTCTGGTCTAACTAGTTTGGGTCTTGGATCGGTAGCTTCGGCTAGTTCCGCCAAATTGGCTTCCCTAATGTACTATCATCTCACCTCCACCCAATACTATGTTGTTCAAATTTCAGTTAACCTTTAGTCCTTAAACTAATCAATCCTAATTTTAAGCAAAAAAATAAACATAAAAAGAAACCTACAATTAAAGCAAATAATTATCTAAGTAAGGTCACCATTGGAGTAATACTCCGGATTTTCAAAATTAGCAAGATTATGAATTAAATTTTCTAACTTATTGACCTTATGTTTTAGGGTTTCATTTTCTTGTTTCAATTTTCTGAAATTTGTTTTAATTAAGTTACATGTATCAATCACATTATTCAAGGTAAATAACGGATTTTCAAATACTGTAAATTTACCTTTGTTGATTGTTTGTTCGTCATTCTTGGTAGCTCTTTTATCTGTGCATTCACTTTTGTAATGCCCGAACTCCTGGCACTTGAAGCATTGAATGCGACTTTTGTTCTTTCGTGCTTTTGGAACTGATTCCTTTGTCGCCGGTGGTGTAGACCGAGTCTTACGAGTAGGGCACTGATTTTGGTAGTGCCTCTCTCCCTGCATGTGTAACAGATTACATGATTAATATTTGAATTTACACTTTTACCTTTTGGTTCTTTATTGGGAATCTCCCCTTGATTCTTGCCGCCTCGGATCTAGGCTCATCTTCTGATTCTGTGTCTGAGTCGGACTCGGGTACTGGTTGAAGCTCCTTCTGTGGTGGTTCTTTAGGAGTTTTTCCTGCAATAAAATTTACACCTTCCTCGACCATTATAGTATCTGTTTGATTATTTAATTCTAATTTTGAAATGAGTTCGAAATTGGTTACCGTCTCAGTCAATTCGTCGTCTAATTCTGGTTCGATTTTGGATTCGGGTTCAGACTCTGACTCGGCTGTTTGTGTTTGGACTGAAAGGGCAAGATAATTTACCTGATCTTCTTCTTCATTTGAGATCTCTTGATGAAGATTAATCAATTTTTCCCAGATTTCTCTAGCACATCTGCATGGACCTACTATCTCGAGTTGCTCCTTGGTTAGGCCACATTGCAGGATTGCAGTTGCTCTTGCATCGGTCTCAATTTGGTTGAGGGTGTGTTCATCCAATTTGTCCCACTCGATGGATGACTCATCTTCTACGGGAAACGAGAATCCAGTTTGGATGATCTGCCATAACTCCATGTGGGCCTTCAGAAGGGACTCCATTTGACATCTCCAAAACGTGAAGTTCTCACCGGAGAATAGTGGTGGACGAATGCTATTCTATTCTTGATTGGCCATTAACTCTAAACCTCGTACACACAAGAAAAAAAATGTACCAAGACTTGGTCTTGGATTAGTAGTGCGGGAGGAAAAAAAATACTAGCTCAAAAAGGAGTTTGCACGAATTTCGAGGTAAAATAATAATTAAAATGGAAAGAAAATTATGACTAATTTTTGAAAAAATTGACTTTATTAATTCTGATTAATGATGAAAAGGTAAGAATTTACTGTTTGGAAAAAAGTATATTAAAATAATAAAAAAAATTTATGACAAATTTTCAAAAGTTGATTGTTTTAACAATTCTAATTTATGGTGAAAAAATGAAAATTCAAAATTGAAAAAGGCGAAAAGATGTAGTGGTGTTGATTAAAAAAAAGGAAAAGAAATAAGATAAAAAATTTCGTAAATCCGAAAAACTTTCAAACTGGTGGTTGCACCAAGTTTGAACTACCCCGCTCTGATACCACTTGTTGGATCGAGAAAACCGATAGAGGGGGGGGGTGAATATCGGAAAACTTTCGGATTTTAAGTAAGAGTAAGTACGCAGCGGAAATAAAATAAACAGCACACAGACACAGTCGATTTACTTGGTTCGGAGCCTGTGTCGACTCCTACTCCAAGGCCCACGGTCGTTGACCGTTTACTTTGGGCAATTCTATATACGCGCAGAATTGTTTACAAAGATTTGATTACAAATAAGTGCAATAACAATATTAAAATTTCGATCTTCGTTACCGACGTCCGGAGTGGTTTGACTTGTTCGGGGCAGCGGGACGTCGTCGGCTTGAGTTGGAGTGTTTCCGGAGCAAGGCACGAGCGTAGAAGATCGTTGGGACGTTGAGAGAAGTGATATTCGAAGCATGGGGTCGAGGGCCCTTTATATAGGGCCTGGGGGCGCCCGGGATGTCGGGGGCGCCCCCCACGTGGCCTCTGATCCGCAGAGCTCTCGGTCGCATCTGATCCTCTGGATCCGCTTTGACCGGGGTGCCCGGAGCGGTCGGGGCGCCCGGGTTGACCGGGTCAATCCTTATCTTCTGGCTTCGAAGTGTTTCGGTTCGAGGTGTGCGCATGGGGGCGCCCGCAGCGCAGGGGGCGCCCGCGAGCAACGGGGGCGCCCGGAAGCACGGGGGCGCCCGCAGCTTGTACTGTCGAAGCGCACTTTTTGATTGTGTGTTTGGTGTTCACCTTGGGGGCGCCCGGGACACTCCGGGCGCCCTGGTCAGCAGTTGCCTCACTCCTTTGAGGCACTCTGAGCTGCAGACTCACGTTCCTTCGGTCCTGCATCCAGGGTTAGTCCAAAACACAATAACATAATAAATTATTAGATTTATACAGCCTTAGCTGTCTTGGTTCTGACTTTGGTCTCCAAAATGGAGCCCTAGGTCGAACCGACGCCTACTGTTCCCTCGACGGGGAACGCGTCCTCACCTACTCCTCTCGGGAGAATTTACCTGATGCCAACCGCTCCTTTGGTTGGACTTTTGCCTGATGGTCCTTTGTCAGGTCTTGTATGCCGAGCTGTCCTTCGCTCGGTGCCTAGCATTCCTTCGCTAGGGCTTTAGTCCCAGGCTGTCCTTCGCCTGGCGCCTAGCAGTCCTTCGCTAGGGCTTTGATGCTGGCAGTCCTTCGCCAGTTGCCTAGCAGTCCTTCGCTAGGGCTTGGATGCTGGCAGTCCTTCGCCAGTTGCCTAGCAGTCCTTCGCTAGGGCTTGGATACTGGCAGTCCTTCGCCAGGTGCCTAGCAGTCCTTCGCTAGGGCTTGGGTACTGGAAGTCCTTCGCCAGGTGCCTAGCAGTCCTTCGCTAGGGCTTTTTCTGCACACTCAGTGAACAACGTTAGATCACAAATAAACTTAACTTTGAATCCTTTGCCAATATCAAAACCAGGTTCGATATGGTGCTTCCTGCACCAACAATTACTTGCTTCCTCCATCTCATTTCTACATCTGTAAAGAGGAAGCTCTTGCTAGGAAGGTTTTTCCACCTAAAGGAGACTCTTCGATAGTGAAAAGTGGTGCTCGCGGCGTGGATCCTTGGACTAGTCACCCATCTAGGTGGATACCAAGTAACTGAAAGTGTTAGCATTGTTCCTGTATTTTATTTATATATTATTTCCGCTGCGCTAACAAGACTGCAGAGTTCAAGATCCGAAAAAGTGCATTCACCCCCCCTCTGCACGCCACATCGATCCTTCAAGGTGCACTATATAAGGGGCTCGACCCCCAAGGCTTCCACAATAATTCTTCCAACGCTAATACGCTCTTTGACTCAAGCGCTCTGCTCCGGAAACCTCCCATCTCAAGATTCAAGCACCGCCGACGACCCTCTGCTCCGAAGCATGATCCACACCGGGCGTCGGTAACGAAGAGTTTAACTTTTAGTTTACTGTACTATAACTGTAATATTTTTCTATAAACATTTGCGCACATATTGAAATGCCCGCAGAAAACGGTCAACGACCGTGGGCCTTGGAGTAGGAGCCGACCGCGACTCCGAACCAGGTAAAATCGCTTGAGTTCTTGTGCTGTGTTTTCAATTCCGCTGCGTATTCTCTTAACCTCAAATCCGAAAAGTTTTTTACGATATTCACCCCCCCTCTATCTTATTCTCTCGATCCAACAATTAGTATACAAGAGAAAGCCTAACTTAAACCCTTTGCCCAAACATCAAAACACATGATCACTCCGGATCACAGATTGCCTCAACATTAAGTACTTAGAAAATTTTCAAAAAGAGTTTTGAATTACTTTACTTTTTGAAAAAGGAGATAAAAGTTTTTGAAAAAAAATTAATTTAGAAAATTTTAAATTTTAAAACCTTCTTTTCTCTCCTTTCCAATCTTTCCCCCTTTGCCATATATAAAAAAAATATAGCAAAAAAAAATTGAGTAAGGAAAGTAAAGTGCTGTATTGAACCAATTCTATGCATAAACTGGACCAAATCAATTTAAATTTTCTCTTTCGGGTCCTGTCAAATCCAGTTAGCTACTTTCTAACTGTTATAAACAGTAGCTTTCGCTAGGGTTAGTCAAGTTAAGTGTTCTGATCAAGTTAGATTTTCTAAGCTTGACACTTAACCTGATTACTGTTCAATTGGTATTTATTGCCCCAATTACTGCAGATGCACTGACTTAAAGCATCTTGAATCAAGGCATAGACCTAAGCATCTCAACTCAGTCTAGGTTATCAATCAAAAGTACCCTAAGGTGCTTGTGAGATGATGGCTTCTAGATCTATAGGTGCATGCAGTTCTAAGTTTAGGGCCTAAGCTAAGTCCATTTGCGAAAAAGCCCTAGTTTTGAAGGGGGTAAGTTTTTTAAAAAAACTACGTTGGAAATCATTTTAAATTTAAAAAAAATGATTTTCAAATAAATATCAGATAAGAAATAAAATAGTTAAAAAACACAAGTAGAGCAGTCCTATTCTACTAAGCATAACATTCATTTAGTAGCTGGTAAAAGACAGATAACTCATCAAGTAAATAGCTAGCAACTAGATATGATAAGTGGATAAAATGTCAACTGGTCGAAGCAAGGACTAGCACAGTCAAACATGAGTCAAGCGCAAGTCAATGGTACAATAAGGCAGCTGAAAATATCTGGAGTCTAAGAGGAGGACCCCGGAGGAAAGAATGGACCGGGCTGCCAAGATTGGAACATGGATATTATCTCATTATGTCGGGCCTGATTTGCCTCATGTTCGTCTCGGAGGGCATCTATGTACTCAATGTGATGTGCCTCTTTTGCCTGGCGATCGGATCGAATAGCTTCCATGCGCTCGTTATGGTAGGCTCGGCTTACATCGTGCTCTGCTTGAATCGCGTCGACCAACTCAATGTGGTGGGCCTCCACCTCCTCTCGGAGGCTATGGACCTTTGTCTGAAGTAGTGTCAGTCTCTCGTCGATCGTCAGAGGTGGGAAGGGAAGTGATGATCTCTCCAATGGTAATATCACGACCGTGATGGTGAAGAAGGGAAGTGATGATGTGGCAGTAAGGGGTGCGTACTCGACCCTGAGTCGTAACACTGGACGCATAGAGAATGGTGTGGAACATATGAAGTCCAATATCTATGTCTAAATGATGGATCATAGCGTACAACAAGAAGGTATGGAATGGTCGCATAGTCGCGACATCCCTAGTGGTCAAGGGGAGAATGCAACAGACCAGAACTCTATAAAGAGCGTAGTCCTGGACCTGGAGATCTACTGACTGAAATCTTCTAACCAAAGGGTTTCGGGCAACTCTATAGAAATATGAACAAAGGGTGTCCAGATCAATATGGGAGTAGGGAGGAGCAAAGGGAGGGTCTCTCGGAGGGTAATAGCAGAACGTGGACTGGGAAGGTCGTAGTCCAAGGAATCTATTAAACAATGAGGGTGTGATAGTCAAAAGCATCCCCTGTACTGTGGAGATATAGCTAAGGTCATCTTGTTTGACTAGGTTGTTGTAAAACTCTGCACATAGGGTCGTGTTCACAGGATGGGTGCAGAAGACAAGCTGGTCAAGTTGATAGAAATTGATGACGTCTATAGCTACTGGACAGGACTGAGTAAAAAATTGCCTATTTAAGAAACTTGTTTTGATATGTTTGTAGGTCGTCCGAGCGAACTTGTTAAATAGTTCTAAGGTCGGAAACCTAGGGTTAGGGCCAGGCTCGATCCCGGGGTTGGGTTGATTAGCACGACATTTTCTAAAATAATAAGGAAAATGCATTAAAAACAATAAGAAAAATTAATTATAAATGCATAAACATGATACCGGTGAGCCATGGTTGAAGTTGGACGTTTGAGGGCACGAGAAGGACTTTCGAGCGCCTTGGGAGGAGGAGAGTTAGGGAGGAGGTTTGTTTTTGGGGTGGCAAATGAAGGGGGAATCGGTGGCCTTATATAGGGGTTGGCCGGGCGCCCGGGAGGTCTCGGGCGCCTGGTTCAGGTGTCTGCTATCTTTGGCAGCTTTTGCTGCCTTGACTGTTGGCCTTGGGGGCGCTCGTGAGGACCCGGGCGCCTATAGTCAGCTGTCACTTGTGGCAGCTTTTGCTACCTTGAATGGAGATAAAGGTACCGGGCACCCGTGAGGTTCTGGGCGCCTGGATTGGTTTGTTGACCAATTTTTGACCACGTTTGACTGTATTTGACTGATAATTAATTTATCCAAGAGTTTATAAAATTAAAAAATATTAGATCCTAGATGTCCCACCCAATCTAGTGTTATCAATCATGTTAACCTTATGGGTTTTGTGAGACAGGTTTTAACAGAAGTAAAGATTTTATTTTAAAAAAACATGATTAATTTTGAAAAGTTGAATTAATTTTGAACACAGTTTAATTAAGTTTTAAGTTTATTTTGAAAAGTGGTTGAATCTAAGATTAATTGAAATTTGTGTTAGATTCAAATCTAACAATAGTAAAGTGAATTTGATTTTCAATAATCGGCTTCCAGGTCTTGGCGAGGCACTAGGCCTTTTTTGGCCGTAGCCTTATTGGATCATCAACCCTTTCCTTGACAAAGTCTTTTATTGAAAATTCATCTTTAAGTTACTCCTTGAAAGATTTTGGTCTAAATAGTTTGGGTTTTGGATCGGTAGCTTCGGCTAGTTCTACCAAAATGGCTTCCCTAACGTACTATCATCTCACCTCCACCCAATACTATGTTATTCAAATTTCAGTTAAATCGTTTCAGTCCTTAGTCTAACCAGTCCTAGGTCTAAACATGATAATTTGCAGAAATAAATAAACAATCAAGCATGCAATTAAATTTAAGGAATAAAAGAACTTTATCTAATTATGAAAATCATTTTTAAATTGGCTCCCCCTGGACTAAAGCCACGGTAATGATTAGGCAAGATATGAATCTTGTCCTTGGGGATCCAATACTGGTTTGGTCTAACTTGATTGTTCAAGCAAAGTTTTGGTACCCATGCTTGAATTTTAGGTCTAGATTGGTTCAATACAGCATAGTATGCCCGTTGTCTTGACTTGGTTCGATACCCTAACCCAGTTTGATTTAGAACGGACTTCTATTTTCCAAGGATCATGTCAAGACCCTTGGAACCCAAAGTAAATCATTCTAAAGCCGCTCTAAGGTCCTTGACTTGAGTTTTCACGGAGGAGTTCTCTTTCTCAAGCTTCTCAACTTGAGTAGAGGTTCCTTCTTGAACCTTCTCGGTCAAGGATCTAGTGTCAGCTTCCTCTTTCAGGAGTTGTACTTCCTGTCGGAGGGACTTGACTCAGATTTTGGCTTTCGCCAAGTTACGAGATAAGTAAGCAATTAACTTTGATAATTCAATTTCAGAATAACCACTTACCGTTATTTGGCCGTTTTCCGAAATGTGAGCCTTCTGTCGTTCGGCTCCGATTCCGATCCGGTGTCGATGTCTTCCGAAGCGGTTAAGGCGAGAAGGTTTGACTATGGGGCCTCTTCTTCTTCTTCGGAGGAAGATTCGTCCCACGTGGCTTGAAGATCCTTCTTCCTTCGAGTCTTCTTGGCTTCCTTTAGATTAGGGCACTCCGATTTGTAGTGTCCCTTCTTGTTGCATTCGTAGCAGGTCACATTTGGTTTGGTCTTCGAAGTTGAGGGTTCAGCTGGAGCTTCCTTTCTTCGGTTGGCTTTCCTTCTGTTGGTCTGATGCTTTAGTTCCTTGTAGTAGTCCCGAGCTAGCCGAACCAACTTGGGTCGATCCCCTTCACTATCTTCTGAGTCTGAGTCTGACTCGGGTGCAGGTTGAAGCTTTTTCTTGGCTACCTTTCCTTGAGGTTTACCTGCAAGAAAAGCAATACCTTTCTCGGCCAAAGTGCAGTTAGTCTATTCGTGTACTTCTAATTCTGAAAACAATTCATCTAATTTTATTTTTGAGAGGTCCCTAGAAACCTTGTAAGCATCTACCATAGATGCCCACAGAGTATCTCTTGGGAAAGCATTTAAGGTATACCTGATAAGGTCACGGTTTTCTACCTTGTGACCGATTGTGTGCAGGCCGTTCATCAACTCCTGGATCCTGGCATGGAGCTATGCTGCTGACTCACTTTCGTTCATTTTGATTGTGTACATTCTGTTCAGCAGTAGGTCCCTTTGCTGATTCTGGTGTCGGAGGTACCTTCGTGTAACTCAATCAGCTTGCTCTAGAGTTCTTTGGCGCTGTTGAAGGGATCCACCCGGTTCAGTTCTTCCTTGGTTAATCCACACTGCAACGTTTGAGTTGCCTTTGCATCAGCCTCGATCTTTTTCTTCAGCGAGGCGTCCCATTCTGAGTAGTGCTGTGCTACTCCTTCAGCATTCTTGGGGATTTCAAGGCCAGATTGGATAATAATCCACATATCCACCTGAGTTTTCGGGTGGACTTCCATCCGACTCTTCCAGTAGGAGAAGTCTTCTCCACTGAAGAGTGGTGGTCTGGCTGTGCTGAAACCCTCTTGCATGACCATGATAATTTCTGAAATAAAACAAAAACAAGGAAACTTTGTCCCAAGACTTGGTATTGGATTAGTAGTGCGGGAATAAAAAATTAATCGAGAAAAAGCGATCGAGTGGTGTTGCACCAACCTCGATTAACGAGAAAAATTCGAAAAAAATTAAAAATTTTGTAAAATATGAAAATACTCTCAAATTGGTGGTTGCACCAGATTTGAGCCACTTGTTGGATCGAAGACAACGATAGAGGGGGGGGTGAATATCGTTATCAAAACTTTTCAGACAGTTAAAGAATATACGCAGCGGAAAGAAATAAAGTACACAAGAACACAAGTCGATTTTTTACTTGGTTCGGAGTCGCGGTCGGCTCCTACTCCAAGGCCCACTGTCCTTGACCGTTTACTTTGGGAAATTCTATATTCGGAAAGATCTTTACAGATTGAGAGTACAAATATAGAATTTGAAAAATAAATGACAACACTTTCGTAAATTGAAACTTTACCGACGCCCGAGATGGATTGAATTCCGGAGCAGAGGGATGTAGTCGCCACTGAAATCTTGAAATGGAACTTTGCCGGAGCGCAGGGCGTAAGCGAAAGTGTTTAGAGTGTTGGAAAGATTGGATTTCGAAGCCTTGGGGGTGAACCCCCTTTTATAGCACCCATGGGGGTGCCTGATTCGTTGGGGGCGCCTGACACGTGCCTTCACCTGCGAGAACCTCAATCTGCAGCTCGGTCAGCGCTTATCCCCTTCGACTCGGCACCTGGGCTGACTAGGGCCCCTGGGATCTCTTGGGCGCTTGGGTTGACTGTTGGGTTCTCCTGGCACAAAATCATAAAAACGCAGCGGAAACAAGAACCCTCGAGCGATCCATGCGAAAGAAAAACTCGTACAAAGTTGATCTACCTCTACTTCTAAAGAAGATATACCTTTGGAGCGTGCCCTTTGCTTATCCCGCTCGTCCAAGGTGCGCCGGATCTCTTGCACGTTCAAGTGTCCGTGCCTCTATTCGTATCCACACGGACACAATCTCTCAACTTCGGGAGAACTACCTTAGTTGTGCTGGCAACTTGATGTAGCTCGCAGAACACTAAGAACCCTACAGTAAGGTTTCGGCCAAAGGAGGAAGATGAGGGAGGGAAGAAGAAAGGGAAGAAGGAGAGGAAGAAGACCTCATCCAAAGTCACAATGCCCTCTTTTATGCTTATCCCATGAATACCAAGAGGTTTGTGTCTCTTTGGCTTCCTTCATTAATACCAATAAAGAGCACATCTTTTCATGTAACTCTTCATCATTTCCCATGCAAGAAAAGAATCTTTTCTTTTTTCCTTCATTAAACACTTTAATGAATTTCCCTTTTAATCTCGACCGGACCTCTCGGGCTTCCGACCAAGTCTCCCGACCAAGTCTGCCGAGTGTCGAGCTCCCAACCTAGACTGCCGAGTGCCGACCCAGTCAGTCGAGCGCCGACCCACACTCCCGAGTTCCCAACTCGAGCTCCCAAACTGACCTCCCGAGTTCCCAACTCGGGCTCCCAAACTGACCTCCCGAGTTCCCAACTCGGGCTCAGATCTCCCGAAGCATCATGTCCTTAGTGTGTGACCCAATAGGTTCTCGCGACGTTGGCAATGCGCCTAAACCCTTTAGACACATAAGCAATGAGCGACATCTAGCAATGCATCATTGCTACCCAAGTAACAAGAAAAGTCGAGATCTGACTAAACCTCCATGACTATGATAATGTATGACCTTGTCCTTCTATCCTTGATATCTAGATTGACCAATGAGGCATAGACCGTGTCATCCTCAATCAATCTTGTGTTTCTTGATCCCCGAGTAGACTGACTCAAACAAATAAGCTCAATATCTCATATTGACTCATTTGAGCATGACCATGCATTTCAGTAGTCCTATACGATCAAGGGGGCCATAGATATCACTCCCATCATATGGGAGGGATAGATCCCATCTACATCACTCACATCCCTCCGCATAATTCATTACATACTCAGTGATCGCCTTTATAGTCCACCCTATTACGGGTGACATTTGATGATCCCAAAGTACATAACTCCTTATGTAGGGAACCGTAATGACTTCAGGTCTAAGGACTATTCATACTAATAGTCACATGAGAAAGTTTATGACACTCATATGACAATCTATGAAACTTTCTCATGGCGGGTCATTCAGTACACATTCTCCAATGTATACCCATGTGCCAACTTGATATCACATATCTATGACTTGTGAGCTCAAGTCATCAGTTGACCTACATGCTAGTCTACATGCATTAATATTGTCCTTGAATATTAATACTTGACTAGGAATGGTTTAGAGTAGTATTCTCTACATCATCTCATTATCTATTCAACCAATCGATATAATGTAGATAAGAACCTACTACCCAAGGACATTATTATACTTAGTTATTTGGCACAAATACAAAGTAAGTATAATAACCATGCCTTTATTAATGATAGAATATGATACAAAATGTCCCTAGTCAATCATCACATAATTGGCTCTAGGGCTCCTACTAATAATCTCCCACTAGCACTAGTGCCAATCACTGTAGTAGTATCTAATACCCAGTGACCTAGTATGACCATCATGCTTCTTTTGTGCCAAAGCCTTGGTCAAAGGATCTGCGATGTTAGAATTAGTGTGTACTCTGCATATTCTCACATCTCCTCTATCGATGATCTCTCGAATGAGATGGAAGCGCCGTAGTATGTGTTTGGTCCACTGATGAGAGCGAGGTTCCTTAGCCTGCGTAATAGCCCCGTTGTTGTCATAATAGAGGTATATCGGGTCTGCTATGCTAGGAACAACACCAAGCTCTGTGATGAACTTCCGGATCCAAACAGCCTCTTTTGCCGCCTCAGACGCGGCAATATACTCGGCCTCTGTTGTAGAATCTGGACTGTGTCCTACTTCAAACTCTTCCAGCTCACAGCGCCACCATTTAGGCAAAATACATACCCTAACTGCGATCTAAAGTCATCCCTGTCTGTTTGGAACCTTGCATCACTGTAACCCTTTACAGCTAGCTCCTCAGTGCCTCCAAATATCAAGAAATATTCTTTAGTCCTTCGTAAGTACTTAAGAATGTTCTTGACAACTGTCTAGTGACATTCATCTGGATCTGACTGGTACCTGCTCATCATGCTCAAAGCATACAAGACATCTGGACGAGTACAAAGCATGGCGTACATGATAGACCCTATAGCAGATGCATAAGGGATCTGATCCATACGATATCTCTCCTCCTTAGAAGAGGGACATTGAGTCTTCGAAAGACTCACACCATGTGACATCGACAGAAATCCCTTCTTGGAATTCTGCATGGAAAAATGATTAAGCACCTTGTCAATATATGTACTTTGACTTATGCCAAGCAATCTCTTAGACCTATCTCTATAGATCTTGATGCCTAGGATATAGGCTGCTTCACCTAAGTCTTTCATTGAGAAACAATTCTCGAGCCAAGTCTTTACAGACTGAAGTGAAGGGATATCATTCCCAATGAGGAGTATGTCATCTACATACAAGATTAGGAAGTTAACTGTGCTCCCACTAACCCTCTTGTAGACACAGGATTCATCTTCATTCTTGATGAAACCAAATGCTTTGATTGCATCATCGAATCAAAGATTCCAGCTTCGAGATGCTTACTTTAGCCCATAAATGGACCTTTGCAACTTACATACCTTTCCAGCATGCTCTGGATCTATAAAACCCTCAGGTTGTGTCATGTACACATCCTCGAGTAGATTCCCATTTAGGAATGCAGTTTTGACATCCATCTGCCAGATCTCGTAATCATGGTAAGCTGCAATAGCAAGCATGATCCGAATAGACTTAAGCATCGCAACTGGTGAAAAGGTTTCATCATAGTCGATACCATGAATTTGCTTGAAACCTTTAGCTACCAATCGCCCTTTATAGGTATACATGAGTCCATCCATGTCAGTCTTTCTCCTAAAGACCCACTTACACCCAATGGGTTTAATTCTCTCAGGTGGATCAACCAAAGTCCATACTTGGTTAGTGTACATGGATTCCATTTCGGACCTCATGGCTTCTAGCCATTTCTCAGAATCTGGGCTCATCACAGCTTCTTGATAGGATGTAGGCTCATTCAACTCAATGAGCGTAACGTCATCATGGTCAGACAAGAGAAATGAGTATCTCTCAGGCTAACGACGTATCCTATCAGATCTGGGAAGAGGTTGGTCTACTTGAACAGCTTGTTGTTCCACAACTTCTTGTGTAACAACTTCATGATCCACAACATCTTGTTGTGCCTATTCAATGTCCTTTAAGGCCTCAGTGCTATCTGTATCTTGAACTTCTTTAAGATGGATTTTACTCCCACTAATTCTTCTAAAAAAAACTCCTTTTCTAGAAAAACGCCATTTCTAGCGACAAACACTTTGCCTTGTGTGGGATTGTAAAAGTAATATCCCTTTGTTTCCTTGGGATATCCTACAAAATAGCACTTATCAAATTTGGATCCTAGTTTATCTGAGACTTGACGTCGAACATAAGCCTCACAACCCCAAATCTTCATAAAAGACATCGTGGGACTCTTCCCAGTCCATATCGTATATGGTGTCTTTATGACGGCCTTTGATGGAACTCGGTTAAGTGTGAAAAGAGCTGTCTCTAGAGCGAATCCCCAGAAGGAAGTAGGAAGATCTGTCTGACTCATCATCGATCGTACCATATCTAATAGAGTACGATTTCTCCGCTCGGACACACCATTCCACTATGGTGTTCCAGGTGGTGTGAGTTGGGATATAATCTCACACTCTGCTAGATGGTCACGAAACTCTTGGCTAAGGTATTCACCACCTTGATCTGATCGAAGCATCTTAATACTCTTACCAAGTTGATTTTGTACTTCACTCTTGAATTCTTTAAACTTTTCAAAGGATTCTGACTTGTGTTTCATAAGATACACATAGCCATATCTACTGATATCATTAGTGAAAGTGATGAAGTATAGATAGCCTCCTCTAGCTATGACATTGAAAGGGCCACATACATCAGTATGTATGAGTCCTAACAACTCTGTCGCTCTTTCTCCATGTCCACTAAATGGAGTCTTGGTCATCTTGCCTAGAAGACAAGATTCACATGTCTCATATGATTCAAAATCAAATGAGTCCAGTAATCCATCCTTATGGAGCTAGGATATGCGACTCTCATTTATATGTCCTAAGCGACAATGCCAGAGATATGTTTGGTTCAAATCATTTGGTTTGAACCGTTTGGTATTTATGTTATAGATTGGGTTCTCTAGATCTAGAACATAGAGTCCATTCATCATTGGTGCATTACAATAGAACATGTCATTTAGCATTATAGAACAACATTTGTCCTTTATGATAAATGAAAAGTCTTTTTTGTCCAAACAAGATACTGAAATAATGTTCTTAGTTAATGCAGGTACATAAAAGCACTCTTCTAGTTCTAAGATAAGCCCAGTGGGCAAAGACAAGGAATATGTTCCTACAGCAATAGCAGCAACTCTTGCTCCGTTGCCTACTCGTAGGTCCACTTTGCCCTTAACCAATGATCTAGCTCTTTGAAGGCCCTGCACATTAGTACAAATGTGAGAAGCACATCCGGTATCTAATACCCAAGAAAAAGAAATAGATAGATTGACTTCTATAACAAAAATACCTGAGGCAGAAGTCTCACTTCTTTTCTTCTTTGCTTCCTCCAGGTAGAGTTTACAATTCCTCTTCCAATGTCCGGTCTCACCACAATGGAAGCAGGTCCCTTCCTTAGGCATTTTGCCTTTGGCCTTGGATGCAGTAGAGTTGGTCTTGCCCTTGGCTTGGGTCTTACCCTTGCCTTTAGGCTTCCATTTACCTTTGCCCTTGTTAACCATCAGTACATTACTGGTCTTGGCTTTCTTGAGATTGGGCTCAGCAGTTCTCAACATGCTGAGCATCTCAGGCAAAGGTTTATCAATTTTATTCATGTTGTAGTTCATGACAAATTGATTATACCCCTCCGGCAACGATTGCAGGATAAGGTCGGTTGCCAACTCTTGGCCCAGTGGGAATCCTAGTCTTTCAAGGTTCTCCACATACCCAATCATCTTGAGTACGTGAGTTCCTACAGGAGTTTCCTCTTGCATCTTGCATGCAAATAGGGCTTTGGACACCTCAAACCGCTCGTGACTAGCTTGCCCTTGATAGAGTTGTTTCAGATGCTCAACCATATCATGTGCATTCATGTTCTCGTGTTGCTTCTGAAGCTCAGAGTTCATGGTGGCAAGCATAAGGCATGATACATCAAGTGCGTCATCCTGATGCTTCTTGTAAGCATCCTTTTCAGCATGGGTGGCGGTAGCAACGGGTGCTTCTGGAAGGGGTTGCTCTAGGACGTACAATTTTCTTTGTTGTTTGAAGACTATCCTCAAGTTTCTATACCAGTCCTGGAAATTAGCTCCATTGAGCTTGTCCTTCTCAAGGACAGATCGTAGGGAGAGACTATTTGACGTGTTAGACGACATGGTGATCTACAACAATACAATATGCAGAAATAAGTATCATATCTATCTCATTTAATTAGACCTTTAATTAAATGATACTCCCACTAAATTGTAGAACCTTTGTAGGGGCAAGTCATGGATGTAGGCAAACTCAATTTGTCCACACTACTAGCTCCAAACCAAACAGCGACTACATTTATGTGGGACAAGATCCAAATTATACTTTATCTTGAGTTAGCTTTGGCTAATTGCCCAAGACTCGGTACAATTAGGTAGGTAACGTTTTACCAATTACATCGTATGCAACTCTTGAAAAAGAGTTAAGATTGACATTACACATCATCCTGAGTTAGCTTTGGCTAATCGCCCAAGACTTAGTATAATTTTCCTCTTACCCAATTTTCCCAACTTTTGGGATATGCCTCTAAGTTTTTCAATCCAATTGAGGTGACTTAGTTAAGTCTCACCCAAAGTTCGATAGCGGGACATCACAATTGTCCTCTCGCACTCTACCAAGGTAAAATGCGTTGCTTTGCTTTGGCAAACCCAACAACAAATGATCGAGGTAGTTTATGAGTATTGAACCTTGGTAGGCATATTGAGTTGACTTAATTAAGATAAACATCTAAGCATGCATCACATACACACACATAGCATATATCAACATATAAACATTAAAAATCGTGACATGGTTATGGCCCGTATGCTACGATCTTCTCAAGCCAATGAGAGGATCGATGGTCAACCTAGGGATAACATCTTCTCCAAGAGCATCCTCTGGTCATCATGTGTGGTTGGCATCCTCCTTGTAACTGCATTCTTCAATGGACACTCCATTCCTCTTTTGTACATTACAATGTAGGAAAACTGAGTTACATTCGAGTCTAAATCTAATTTTACAATTAGGAAGAATAGATACAAGGCACGACACGCAAGCCGTATTATGAATTACAACATGCACACACACACACATACATCCAATCACATT
>JAGFNQ010002539.1:0-10509 GCA_024364735.1 Boesenbergia rotunda
GAAAACTTACATATTTCCAAAATTGGAAAATTTCCAAAATAGGAAATTTCCAAAATTTGAAAGTTTCCAAAGATGGGAAGTTTTCACAATTATCATAAAATTTCAGAAACTAGGATATTTCAAAAGTTTGCGAAATTTCATGAGGATTTCCAAACTTTGAAATTCCTAAATCTAAAATTTATCATAATTGGAAAGTTTGCATAATTGGAAAATTTTTCAAAATTGAGATCATGACAAAGTTTTCCGCAAAACAATTATATGATTATGTCGAACACTAACCGGCTCTGATACCACTGTTGGGACCGGGTGCATGTTGACATGGATACGGGTTCGTAATTTTAAAATTTAATTACGTGCAGTAGAAGGTTTAGCATAAATAATTTCTTAAATTATTTTAACCACGTATCTAGCATGCAACCTTATGTTATGGAGACATGATCATACATTTAAAATTTTGCAGAAAGTAAACTAATTTACTTAATACCTCGCGTAACTCGTAGAAAGGGACGAGATCCAACCGTAGCGTCCCTTGGAAGCTCCGCCTCTATTCGCGTCCACGCCAAGTTTTCTTCGGGATGACTTCGCAAAGCCAAGAGTTTCATGCCGACAAGAAGTACAATATTCTCCAAAGGCACGACAAGAATACCAAGAGAGAGATGAAAAACTAACCACCAAACGAAGAACGGAATCAAGATTCCGGGAGGAAGGAAGGAGTCGCACACGCTTCTTCTTCTTCTTCGGCTTCTTCTTGGTGGAGGAAGCTCACGGCAAAGGGGGAGGGCTCTAGGGCCGGCGGCACTAGAAGAGGGAGAGGGAGAGAAGGAGAAGGAGAGAGGCTAGGCAAGAATCCTTGATCTCTTGAATTGATTTCCAAGCCTTGCCTTGGTGCCTTTATATAGTAGCCTCTTAATCGCCAAGTCTCCTCTTAACGGAATAAATTTTCATAAGAAATTTATCTTATAAATTTTTTCTATGAATTATTCCGTTATGCCAAGTTTTTATTATAACTTAATTTATAATAAAAACAACCATGTCTCCCCTTTAATTATGGAAAGAAATTTCTTTATATAAATTTCTTTATATAAATTTCTTTATCATGGTAAATCAATCCATTATTGATTTTATAAAATAAAATAAACCAATGCAAGGTTTATTTTAATTTCCATGAAAATAAATCCCTCTATATAAATTTCTTTATCAAATTTTATAAAACAAACCGCGCTCGGTTTATTTTATAATTTGAACCAAACAATTTGGTTCTCCCCTTTTGATGTGGCCGGCCAAACCAAAGAGGGTGGGGACACTCTTTGGTCAGCCAAATCCAAGCCGTCACCTTACGAATTAAACTCATTTAATTCATCCAATAAGCCTTCAAAAGACTTAGCCATTTTAAGCTTCCGATGCGTCTCTGATAAATTCAGATTCGACTTATCTCTCTTGATCGGAAAATCCAATTTTCAACTCATTTTAAATCCCTCGGATTACTCGTAGTGCGTGTGACTAAATAGGCTTTCGATTTATGTTGGCCGTCTATAATCAACCAATTATAGAACGATCATGAGTGGCACCTAATAGTACATCATGACCCCCAATTAATCGAAAGATCAACGGTTGACCTCAGAAATAATTCTGAAATCCTTCAGCAGCTTTAATGAATCGTGCCTTATTCCCTTCACCATCTTATACCCACCTGGTTCAGGACACGGTCTATGTGTGTCAGTCCCCACTAGGCTGACTACGTCACACCTAGCCCAAGTAATGTCTTTCTCGTCCAACGGATTCTAATTACTCTCATGTTTCTGAGAGATTCATACTCGGAACATGTGATGCTCTGGCCAGAGGCTTCGAGTAACAATCCGACGATAGGCCTTGGGTATACGTCTCCCCGCAAGGAGTGGTGAATCCTTTGTAGGCTGTTCAAACATCTTCGGGCACTTCGGCTTATACCCAACCATCCTGGGTCCACACCTCCATGGAGATGCTTGCTTAAGATGTCAAAGTATAAGTCTCCATGACCAAGATGACTTGAACACCGCATGTCAGAGGAACATCGCACTTAAGCTGCAGTAAGAACTTCACTGACATGTCTATATGTAGACTACCATATGATGTCTTACAGCCAGTCACTCCAATGAATTAGTTCCCTTAACTAGCATTCATGTTTATCTCCGGACATCCCAATGTCACCAGCCAGTGAGAATCAGCTGATTAGAGAATAACCCATGCTAGTCTCAACAGAATTGATAGTGTCCGTATTTATCAATTCATCGACTAGGGACAATTTCAATACTTCACAATTGCACATGTAGAGATAATCACTAGTTGTGAATTCATCACAAATTCTCTCATGCTGTGAATTGTATTGCGGACATTCAGTAAATGAGTTTAAGATCTCAATCAAATACACGAACATGTATACTCAAATAGTGAATATTCATTTATTAAAGTAAATGATTACAATCATAAGACGATTGCCTTAGGACACTTCTCTCATATTACTAACACTCAAGTGCTGCCTTATCCTGGCCGTGACCACCATCCCTGACTGTGACCTTGGCTGGCCATGAGCTCAGCCCGACTGTGAGTTTGGTCTGCTATGAATTCATCTGATAGCAAGCTCGTCAGCCATGAGCTTAACAGTCGCGAGCTCAGCTAGCCCTGGGCTTAACCCCGATCACGAGTTAGACTGGCAACGAGCTCAACCAACCATGAGCGAAGCCCTATTCGGGTGGCTGGGACGTTGATGTGTAGGTTGTAAGTGCGCGAGAATGTTGTCAAATAATAAAAAGATATCGTATCCTTAGGGATTGAGGTTGCAACCACTAGAGAGTTCGTAAGCGTGAGCTAGCTAAACGAGTGAGAAAGGAGTTGATGCCACACAAAAACTTGCGAGAGAGAGAGAGAGAGAGAGAGAGAGAGAGTATAGAGAGAGTAGAGAAGAGAGGAAGTCTAAGCTCTTAGAGAGGAAAGGCTATTAGAGAGGAATGCCCTAGGGTGGAAGTTTCCATGTGATCGTCTTTGATGTTCCATGGGTTGATAATGCCTTGGTCTTTATGGTTTGGAATCATAGGTAATCTAACTAAATTACCGGTGTGAGTTACAACTTCACACTGGAGCGCCTCACCTAATGGTTATCTAGTGTTATTAGATAGACAAGGTAACTTCGGATATCCAGTTAAAAGTTTTTCCTTGTCACTAGGGTTCCTCGGTCATATGATCATAAATTACATAAGTCATCTCCTAACACGAGATTAGGGTAGACCCAGAGTTGGGGTTATATTTATCTTTGTGTGAACACAATGTCCAAGTCATGAGAATGCACAAGGTTATCTAGTTGAAAGGATACCTTTGTAAAAGAGGGCTCCCCGAGCATACAACCTTGAGTATCTCACCATGATCAATGGGCATTGATCCCCACAATCTATTTAATCAACACAAAATTTAAGCATACACTCATGGCAATAAGAGTAAAACATTCATTGAAACATTCAATCAAACAATATATGTTCCAAACCATATCATCAATCCAAAGGCATTACACAAACCATAATGTTTACATCAAATACACATTATTTCTACTTCCTATCCCAAGAACATGTGGAGATCTACTTACAAGACATGGAGAGAAGCACAAAGACTCAAAAATGGAAAGCTTCATAAGGAAATCTAGAGAGGGAGATGATGAAACTTATCCGTCCTTGAAGCCAAGTTTTTGGATCCAATCCAAGCCTTCATGGAGATGGGGGAGCGTCGGAGATGTCTTGGAGTTGTCGAAGATCGCCAGAAAAGTAGTGTAGAGCTTAGAGATGGTTCCCCACCAAGAGGGAAACTTTCTCCCCTTTGCAAAGGGAAGAAAATTCCCTTTTATACTTGGAATTCACTGCCCTAACACAGCCACATAGCACGTGCCGTGTGGTATGGCATGGCCCAACCGTGCCACACTCAACTGAAATTGCATGGCCAAAGCATGGCCATGCTGAGTGGCACGGCTTGGTTGTGCCACTCTCGGCCAAAAAGGCATGACTTGAGCATGCCGGTGCCTGATTGGCACAACCAGGTCTTGAAAAGGGAGGCACGACTAGAGATATGAAGCATCGTCCTCCCCTGGTGGACTGCACGGTCATGCCAGGGGCACGACCTCAGTTGAAGAAGCACATGGGCCGTGCCAGGGGGCATGGCCCCACCATAGAAGCTACAGGGGTCATGCCTCTGGGGCCATAGCCAGCCTTGTTAGTGTTCCAGCTCCGTTTTACTCCTTTTTTAGTCCGTTTAGCTCCAAAACGCTCCCAAAAAGTGAAAATAGGAGAAAAACAGGTCTCTGAACTAGAAATAGGAAATATGCTGATAAAAACTAAGAAAGGGGTATAACAATATAATTGTGAATCAATAAAAGCAAGTGAATGAGCGTGAAAACAAGGTCAAAAAGGTATCAAATCTATGCTCATCACACCCTAGACTTAAACTTTTATTTGTTCTCAAGAAAACACTCCACACATATTTATGTATCAGTTGTTCTTCATCATAATCCTTAGTGATATAACTTACCTCTATCAAATAACATCACTGATGAGAATGATAACAAAATTAATTTGAGAATAACCTTAGTAGAAGTTCTCTATGCTTAGTGAAATGAGTGGTCATATTTTATCAAGTGTCAATCCTAATGTCTATTCAAGTCTGTAAGTACCCCAAGTGAGTTTTGATATGATCAACCGAGTCAAGTTAAGTCATGTTGTGTTTGATCCCTGTGTCTAAGTGTGCAAGTGCTTAGGAGTGCAGGAAGCCGAGCGGAACGGATGAGAAGGATGGCACTGGAAGGGAGTCGATAGGCTTGGTGCATCTGAGGGACGGGGAGCCGGGGAGGTCTGTGAAAGAGTACGCCGATGGAGCAAGAAGGACCCGCACGACATCTGAGGGACGAGAAGCCTAGGGGAATCATGCTCGAGGAGAAGGCCGGAGCAGGGTTCGGGTGAGCCCAACTCTGGAAGGCCCGAGATCACCCAAAAAGACTCGCTGGAGACTGGTTAGCACTGTGCTAACTTAAAGTCACTAGGGCGCCCGAGTCAACTTGGGAGCCCATGAATGGGGACGCCCTTATGCACTAGGCCGCTCATGTTCTCGGGTACCCGAGTGCATTCAGGCACCCAAGAAGCCAAAAATTATCCAGAAGTAGTTGTTCATGAACATTGTGAAGCGGATAACCCCTGAGCTATTGGGTATGGCCTGGCTTGTTTCCTAAGCGAATACCTGGTCGTTCTTGAGAGACCTCTCCATGTCTATGGATTAAAAATTAATTCGAATGGAGACCCATCTCCCAAACGACTATCTCGTCACCGTATCAATCGATTCGAATTACAACTTAGTCAATCTCAAAGATCGAGTCTTGTAATTCGCCTAACTGATCGACCTCGGAAAAGATGACGAGTGGATCACCAGTTTTTGTATTTATTATCGGGGTCTAAAATAATTAATTATCAATTACAATTAATGAATAATTAAACACGATAATTAATTAAACATCCACATAAAATGATAAAAATAAAGAAGGAGCTAAGAGAGAAATATACCTCTCTTTACCTTACGGTCTTCTACCGTATGTCCCTCCCCTATTGGACGTCGTGTAGGTGACCAGCTACCAAGATTTGGAATCATCAAAGGCCTCTAATTAACAGCTTCTTCACGCGCCAATCAAAACCCTAGAGAAGGGTTCACCGCCGGCCACCTCTTCCACCCTACTCCTTGCACCGCCAGCCTCAAAGAGCTTCCCAAGCTAGCCAACCACAAGGAAGCACCAAAGAGGAAGATGGAGAAGAAGATGAAGAAGAGAAGAGTCCTCCTTCTCAACCCAAACCGGCCGGAATTCCCTCTTCTTCACTTGCTTGTGGCGCCGCCGGCCACCAAGGGAAACACCTCTTCTCCAACGCCGGCAGCCCTCTTCCTCCCTTTTCTTGCCGAGCCACACAAGGAGGATGAAGCTCCTCCTTATCCCTGTGGTCGCCGAGCACCAAGGCTGAAGAAGAAGAGAGGAAAAGAAAACAAAGAGGATGAACTCCTCTTGTTGCCGCCGGTGCCCTAGGAGAGAGAAAAGAGAGAGAAGAGAGAAAAGCCTAGGTTGTGGTGATCAATTCAAATTAGCTTTGGTTTCATGTTTCCATGGGGTATATATAGGGATACGATAGGGACCATGAGGAGGAGTTGGGTCTTGGCCCGCTAATGGATCCAAATCAGATCCATTAATGAAGATCCATTCCACTAAAGGATCTCCATTGAACTTCCTCACCAACCCCCATATTTTCATATGGGCGCCACCTATTATGAGTACAATCATCTCCCCGTGTTTAAGATATCGAATGTCAGTCGATTATTTAAATTACTAACAATTTTAATTAATCAACCTGTAACTCCTTGACTAGTACCACTCAACCTTATCATCTTGTTGGATCAAATCCACCTACAGGGTTTAACATGATGAACCTTATGAGCTCATCAATGGGGCATCATCATCCCCACTCACCAGGGCACGGATTCCGTCAATAATTAACGGCACACCATGTTAATAATATTATCTCCCAACTTACCGGGCTTATCAATTTAGCAGAATAAATCTCGCATATTGGTAAATCAAAGAAATAAAATACTAATTACATGTGCCCGTTATTATTGTTAGTGATATGAGAGAAGTGTCCTAAGGCAATCGCCTTATGATTGTAAATATTCATTTTAATAAATGATAATTCACTATTTGAGTATACATGTTTGTGTATTTGATTGAGATCTTAAACTCATATACTGAATATCCGCAATACAATTCAGAGCATAAGAGAATTTGTGATGGGATCACAACTAGTGATTATCTCTAAATGTACAAATGTGAATTGTTGGAAATATCCCTAGTCGATGAATTGATAAAAACGGACATTATCGATTCTGTTGAGACTAGCATGGGTTATTCTCTATTCAGCTGATTCTCACTGGCTGGTGACATTGGGATGTCCGGAGATAAACATGGATGCTAGTTAAGGGAACTAGTTCATTGGAGTGACTAGCTATAAGACTTCATATGGGAATCTACATGTAGATATGTCAATGAAGATCTTACTGCGGCTTAAGTGCGATGTTCCTTTGACTTGCGGTGTTCAAGTCATCTTGGTCATGGAGACTTATACTTTGACATCTTAAGCAAGCATCTCTAAGGAGGTGTGGACCCAGGATGATCGGGTATAAGCCGAAGTGCCCGAAGATGTTTGAACAGCCTACAAAGGATTCACCACTCCTTGCGAGGAGATGTATACCCAGGCCTATCGTCGGATTGTTACTCAAAGCCTCTGGCCAGAGCATATCATGTTTAGAGTGCGAGTCTCTTAAATACATGAGAGTAATTAGAAATCCAAAGGACGAGAAAGACACTACTTGTACTAGGTGTGACGTAGTCAGCCTAGTGGGGACTGACACACACAGACCATGTCCTGAACCAAGTGGGTATAAGATGGTGAAGGGAATGGGGCACAATTCATTAGAGCTGCTGAAGGGTTTCGGAATTACTTATGAGGTCAAACCGTTAATCTTTCGATTAATTGGGGGTCATGATGTACTACTAGGTGCCACTCATGACCGTTCTATAATTGGTTAATTATAGACGGCCAATATAAATCGAAAGCCTATTTAGTCACACGCACTACGAGTAATCCGAGGGATTTAAAACGAGTTGAAAATTGGATTTTCCAATCAAGAGAAATAAGTCGAATCTGAGTTGATCAGAGGCGCAACGGAAACTTAAAATGGCTAAGTCTTTTGAAGGCTTATTGGGAGATTTAAATGAGTTTAATTCGCGATCGGTTCGGCTCGGTTTGGCCGGCCAAAGAGGGTGATAACCCCCTTTGGTTTGGCCGACCACAACAAGGGGAAGAAACCAATTTATTTGGTTTAATTAATAAAATAAATCTAGCGCGATTTGTTTTATAGATTATGGATAAATAAATTTATATAAAGAAATTTATATAAATAAATTTATAGAAATTTATTCTTTTTATGGAAATTAAAATGATCCATGGAATGGTTTATTTTAATTTTATAAAATCAATTATGAATTGATTTTTTCATAATAAGAAAGTTTATAAATTTCTTATAAAATTTATTCCATAATTAAAGGAGAGAAGTATTTGTTTTATTATAAAGTTAGTTATAATAAAACTAGGCATAACGGAATTATTCATAAGAAATATTATAAGATAAATTTCTTATGAAAATTAATTCCGTTAATTCCGTTAAGAGAGAGACTCGGCAAGGGAGAAGCAACTATATAAGGAACCAAAGGCAAGCCTTGAATTCCTAATCAAAATAGAGTAATCAAGAGATTAACTCTCTCCCTCTCTCTCTTTTATTCTCTTCCTCCCCTTCTCCTTCCTCCTAGGGCAGGCGCCCTCCTCTATAAGCTAGGGCCGGCACACCTTCCACCCTAGGGCCGGCGCACCATCTTCCTTTGAAGATTGCCGTGAGCCATCAACACCAAGGAGAAGCCAACCAAGAAGAAGAAAAAGCGGATAACATCTCCTTCCTTCCCGGAATTTCGATTCCGGTTCTTGGCGGTTAGTTTCCATTCTTTTCTCTTGTTCTTCTAGTTGTGCCTTTAGAGAATCTAGTAGTTCTCGTCGGCACAAAACTCGTGACTTTGCGAAGTCATCCCGAAGAGAACTCGGCGTGGACGCGAATAGAGGCGAAGCTTCCAAGGGACGCTACGGTTGGATCTCGTCCCTTTTCTTTGAGTTACGCGAGGTACAAAGTAAATTAGTTTACTTTTCCGCAATGTTTTAATTTATGATTACGTCCACACATCATAAGGTCGCATGCTAGATATGTGGTTAAAATAATTTGTGAAATTATTTTATGCTAATTCTTCCGCTGCACATAAAATTTTAAAATATTACGAACCTGTATCCCTGTCAACATGCACCCGGTCCAAACAGTGGTATCAGAGCCGGTTAGTGTTCGACATAATCATAAAATTGTTTTGCGAAAAACTTTGTCATGATCTCAATTTTGGAAAATATTTCAATTATGGAAACTTTCCAATTATAATAAATTTTAGATTTAGAAATTTCAAATTTTGGAAATCCTCATGAAATTTCGCAAACGTTTGAAATTTCCCAGTTTCTGAAATTTTATAATAATTGTGAAAACTTCCCATCTTTGGAAACTTTCCAATCTTGGAAATTTTCTATTTTAGAAAATTTTCCAACTTTGGAAATATGTAAGTTTTCTTTGTACCAGAAACTTACAATTATTCTAAAAACCTATTATGAAATCTCGCAATTTTGGGCACTTTCTTTCAAGAAAGTCTAGACAAATTTATGGACAATTAATTGACAATTAAATTTGAATTTGTTTTTAAATTGACAACAAAATTCTTTATTTTGGATTGAGCCTCGGGGAGCCGTTCAATTTAAAGTTAGTTGTTGTAATTTAATTTCCCAATTTTAAATGAAATTGTCATGTTTAATTTGGTTGCCTTTCCGAAGCGGACCAAATTGGATTTACGACAAATTAGTTTTCTTTGGGTATCTGAGCCTCGGGGAGCCACCCTTAGAAAATGATTTGTTGTAATTAATTAAATCCATGAATAAAATATGTTTTAAGAGGTGATGCTCTTACATATTGTTGTCTCCAAAATTAATTAGGAAAATGGTTTCCTATAGAGTTTCTTAAATGAGATTTTCATGAAAATAATATGTGGTTGAATTAAGGGAATTGTCTCTTAATTTAATAAGATTTGATTTAGAGAAATCAAAGTCTTAAACATATTATTTCCGAAATTGATTATGACAATTTAGGAAATTGTTTCCCAAAACAATTCCTTTAATAAAGTATGAAATTAGAATTAGGAAATCCGGTTCATAATTCAATTCATGGGACTTGATAAATTAAGTCACATACATACTTTATTAAGGAAATCGTTAGTCATGACATAATTATATGTCATGAATGTGCTTAGAAAAGAAAGGATGAGACCCAAAACCCCTTACAAAATATTAAGGCCAACACCTTCCATTAATATGGTTAGAATCGGAGTTTTGTTTCTCGTTTGGGTTGATGGACACATCCATGCCTAGCTTGAACCTCAACATGTTTAAACCATGGAATTAGTTTATGAATAATGTAGTTGGAGTCAGAGGTCAATCCTTAGTTTTGGTTGTTGGACACATCCAAGCCTGACTAAACGATTGAATGAGCTCCAACCATATTAAAACTATTTCTTGATTAATGGGTCAGCCTTAAGCTTGGAGCATCGATTTGTTGTGCCACAGCCAAGGTCGATGTAAAGAGAGGTGCAGTTGGGTGCTATGTATAATATCGCATACTTGTTAATGAGTTAACAACCCAATGATTTATGCAAACATTCAATTAGTTGATAGCATAATGTGATAGTTACATATATGTGATATGTAATCGGTATAATTACCTACCTTCATAGCTAAGAATAACTTGATGGCCACAGCCATGGTGGTTCTTATC